>OX467719.1:27869048-28444048 GCA_950111635.1 Agelastica alni | reverse complement strand
TTGAATATAAATACTTCAGCAGTCCCAAATATGCCCATCGTAACCAAACGTATCATACTATCAATTCTAAGTAGTGTTTATGATCCATTAGGAGTTATTAATCCTTTGGTGGTTTTAGGCAAATTGATTATGCAAAAACTCTGGCAACTCAATCTGGGCTGGACTTTCCCATTTCTGATGCAGATATCTTACAAAATTGGGAAAAATGCTTATCCCTCTTATTTGAAATAACTAATGTATCTATTTCACGAAAATTAGTTGAAGACAAAAAAGTCGTTTCCATATCCCTGCACGGGTTTTCTGATGCAAGCCAAGTAGCATACGGTGGTTGCATTTATTTTGTAGTTATTTACTCCAACCATTCTCGGTCATCTCGTTTAGTCGCTGCCAAGTCGAGAGTAAACCCTCTGAAAAAGGTATTGAATGTTCCTAACTTTGTGCTATGGAGTTGGTCTTCATAGGGTTCAAATTTCCCGACCGTTTTCTAAGTGTGAAGTTGATTTTGCCGGCCCCATTCAAACACGATGCATGGTCACTAAGGCTGTGCACGTTGAGGTCGTCAGTGATCTCTCAACTGAATCGTTTTTAGCCGCCCTCAAACGATTTATTGGGCGGAGAGGAAATCCAAATACAATCTATAGCGACAATGGAACAAATTTCATTGGAACTAAAAATCAGTTAAAAGAACTGGTTTCTTTTTTCCGCTCTCATGGGATCTTTAAACATATTCAAACTTTTCTGAGTCACAATGAGATCTCATGGAAGTTTATTTCAGCCCGCAGCTCACACTGGGGAGGTTTATGGGAGGCAGCCGTTAAAAGCGTCAAATCCCACCTAGTCCGTTTGCCAGAAATGTCTGTTTTCACATACGAACAGATATTCACTATCTTAATTCAAATTGAAGCTATTCTAAATAGCAGACCTTTATTTCCTATTTCTTCTTACCCAAATGACCTCTTTTCTTGACTCCTGGTCATTTCCTAATTGAAGCACCATTGACTGCCTTTCCAGAAAGGGATGTCTGCAAAACTCCCTTAAACCGCTTTTTATTTTGGTCACAATGTACCCGCGTCCACCAAAGTTTTTGGCGTAAGTGATCCATTGATTACCTTAACCAACTCCAGCATAGACCTAAATGGAAAAAACCCGCTAAAAATTTAAAAAAGGAGATCTAGTACTAGATAGTCTGAAGATAGACCTCCGCCCAATTGGCCGTTGGCCAGAATAACGGAAGTTCTCACAGGCAAGGACGATAAGGTTCGAGCAGTCAAACTCAAGACTGCCGATGGTAAATACACCAGGCCCATTGTAAAATTAGCACCACTCCCTTCAACAAATTAAAGGCTGTTGGATTATAATTATTATACTTTAAATTGTTTAAACTCCTGTTTAAACCTCGCCCCTCCCAGTATGTTTAAAATTCCTTTTAAACTTAGTGATTCCCTTTCTACAAATCCAAAAATTCATATACTTTCAATATCGGCTGTTACAAAAGAACCCGAAACGATCAGAAAAAGCGCTAAGTTTGCCAGCTCTAGTCGACCTACGCTCATTTTTGCCACTCTTTACTCAACCGTCTAACAGTTAACATGTAGTTCGCCACCATAATTATTTAAAGTAGTTTTTTTAGTGACTTAAGGAACCAAGCAAGCAAGACTAGATTTTTCTACATTTGTATTAATTCGCATACAATTGATGGCAATTGAACATTCAACTATATTTCCATTTAATTAAATAATTTCAATCTACAACGTTGCCGGCTCTCTTCCATCAGTGTTATTCTCTTTTGTGCGGTTTGTAATAATTAATTTGATTATTGAGGGACTTGGGGGGAAAATAATCCAGCAAATTGTTTATTAAGTGAAATGAATTTAACATATGGTCACTTCTGGTTTTTGTATACCTTTTCCTGTATCCTAGACAGTCGACTAATAAATCGTAATATAAGGTATATTTATATTTTGTCTCACTTTCATTAATTTCCAATTATTCCTGTTTGATTTAAACCGTCTCTAACGGTTAATTTAGAGTGGTCCTTCAAAAACAAAATTTATTTAGATTTGCACCGCTCAAGGATATGTAGGAACGGAAAAAGATTATGTTGAATTCATTGTGGCCTACTTTATTATGTTCATTATATGAAATAAAAAAATAGAACACAATGTGCTGACGGCAGCTGTTCGCTGGAGAACAGATAAGTGAGTTCGAATTATTTATGGCTCTAAGATTGAAAATTCAAATTCATCAGGCGCCACTCAATTTAGATATAGCTATACTATATTTGGATAATTGAGAAAACCAAATATCTATCTTCAACAAAATACCTAAAATGATATAGTATTAAATTTTCTTAGACATTCAGGCTGGGCAAATATGAGAATAAAAAAACATATCACATATAAGAATATAATAAAAACACCAAAATGGACAAAGCAAAATATGTTGTAGACCAGAGTATCATAAAGTAATAATTACATAAATTAAATAACATATATAACAATATTAACTAATGTATCATAGCGAAATACATACATTTTTATACCTGGTGTTATACCGCTCAAAGTTACCAAAATGGGGTATAATGGTAAGAAATAAACTTGTGACTGAATCTGCTGTCACATAGTACTATGTGAGAACTTCACAAGAGCTCTTTAGATTATAGTTTATAAAATTATCACGGTGGTATAATATACGATATCAATAATTAGTTATTAAGTAAAATGATGGTGTGATAAATACTAATATGATAAATTAGTTATAAATAAATCTCAAAAAAGTAAGAGAACACTGAAGGTGTAAAAAAACCTGGTGTTAAGGTCCAATGGTCCACATATGTAGCCTCTATCCAAGGTCCACTTGATGTAGTTGAAGACACAAAAACGAAGACAGGAAAAATACAGGAAACAGACAGCAAAACGAAGAGAAGGTAAAAAGAAGGCTCAACCTTACAGGTCAGCCAGGGGTGGATGATGCAGCTCAGCAGGTCTTTAGCCACTACCGGCTACTACTAGTCCTCATCCGGTGGATGTCTGTCGACTCTGTCCAGGATTTAAAAGCGACTCGGTGTTGGTCCTCGTGGGAATCTTGACCAAAGTCAAGAGTTGCCACAGGAGTCGTCGTTCGATTACCAGGAGTCTGATGGTGAGGGCTAAGCTGTACCCTAACACCCTAGCAAAAAATAGTCCCATGAAAGAACATGTGCAAAATAAAAAACCAACAAAATGAAGTAGGTATATTTTCATCCTGATCGATATCATTGCTAGTACAAAAGTCATAACTTACCTTCTGAGAAGGGAGGTAAAACTAGAAGATATCCAAAACAGCAAACAGAACTAAACGGACTAACAGGACATCAGGACAAAATGGCGGTGTTCTTACCGCATGGCAGTCTACCGGTGTTTGGCACAAATCCCCATATAAGGCTCCAAAAAAACCACTAACGATGGGTGCGACTTGAACTCGGCCCCAAACGGCACTTCGTAGATTCCCCCAAAGGGTTAATTTCCGGTTCAATACCGAAAAAGAATCCCAAAAACGAGTCAAGCGCACCTCATCATGGCCGCACCGAAAAAGAACTCTCTCTGACCACCACGAGGACAGGTACCATCCTCTATTTCTAACAGTTGCCAGAAAAAACTGCACATCCTGTATGAAATCAGCGCCAGTTTTGAATTCCTAGCCTCTCATTGGTCAGAACCATAAATGCTATTGATTGACAGAATGAATTCCATGGAATGTAATCTAAAAGACCATTCTTTTTCTTTCTTTTCTACTATGGGCACGAAATATTAACGGCTAACCGACTTAAGACCGAAGATCGATGACAGCAGTTCTATGAAAGAAGTACTATGACAATCAGACAATGACATCGACGTCTAGAAAGTAAATATAACCTTTAAGATTATATTATATATTATATGAAAAATAGAGAAAAAACCCAGTAAATACCTAGAGATCTCATTCAGAATCAACAAAATCCTGGGACAACCTTCAATAGCCTAGAATTCATCATATTAGAGAAACACAACGGTATGTCGCCTGCTCACATGTGATGTTTGTTTTGAAATAGTGAAATAGATGTTTTATTTAGGAATTTGATATCAAAACTGAATGTTCTCTGTAAGTACAATGCCCAATAAATAAAAAATTTATTATATATAGAAAACAAAATTAACAGGTAGCAATTTCAAATGCTACAATGCCCAATAAATGAAAAATTTACTATATATAAAAAACAAAATTAACAGGTAGCAATTTCAAATGCTACATCATTATCATATCACCGAACCAGCGACGAATAAATCGAAGTTTAATCCCTTCCTCTACACTGTCTTTTATGAGGAATAGAACAATATTTTTATTTAGATCCCTTAATTAAGAAAATAAACATTTTCGAAACTTTGGGTAGAGTTTTTGACGGAACCCCTTAAAAATTATCAAAATTTTGTTTTTTAAGTAACCGTCGAGATTACGTTCTGGGCACATTTTTTAAAAAAAATAGGGGGTTTTACCTACAAATTAAGAATGTTTTGAAATTTACATGACATACATACATACATATAGTCACGCCTTTTTCCCATAGGGGTAGACAGAGACCACTTCCTTTTACTTGCTACGGTTCTTACACACATCTTTTGCTTCCTCTACTTTCATTGGTGCTCTTATACATGCTCGTCGGTTGTTGGTACTTTTGACCTGGCCTTTCTTTAAAACAATGTTGATCTGATCGAGATATGTTCGCCGAGGTCGACCTCTACCGACTTGTACATTCACACTCGCCTTATAAATTTGTTTTGTCAATCTTCCTTTATCCATCATTTTTACGTGTCCAAACCATCTAAGCATTCCTTTATCTATCTTTGTTACCACATCTTCTTTTACACCACTGCGTTCTCTTATCTCACTATTCTTTACTTTATCCAACCAAGTCACTCCGGCTATACTTTTCAAACTACTCATCTCCGCAGCATTAATCCTATTCCCAACATTCACTACCATATATAGGTGTAGGAACCAACATTTACATAACAAGAGATCAAAAAAGTTGGGCAATTACAAAAGACAAACTGGCTTCCATGAGGAATAGAAAAATATTTTAAATTAGAACCCTTGACAAAGAAAATAAACATTTTCAAAACGTTGGATAGTAAAAAAGAGTTTTTAGACAAAATCCCTAAGAACATAACAAATTTTGTTTTTAACCAACCGTCAAGATTTCAAGAAGTAATGGGAGGTTTTGCAAACAAATTTAAAATGATTTTGTAGATCTTGTAGATCACACGCCATAAAATTTAAACCAACTCTACTTCAACAAGGGAGTTGTCGATGTATTGTTAAAACGAAAAAATGGAATTGTGCTTGTTTTTGTTAGTTTTCCCCATATATTTTGAGGGCCTCAACGTATCAGGTAAATATTTTTCATGATTATAGTGGAAAAGTAAAGGGGGTTGAAAATGTATTTTTTCTCGGTTTTTTTCACAATTTCCAAAAAATTTGTTGTCCTTTGGAATTATCTTAACATGTTTTTATTAACTCGCCCTCATGTCTGTCTGTCTGTTTGGTACATATCTTGAAATTTGACGCACTTTAGTTGTCTGATTGACTTAAAACTTGGCAGGTGTTTATAATTCCGTTGACAATGCATTATGATATTTTTTTACATTAAAGAACAGAATGGCAGCTCTAAGATAGCGGACGAAATTTGTAATTATGGTCCGATTCAAATCTAAATTGGTATGTAGGGGTTTTAGGGATCGGAGATTATGAATTTTTTGTCAACATTCTTAAATTTAAAATGGCGGCTTTAAAATGGCGAACGAGTTTGGTGATTATGGTTCAATTCGATCTAAAATTGGTATGTCTGCGTTTAAGGTGTCGGAGATTATAAACTTTTGGTCAATTCTCAGACTCAAAAGGCGGCTCCAAGATAGCGGACGAGATTTGTGATTATGATCCGATTTGATTTAAAATTGGTGTTTTGTTTGGGTCGAAGTACCAATGTTTAATCCGGTTCGACGAAAGACCAATGTTTGCTTTACTAATCCGTTTCGGCGGATTGGTTTTTGCGTTGTGATTTTTCTGGGTATTTTTGTTATTTGATTTTAAATAAAAGTAAGTGTATCTATGGAAACTATGTATATTTACACTATATATAATAAACTTAATTTGTTAAAACCCGAAAGCTATGTTGTATGATGTTATATTTTAGACGCTCGGAAGCTGAATGTTACTGATATTAAATGTTTAAAAGCTAAAGGTATACTGATAAATGTTCGGAAGCTAAATGTATATATGTTAAACGTTCGGAAACTGAATGTTTAGTGCTCGAAAGCTGATGTGTACTGATGAACGTTTAGCAACTGAATGTTTAGTGCTCGAAAGCTAATGTGTACTGATGAACATTAGAAACTGAATGAATACTGTTAAATGTTTTTACTTAAAGTCAGATGTGTCGTAGGCAACACTAAAATAATTTTTGCCCTAAAACCATAATCTCTTACCCTGATGGTAGGTGCGAAATGGCCTGTACCCCATCTGTTTCTAAATGTAAAATCCAACAGTCATAAAACATAGCTAGTGTACCGAAACATGTTCTTGCCCTTTTATCTGTTTTTAAAAGTGCAATAAGGATATATAATAAACATAAAATCCCAAACATACTCCCCGTCATTAAAGGGGCCTTTCACTAAATAATTTAAATAAACGATGCATACATGAACTTAAATTAAATGATTTTACAAAACATGGAAACAAAGAATTTAAATTATAAAAAAATGTAAAATAAAATTAAAATGTCTCAACACATCGGTGTCTTTCGATTTTAGTCACTAGTCGTTTTATAGAATCACTTATTGTTTTTACCGTGATCAGTCTAGTTCTTCCATCACTACTGGGATGTAGACAGGTGATTCTGCCCGTTCTCCACATAAGAGGTGGTGAACTTTTTTTTTTTAACACTAAATTACATGGTTTTTAAATATTTTGATCTTTCTTGTTCCATTTACTTCTACGTAGATACTCTTTAGACCACCGTCTTCAAAAATGCTGCCTAAGTTTTTGAACTCGTTCATACCTATCCACTAGGTTTCCCCTTAAATTTTTGAAATTATCTTGAGGTGGGGCTTAAAGTGATTCGCCGATAAAAAAAATGGCCTGGCTTTAAAGGAGTCGGCTCGTTTACGTCATTTGATATAGGAAAAGTTGGACGGAAGTTCATGCAAGCTTTTATCTGTGTAACTGTATAATTCCTTAAAAGTAAGTGAAGCCTACCTTAACTATATGCCGTTTAGCTGCTTTAATTGCAGCCTCCCACAAACCCCCAAAATGTGGAGCTCGCGGTGGTATAAAATGACACTTAGTGGATTGTTTCAGCACAATTACCTCTACGTGCCGTCATACGCCGTAAATCTGATACATGCATTCGTCGTCAAATCACCGATTAATTCTAAATGAACAGCTTTCGTGGCAAAGTATATAAATAATGTTAGATATGCCTTGCGCGGTGCGGATTTTCTTAGTTTTTTCGTAACAAAAAATGGACCCGCGTAATCCACAGCGCATACACAAAAAGGATGAGTCTGTGTTATCCGGCCGGATGGTAAATCGCCCATCAAAAGTGGGATACATTTGGGTTTCGCCTTAAAACACGTGACGCAATTGTAAATAATTTTCTTTATTGTATTACGACCAGACAACGGCAATACATTACTGTTCTTACAGCTGCTAAAACGGACTAGGTTCCTGCATGAAGCGTGTTTATGTGAGTTTTTGTTAATATCAGAGCAGTAATCTTATGTTTTGCAGGTAAGATAATGGGATGGCGCTGTGAGAATGAAACAGATGCGTTTTTTATTCTACCACCCACTCTTAAAAGACTGTGATTGTCTAAAAAAGGTTTTAAATTCGGAAGCTTACTTGATGAATTTAATGACCTTGTTTTGTTAAATGATTGATTTTTTTTTTCAAATTCTATAGACTGTTCTGCCCTTAAGATTACTGTTGTCGCATTTGTTATTTCTTCAACCGTAAGAACACCTATTTGACGGTCCCCCTTTAGGGGTTGCCTTGCATTTTTTATAAATCTTATACTGTATGCAGTTACAACCTTGACTTTCCAGAAACTGGAGCACTTATTTATAATTTCATGAACTCTGCTATGGCAACTAGTAATATTTAAATTAATTTTTGTATAATTAATGTCACGCATTTCTGGAATTTTCTCCGCGTTTAGGAATTCAAGCTTTGTTAGAGGCCAGTAAATGTCTTCTTGTTGTAGCCATTGTGGACCATGCCACCATAAATCACATTTACGCAAATCTTTAGTGTTCAAACCGCGCGAAATAATTTCAGCAGGATTGTTGGTACCTACCGCTAATGTGCCGCTAATCGTTATGTTGGGTTAAATTTTGTATTTCAGGAATTCTGTTTGCAACAAATAGTTTGACCCTATTTGGTTTGATTTTAATCCAGAATTAAACTATCGATAAATCACACCAATACGTAGTTTTTTGGAATTTTACATGCAGAATCTTGTCAACCTTGTTAACAAGTCGCTCTAATAGTAAAGCACCGCAGAGTTCTAAGCGTGGAATTGTTTGTTGCTTTAGGGCGAAACGCGTGATTTTGAACATAATAAATAAGTTTGCTGTCCATTTGCCTTGCAAATTTTTAGCCCTTAAATATATGCAGGCGCCGTATGCCGATTCTGACGCATCACAGAACCCATGTATTTCTACATTTACATATGTATGACATAGAACAAATCTTGGTATCTTGATGTAATTAATTAATGAAAATTGTACAACAAAATTATTCCATTATGATTGTAAATCAATTGGAACTGGTTCATCCCAACTTAAATCCAAAAAGGTGGGGCCAACTAAACCTAAAAGATCGAATAATTGTGAGATCACTGATAAGATGTGACGTTTAGTTATTACATCTTGGGAATTTATTTTAACCGAGTATTGCAAATTGTCATCCCTTGTATGCTATTGTAAACCTAATGCTTTTGCGAAGCTCCCTTCCATCATGTTAATAGGTAGTTAGCCAATATTTTCTGCGTTTAATACAATGTTATTAGATGACCATTTGAGTAAATTAAAACAACCTATTTTTAATAAGGATGTTAAGACATTCCATAAAATAATCGCGTTTTCAGTCGAGTCCGAACCTTTTATTAAATCATCGACGTAAAAATCGCGATCGATAATTTCGCAAGCAACAGGATAACGTGATTTATTTTCTGTTGCTATTTGCTTAAGGCACCTTGTTGCTTGAAAGGAAGCTGCGGCCGTACCGTGCGTCACTGTATTTAGTGTGTAGCATTTTAATGGCTTTGTCACGTCATCTCGCCAAAGAACTCTTTGCATATTAGTTTAACGTTTATTAATGTTAATTTGTCTGTACATTTTTTCTATGTCAGCAATAAATGTTCTAAACCTACAAATTATAGAAAAAATGTCCTGCTGTATATTTGGCCCAATCTTTAAGGTATCATTTAATGAGATACTGCTAGTTAAGGGAGCTGCGGCATTAAAAACAACTCTCAGAGTGCTAAAAGATGTAGTCGTTAAAATTATTTTCATTAATTGGGGTCATGTGGCCCAATGTCTTATATTCAGGTATGAAAGAGTTATATTCCTTTTTTAATAATGGTTGCGATTGCAATTTTCGTTCTGGAGAATAAAAACGCTTTTATGCTGCTTCCCTAAAATTTTCTATATGCGCAACATTATCCTTAAATAGCAAACTTATGCTAAATCTGCCCGATTCGTCTCTAGAATGCATTTTCACGAAGTGCTCATTACATTCAAATTCTTCGGCTGATAGTTTTGTTTTGCTGGGCAATTCTTGAATTTACCAAAACCTTGCAATATTGTCATGGATTTCCCTATCTAAACTTAAATTGCAAAAAGTTTGCGTACGCCCCTGATTTGTATTATGCAGTGATCCTGATATAATTCAACCTAGTTTTTTATTTTGTAAAACAGGTCAACTTTTAAATGTTGTGATTTGCTCTGCAATTAAAAGATCCCAAAATAATTGTGCCCCTAATAAAATGTCGATCTTTCGAGAAATATAGTTTAAATCGGCGAGCTTTATCCCGGTAGGAATATGAACCGCATTTTTTGGAAAAGTATTTACAGGAAAACATCTGGTTATTTGCTTTATTACTAAGCAATCAATGGTTGCGTTATGATTATTTGCAATTGTTGATTTAAAAGATAGTATTGTTTTGGCATTAATTAATGTTACAATTTTATTAATACCCACACCCGGAATTTTAATGTGATTTTTATTTAATCTTAAACAATGGCAACACTCCTTAGATATAAAATTGGATTGAGACCCAGAGTCTAGATCGCCCTACATGATTGAATGCGACCATTTTTATCAAAGACATGAATTTCCGCGGTGGCGAGCAAAACCTATACGTTGTACAGGCAACACAGTAGATGTGGTAGTGGATGGTTGAGGCTCTAGGGTTTCTGTGTTTTCAACCATAGAAGATTGAACTGTTAAAAACAACAATAAGTTGTTTTTATTATTGTTATGCAACAATGTGTTGTGCCGAATTTTGCATTTTTTGTACGCACTGGCTAAGCAATCTCTTGTTTTATGCCCCGGTTTAAAACAATAAGAGCACAGTTCATTATATTTATTACTTAGTGAAAGTTTTAAAAATTCTCCGCATTGAAATAAGAGATGTTGCACCCTACAAAACGGACATTTAATATTATTAAAAAAAAAAGTTTGCTGCGTTTTATTATTGTGTGTATTTAATTTGTATTCTATTGTAATTATTTGACGTATTACGTTTATTATTAGGTAGATTCGGTTGTCTCAATCAGCTCATTTAATTTCGGCGCCGCTGTGATTCCTCTGGACAATTCAAATCCTTTTCTGTGTTATGGTCTAATTTTGCCATGCTGTTTCGTAATTTTCCTCTGTGGTTTTTAATGGAGCTTTAATTTAAAGCGCGTCCCCCTTGAGAAAGCCAGGTAAATAAAAAAAATTTCAATTTTTGAAATAAAGGAATTGTTGTGTATTAATTATAAAAAGGTGTCTCCAAAATTCATCCAATCTTCGTATTGGCTGGAAAATACTGGTAATACTGGTCGGTAATTTGACGTTAAAGTGTCCGCTATTGTTTGACACTGAAATATCAGGTGTAACTGTGTGGGAGGCTATTATTTATTTTGCCTTTAAACAAAATGGTAAAGAAACTGTTTTCGAAAGTTTTAATTTTGGTATCAACAGTCGTGGATAATTCGTTCATTTGAAAGTGAATAGTTTCAAATTGATTTAATAAATTGCTTACTTTCTGAAAGGCGATGTTAAAGTTGAATAATATCGCCCTGTGTATCAAAGCTATCAACAAAATTTATAAAACGCGTAAATTTATAACGTAAAGCTCCACGATTTGAGGTTAATAATTTTAATTCCGCCGTTTTACACAGACAAAATATTGTATAAAATGGTAAATAATAATGAAACAGACTTACAATTGGATAAAAAAAGGTGTAGCGTGGCCTCTTGCATCATTTTTAAAACTTGCGTTGCATTGAAGATGCTGACGTCACGAGGATGCTTCTTTATGACTGTGCATAAACGCTTACGGGCGTTCGAAAACTTGGGGAGGCCTGTAAACTTATGGGATTTTTTTTTCTGCATTGAGACTGCAACTGGTCAAGTATTACCAACCAGCAATTTTGCTTTAAAGTACTTAAAAAACTAATGACCTAAATCTAAGACATTACCCACTGGTATTTCTTAGATTTTATCTCACCAACCACTTGTTTGTTGTGATAACTACTTCTTATATACTAATAACTTTACAGCACTAATTCAACGGGCTTTTTAAAAGTCTCTGTTGATCCTGGTTGTCCAAAATCTGCAACACTTCAATGTTGTGGTGATAATGTAGCCTAGTATCGTACTTCCTAGCATATCTTTTGATTTCCTCAGCTACTGTTGGAATATCTAGATTCTTGTGTAGTTCGCAATTTCTTGCATACCATGGTGCATTTGCTATTCCTCTTAGCACCTTGTTTTAAAATCTTTGTATTATAGCCATATTGCTAGGTTTAGCGCATCCCCACAACTTTATGCCATAGGTCCATACGGGTTTTAATACCTGTGTATATAACAGGAGTTTATTTTGGATAGAGGTGCGATTTCCTATCAAGTAAGCAATACATGTTTCTATATCTGAATTCAAGTTCTCTTCTTTTTACTTTGATGTGTTCTTTCTGCGCAACTTGGCACCTAAATTCATTCCGAGATATTTAACTGTGTCAAAAAAGGCACGTCTGGCGGTGCATAGGGGTGTGTTGGTTCCTACACTTATGTATGGTAGTGAATGTTGGGTTTGGCAGAAGAAGCATGAAAATAGGATCAATGCTGCGGAGATGAGTAGTCTGGGAAGTATAGCTGGAGTGACTTGGTTGGATAAAATAAAGAATAGTGAGATAAGAGAACGCAGTGCTGTAAAAGAAGATGTGGTAACATAGATAGATTAAGGAATGCTTAGATGGTTTGGACACGTAAAAATGATGGATGAAGGAAGATTGACAAAACAAATTTATAAGGCGAGTGTGAATGTACAAGTCGGTAGAGGTCGACCTCGGCGAACATATCTCGATCAGATCAACATTGTTTTGAAGAAAGGCCAGGTCAAGAGTACCAACAACCAACGAGTATGTATAAGAGCACCAATGAAAGTAGAGGAAGCAAAAGATGTGTGTAAAAACCGTAGCAAGTAAAAGGAAGTGGTCTCTGTCTACCCCTATGGGAAAAAGGCGTGACTTTATGTATTTATGTATGTTTACCAAAGGTACTTGCCTGTTATTTAAGAATATGTTTTGATGACCTATAGTTTTATTTGTGTAAAGTTTACATGGGTTGTTTTATCAGTAGTTAAACAACAGCGATTCAAGCGCAAAGGAGGGGGGGGTAGGAGTGGGGGAAGTGGTGGGGGTAGGAGTGGGGGAGTGGGGGAAGTGGTGGGGTAGGAGTGGTGGAGTGGTGGAGTGGGGGCAGTGGTGGGGTGGGAAGGAGTGGGGGGGAAGTGGGGGGGAGTGACAGGTGAAGGAGTGGTGGAAATGACATTGTTGGCATATGACATTGTTGACATATGACATTGTTGACATATGACAGGAGTGGGGAGATGACATTGTTGACATGTGACATTGTTGACATATGACATTGTTGCCATTGTTTACATACGGCATTGTTGACATACGGCATGTTGCCATTGTTGACATATAACATCATTGCTTACATTGTCCCCATCGACTCGATTAATAGGGTTCCGTAAGCATGTTGAAAAGTGTTGTGACGTAAGCGTTGAAAAAAACTTGGTATCTCGTAGGCTCGAACCTGAATCCTTTGACTTACTAAACGGATAGCTATACCATGTAGCTACTACGCATATTAATTTTATCGTGAAAGATTGGATATACAAATATATATTTGTGACATCATTTTTGATAAAAATAACCTTGAACTGCGCTACCAGATAACTTTGTTATCGTATACTTAAATGAGGTGTAATATTGATTGCGACAGAGATAATAATTACACACGCACATAGTCACAGTTTAAATGTGTAAGAAATTGTTGTACAAGTACAGGGTATGTCACAAATTAAGAAGTCAAAAGAACCTTAACGAATGTTGGCATGGGAAAAATTGTTTTTATGAAAATTCCCATACGCTAATCTTAAGATACGCCGTTCTAAATATAAAGGGGTTGGAAATTCCGATTAAATTAAATCAAATTTTAAAGTTCGAGAAGCTAAAAAAAATTTCAGTTAACGTCTATGTTTTAGAATTAAATAAAACAGAGAAGAGATAATTTTACATAGTTATACCTGTTGTGTTTACTAAAAATAAAATGAAACGTCACGTCAATTTGTTACTAATACAAGATCAGTATTTTCGGAAATTAAATGATTATAAAGCGCCACCTATCGACAATGAAAATGTTGAAATCAAATATGTTTGGATAAGTACGAGGTATGTCGTAAATTAGGAAGTCAAAAGGACCTTAACGAATGTTGGTATGCGACCCATCAAACGATTCAGCGTTGTTTAAAGTACGTCAAGCGTCACGTAAAACGTCACGTGTCACGTTATACGTAACGTGTCACATTAAAAACACACACACACACATGTTGAATATTTTTGTTCATGTACAGGGAATGTCACAAATCAAGAAGTCAAAAGGTCCTTAACGAATGTGGCATGTGACCCATCAAACGATTCAACGTTACGCAAAGTATGTCAAGCGTCCCGTGAGTACGTTTAAAAACATACACACATGCACAACAACGTGACATGTCACATTAGTAGACATTGTTAACATATGACATTGTTGCCGTTGTTTACATACAGCATTGTTGACTGCCATTGTTTACATAGGGCATTGTTGACATATGACATTGTTGCCATTGTTTACATACGGCATTGTTGACTGCCATTGTTTACACACAAATGACATTGTGGACATATGACATTGTTGCGATTGTTTACATACGGCATTGTTGACTGCCATTGTTTGCCTAGAGCATTGTTGACATATGACATTGTTGCCATTGTTTACATACGGCATTGTTGACTGCCATTGCTTACACACACATGACATTGTGGACATATGACATTGTTGCGATTGTTTACATACAGCATTGTTGACTGCCATTGTTTGCATAGAGCATTGTTGACATATGACATTGTAGCCATTGGTGACATTGTTGCCATTGTTTACATACGGCATTGTAGACATATGTCTTCAAATTTCCCTTATACTTGAATACTATGTTTTTATTTAATGTCATTACGGAACTTTGGAAAATATGGGAAGCAAGATTTTTGATACATAATCTTTATTTCATTCACATATTCATTGTATTTAAATCAATTTTTGGTAATAATGTATTATCGTATCGATCGTCGGTAAAACATCTAAACCATGACAATAAAACCCACAATAATCTTTTTTAAAAATAAAGTTACTTAATAAATTCAAAGTTTACGAGAGATGAAAAGTATGACAGTGACATTGAGCGAAGGGTGTTGGCAGGAAAACAAATGAATGGGGCTCTGCATAGCTTTATGAATAGCCAGAAAGTGTCAAAAAAGACACGTCTGGCTGTGCATAGAAGTGTGTTGGTTCCTACACTTATGTATGGTAGTGAATGTTGGGTTTGGCAGAAGAAGCATGAAAATAGGATTAATACTGCGGAGATGAGTAGTCTGAGAAGTAAAGCCGGAGTGACTCGGTTGGATAAAGTAAAGAATAGTGAGATTAGAGAACGCTGTGGTGTAAAAGAAGATGTGGTTACAAAGATAGATGAAGGAATGCTTAGATGGTTTGGACACGTTGAAAGGATGGATGAAGAAAGATTGACGAAACAAATTTATAAAGCGAGTGTGAATGGACAAGTCGGTCGACCTCGGAGAACATATCTTGATCAGATCAACATTGTTTTGAGGAAAGGCCAGTTTAAGAGTACCAACAACCGACGAGCATATATGAGAGCACTGATAAAAGTAGAGGAAGCAAAAGATGTGTGTAAGAACCGTAGCGAAAGTGAAAGGAAGTGGTCTCTGCCTACCCCCATGGAAAAAAGGTGTGACTTTATGTATGTAATAAAATCTCAAGAGTACCAACGACCAAGAACACTAATGCAAGTAGTTCATTGTATTTAAAACAATTTCCGGTAATAATGTATTATCGTACCGATCGTCGGTAAAACATCGAAACCATGACAATAAAAACCACAATAATCTTTATTAAAAATCATGAATCAAACAAACAAAAATTAGCTTAAGTCCTCATGATGACATTTATTGCCTGGGATTATCGATACTCTTGCTTTGGGTCATTATAGTTTAAATAAATATTTTTTTTTCACCCTAGCGCATATCTATAGTTAAAAAAATGAATAGTTTGTTCCTTATTCAGCTTTTAGACGATGCATATCTCTAAAGGTAGTGTCAAGGCCGGGATGCGTACGCGCTCGCTGGCCGCTGCAAAAATAATATAGATAGGTATATATACAGGGGGGTGCATGAACTGGCAAAACTTTTGGAACTATTGGAAAAAATATCTTTTTAACAAAAAAAAAAACCTTGGTTAAAAGAACTATTTAAGCTCTCTTTTTTCATGTATCACGCAATAAAGTGTCTTGCGGCGTCATCAAAAGATTTAGCATTACGCAAAGTGCGTCGACCGTCACGTTAAACGTCACGTGAGTACGCCAAGCGTCACGTTAAACGTCAGGTGAGTACGTCAAGCATCACCTTAAACGTCACGTGTGTATGTCAAACGTAAACACAGCGTCACGTTCTACGTCACGTGTTTATGTCAAACGTAAACGTCACGTGTCACATTAAAAAACACACACACACCAGTTTGATTTAAACAATATGCATGGTTAAAGCCCTATATCGAGCTGAACACTCGTTTAAGGACTACAGCTACCAGTTCATTTGCAAAGAATGAGTTTAAATTCTCGAACAACGCGGTGTTCGTCAAAACAATGGAAAATAAACGCTTCCGCAGTTGGTAAGTTCATACGAGGGTCGTTACAGATCAAAAAATTTAATTTCTAGCGCCAGATTTCACAATAGATCAATTTTTGATGATAATTTAATACGCAAAGTACGTCGACCGTCACGTTAAACGTCACGTGAGTACGCCAAGCGTCACGTTAAACGTCATGTGAGTACGTCAAGCGTCACCTTAAACGTCACGTGTGTACGTCAAACGTAAACACAGCGTCACGTTAAACGTCACGTATGTATGTCAAACGTAAACGTCACGTGTCACATAAACACACACACACACACACACCAGTTTGATTTAAACAATCTGCATGGTTAAAGCCCTATATCGAGCTGAACACTCGTTTAAGGACTACAGCTACCAGTTCATTTGCAAAGAGTCAGTTTAAACTCGCGAACAACGCGGTGTTCGACAAAAGAATAGAAAATAAACGCTTTCGCAGTTAGTAAGTTCATACGAGGGTCCTTACAGGACAAAAAATTTAATTTCTAGCGCCAGATTTCACAATAGATCAATTTTTGAAAGCGAACGAGCAAGATATTTTAAAACATTTTAGTCATTTGAAAATTGCAGGACCTCGAAAATTTAAAGTTGGCGCCATTGTACGAATTAGTAAAGCCAAACACGTTTTTAAGAAAGGTTATACACCCAATTGGTCAACGGAATTATTTAAAATCACAAAATGTAAGATAACCAATCCTGCAACGTATCTTCTGGAAGATATGATGGAGGCACAAATCAAAGGAGCCTTCTACGCGGAAGAATTACAGAAAACTGCTAATCTTGATATCTACTTAGTAGAAAAGGAACTTGGACGCAAAGGAAATAAAATGTACGTCAAATGGTTAGGCATAAAAGGCAACAGTTGTTTAATTATGAACAAAAATCGACTTTTAAGTGGAGGGGAGGAAGGTTACAAATATGCGCGAGTTATATGCGTCATTTCCGCTGACTTCTATTAGAACCATTTTTGCGACGCAGCAGTTCTAGAAGCTTCCAGAAATTGCTTATCTAAAAAAAATGTCACGCTCGCATTTTCCTTTGTTTAACTTTATTATAAAATAAGCATTATGTATTAAAATTAATCAATTTTGACTTTATTTCTAAATTTTTGAGCTTCGTTGTTATATTTTTTTTTATAAACATCCTTGAAGATATAAAAAGGAAAAAGCCATACGGTTTAGTACCATTTGACTATTCACATTAAACGTTGATAGATTTTTGCGTGCAAGTGCTTCAAGAAGAAAAAAGTAAGTTTAAATTATTGTTGTGTGTGTTTTGTCTCACAAAATATTCTTATTTTTGATTTTAGATGAATTTGGAAAAATTAAACGAAGTTTCCTCCATTACAGCACGGAAACTTATAGTAAAGCTGCAGGAGCTACCAATAGAAGTTCCTCAAGCAATTTATGCTACGAAAATAACCAAAACACCATATGGTACAAGCGTTCTTCTTGACTTGGGTGATAAAGTCACATTCCTACCCAACAGAGTGAATGCTACCTATGAGCCGTATATTAGCCATTTCGAGAAAGGGAAATACAGCTTAACATACCAAGGATCTTACGATTGTGGCCGCCCCCATTTGGCTGCAGCATTTGAAATTAAAGAAATTTAGTCCGATACTCCAACAAAAGAGAGCATGAAAAATAAAGTCGATAATGTTTTTGCAATGACTTGTGTAATATTGGCATCTATTTTTGTTTTAATTTTAAAATTTATCTTAAAAATTGTAAAACGAAAATTTAAATCTACATGTAATATAAAAGTTGATGATGAATTAATAAAACATCCAATTTTTCTTAAACATTTATTTAAAATAATTATAATGGTAATACAACATTAAAAAACCAGTGACGGAGACGTTGTACATTTCGTTCGGTACACGAATATGGTCCAGAGGCGTGGCAGGGGTTTGGATCCTGGGCAATGTTAACATTGTTGACATATGACTTGTTGCCATTGTTTACATATGGCATTGATGACTACCATTGTTTATATAGGGCATTGTTGACATATGACATTTTTTACATACGGCATTGTTGACATATGACATTGTTGACATGACATTGTAGCCATTTTTGACATTGTTTAAATACGGCATTGTTGCCATTGTTTACATACGGCATTGTTGACATATGTGATCAAATTTCCCTTATACTTGAATACTATGAGACTACATATGTTTTTATTTAATGTCATTACGGAATTTTGGAAAATTTGGGAAGCAAGATTTTCGATACATAATCTTTATTTCATTCACATATTCATTGTATTTAAATTAATTTTCTTTTGTTTAACTTTTTAAATTTATTTTTAACACTTATATTTTAAAACCAAAAATTAATTTTATAAACATTTTTATTTGTATGATACTATTAAAATGATTTTTTCGAGTACTTTTTTAGTTTTAAATCCAATTTTAGATATTTACTTAAATTTTGAACATTTTAACATTTTCTACGTTAATTAACTGAAATAATTGTCAAATGTTTGAGGCATGTGTCGAACGTTACTTTCAAAAATAATTGAAACGAAACAATATTCATTCATTTCCTTTATTTAACTCAAAGTTTTTTTTTTAATTACTTTACATAATTAAAGTAGAATAGGCCCATTATCTGCAACATAAAAAAAAACATTTGTAAAATAAAAATATAAAATCATAGATAAATTTATACCTTAATGCCCAAACCCATGTCTCGCTCTCGAGTACCTCCATATATATACTGTAGGGGCCCACATCCCCTACGCATATCATTGATGGAGGTGGGTTGCCTCAACGAGAACCCATCATAATTATGATGGGTTTAGCCTGTAAAAAAAAAAATTAATTAAAATTTAATGTACTAAAATTGACACAAAGAATTTTTAATTTAGTAAAAAAATATCTAAAATGATTAAAACCTTATGTTAATACAAAAATTAGCATAAAAAAAGTTAGCCTAAGAAATTTTAGTTGGAAATTAAATTTATTGTTAAAACTACCAACACCAAAGTAAGATTGGTAGAAATAATTAGCAAATGGTTTTGTTTACTTACTCTTTGATGCGGGGGTAATGCTCCCCTTACTCTGGTTTATATAAGGTCTTCTAATCGTCTGTCTGTTAAGCAATTTTAAATTGAAAACTAGTGTGTAAAAAATAACAAATTTGATTAAAAATCAGTATTATCAAAAATTAAATAATTATGAAGCTCAGATGATGAGAATTGTAAAATTAAATATAACTACTGCTGCATCAAAGATTTGTCTAGATTAATAAATAGTTGAGTAACTAAGAATAGACAAAAAATTTATTTGTGAGTGGTGTTTAAATTATTTTTTAACTGACGAAAAATAACTTTAAAATAAAAGTATTTTGAAAATTTGCAAAAATTTTGTAAAGAGTAAAAATTTAAAATAACAACATAATTAAAAAATGTTAGTTACTTATCCATCTCGCTTTAAATTCTAGAAATAATGCACTTTTTGTTTTTCCCTTTTATAGATTTTAAACCGTAGGTAAAATATATTTAAGGTAAGCGGTCACTGTATGCGGTTTTTGTTTTGTTTTTCTTTTAGATTTAGTGCAAAAACAATGAATTTGCTAATTTTAAAGAAATCTGTAAAAATACAAATTTGTAGTTTCTGTTACAAACCGTTTAAAAAGATAAGTTGTCGTCATATCATTACGCATTTAAGATGTCCTCTGTGTAATTTAAGATTTAAAACAGAAACACAATATTTTAATTATAAATACTTATTGAAGGTGTTACAAGATTTGATTTCTTTACTTTAAAACTTAAAATCACTTAATATTTTTATATTTTAAAAAACCATAGCTTAATAAAGTTAAAAAAAAAGTCGATAGAAAAATTGATCGTCCGTTAAAAACACCGACAAAATTTCTTTATTTAGAATAAAATAGTTACAATTATTTTTTTCTAACATAGAAATTAAATAAATAAAAATTAACAAAAATGTTTCTTACCCATAATAATCGTGACACTTGAAAACACAACAGAGCAACAACTATGCAAATATATTTATAATACATATTCTATAGAAACGTAGATTCAAGCATTCCTGAATTACCAGGTCAAACTTATATCAATGTCAGCAATAGCATCAGTTATTAAAAGACCAATTGTAATTTTTTCATTCAATTATATTTTCAAGAAACAATATCATATTATAATCATTTCATGTACACATCATATTTGCTTCCACGAGGATCACCTCTAACCCACGTGCCTTGGCCACAACAGTACATCCATTCATTTTCGCGTAATGGTTTTCCAGTAGTATTAACACGCATAAAATAATTAAAAAAATTAAAATATTTATTTTACTACTAAAATTCTTACACTCTTATATTATATGTAGAAATGTTATAGAATTTATTTAATATCTGAAATTTAAGCAATTGTTTTCATATTGGCTAGTCAAATAAGCCTTAATGGTTTATGAACGTTAAATGAAGAAAAGATCGATTTTAAAAAAATTTCATGCACAAATCAACAATTTAAAAAAAAAATTACATGTTATTCGTAAAATGAAATTAGCTTTAATAGTAGAGATTTCAATTGTTTCTTCAAACTTTGAGTAGGGCACAGCATCTTAAATGATTAACAAATATTATTTACAGTATATTTATAGAAACTTAAAATTTCGGGGAACCAATAAAACAAAACTTTTTGAAAAAATTATTTATTTAAATCATTAATTGTGGTAATTCTATAAAAATAGATAAACTCTCTCAAGGCACTATTTAACAAATCATTTGGAAGTATTTCCGACAATAATGATAACGATAATTCACCATGCAGTTTACAAAAACCAATAATATTGTGATAATATGAACAGAAACTAAGTTTGTTTAATAAATTTACTCGATGCGTCAGCAAATGCGCGTGGATTTTAAGAATTTCTTGAACATCTTCGCACAAATAGCACTCGACGTCGTGTTTTTTTAAAACCAGGAATTTGGTATCATCATAAACTAGTTGCATGATGGTACAATAATCGCCACAGTGAAACTTTATGGGGGTGTTATCATCGTCTTCATCGGGATACGTAGGTGACATCTCATGAAAAAAATCTTCCATCCTTTTCTCCAAAATACTGATGAGGGTACCCCATTCAAAATCGTCAAAAGATATTTTAGTAGGCCCAAAATGTTTAGCCAAAATGATTGCCGGAGAAAACGTCCGCGCAGGACTAAGGCCACATCGAACTTCATATTCTGACAACTTATATGTCGTTAGCAGTAAGTAATGCACTTCACGTTTGGCAGCATCTTCGTAGGATTGAACAATTGTTTCTATAGAAGGTGCCCCCGGCAATACGAATTCGGACATTTCAAAGTCATTACTCACGCTATCATCACTACTCGACGTCATACTAAAATGATTACTGTCTTGACTGCTGCACATGATGACTGACATCCACCTGCAAATGACGCAAATTTTATAATTCGTTTTAAATTATTTTAAAAAAAACTTTTATTTACTTTAACAAAATTATAAATATAATATAAAAAATATAACAACGAAGCTAACAATTTAGAAATAAAGTCAAAATTGATTAATTTTAATACATAATGCTTATTTTATAAAACACAGTAGATTACATAAAAATAGGTTACATATAATTTTTTTTTTTTTTTAATTATAAAAGTGGAATAGAATGAAATTATAAAAATAATGATGTCAGGAATGAGGAATATGTAAAGTTATTATTTTTTATATCTCTACGCAAACGGTTCTAAATCTAATTATTCTATACTGTAATGACCCCATGGTAGCGTGTTAAATGATCCCGAAATTAAATATCTTTTATCATCCTCAGGGCTTAAAGCAATTTTCGATTGTTCTATGCTAAATACGTCATGTTTATAGGATCGAATTGTGCACTGTGTAATATTTTTATGTTTAAATGTTTTAAGACAATCTACGTAATCTTCAAATGTCAATTTATTTTTGACAACATTATATTTTACCCCCTTAGACTTTTTAGTGACGTTTTTATCTCCCTGAATTTTAAACGCGTACATTTTTGATCGTAACCCAACAAAATGCGTAATGATTTTGCCGTTGGCTTCATCTTTCATAAGACCCGGTATTTTTTTGTTAAGTAACGGGATATTGTATATGTTATTTCCACTATAATCGGAGGTATCAAATTTTTCGATATACCTACCGATTATGTCTTTGTAAACATTGATATTCATTATTTTGTAGAAGAAACTATCGGTGTCGGTGTAGTTTATGATACAATTGTTCACCCCTAGGGTGGGGAGCATAAAATTATAGTGGAAATCATACATACACGTTTTTGAAATATCGAGAATGGACATTCCAATATATAGGGGTTTATCGAAAAGTAATTCAGACTTTTTTAGTTCGATAGCCATTAGATTTTCATCAAAAATTGATCTATTGTGAAATCTCGCGCTAGAAATTAAATTTTTTGCCCCGTAACGACCCTCGTATGAACTTACTAACTTTACTACCTTATGTAAGCGTTTATTTTCCATTGTTTTGCCAAACACCGCGTTGTTCGCGAGTTTAAACTGACTCTTTGCAAATGAACTGGTAGCTGTAGTCCTTAAACGAGTGTTCAGCACGATATAGGGCTTCAACCATGCAGATTGTTTAAATCAAACTGGTGTGTGTGTGTTTTTTAATGTGACACGTGACGTTTAACGTGACGTTTACGTTTGACATACACACGTGACGCTGTGTTTACGTTTGACGTACACACGTGACGTTTAACTGCGGAAGCGTTTATTTTCCATTGTTTTGCCGAACACCGCGTTGTTCGCGACGCTTGGCGTACTCACGTGACGGTCGACGTACTTTGCTGCTGAATCTTTTGATGACGCTGCAAGACACTTTATTGCGTAATACATGAAAAAAGGGAGCTTCTTTGCAAATGAACTGTAGTCCTTAAACGAGTGTTCAGCTCGATATAGGGCTTCAACCATGCAGATTGTTTAAATCAAACTGGTGTGTGTGTGTGTTTTAATATGACACGTAACGTTTACGTTTGACATACACACGTGACGTTTAAGGTGATGCTTGACGTACTCACCTGACGTTTAACGTGACGCTTGGCGTACTCACGTGACGTTTAACGTGACGGTCGACGCACTTTGCGTAATGCTAAATCTTTTGATGACGCCGCAAGACACTTTATTGCGTGATACATGAAAAAAGAGAGCTTAAATAGTTCTTTTAACCAAGGTTTTTTTTTTTGTTAAAAAGATATTTTTTCCAATAGTTCCAAAAGTTTTGCCAGTTCATGCACCCCCCTGTATATATACCTATCTATATTATTTTTGCAGCGGCCAGCGAGCGCGTACGCATCCCGGCCTTGACACTACCTTTAGAGATATGCATCGTCTAAAAGCTGAATAAGGAACAAACTATTCATTTTTTTAACTATAGATATGCGCTAGGGTGAAAAAAAAATATTTATTTAAACTATAATGACCCAAAGCAAGAGTATCGATAATCCCAGGCAATAAATGTCATCATGAGGACTTAAGCTAATTTTTGTTTGTTTGATTCATGATTTTTAATAAAGATTATTGTGGTTTTTATTGTCATGGTTTCGATGTTTTACCGACGATCGGTACGATAATACATTATTACCGGAAATTGTTTTAAATACAATGAACTACTTGCATTAGTGTTCTTGGTCGTTGGTACTCTTGAGATTTTATTACATACATAAAGTCACACCTTTTTTCCATGGGGGTAGGCAGAGACCACTTCCTTTCACTTTCGCTACGGTTCTTACACACATCTTTTGCTTCCTCTACTTTTATCAGTGCTCTCATATATGCTCGTCGGTTGTTGGTACTCTTAAACTGGCCTTTCCTCAAAACAATGTTGATCTGATCAAGATATGTTCTCCGAGGTCGACCGACTTGTCCATTCACACTCGCTTTATAAATTTGTTTCGTCAATCTTTCTTCATCCATCCTTTCAACGTGTCCAAACCATCTAAGCATTCCTTCATCTATCTTTGTAACCACATCTTCTTTTACACCACAGCGTTCTCTAATCTCACTATTCTTTACTTTATCCAACCGAGTCATTCCGGCTTTACTTCTCAGACTACTCATCTCCGCAGTATTAATCCTATTTTCATGCTTCTTCTGCCAAACCCAACATTCACTACCATACATAAGTGTAGGAACCAACACACTTCTATGCACAGCCAGACGTGTCTTTTTTGACACTTTCTGGCTATTCATAAAGCTATGCAGAGCCCCATTCATTTGTTTTCCTGCCAACACCCTTCGCTCAATGTCACTGTCATACTTTTCATCTCTCGTAAACTTTGAATTTATTAAGTAACTTTATTTTTAAAAAAGATTATTGTGGGTTTTATTGTCATGGTTTAGATGTTTTACCGACGATCGATACGATAATACATTATTACCAAAAATTGATTTAAATACAATGAATATGTGAATGAAATAAAGATTATGTATCAAAAATCTTGCTTCCCATATTTTCCAAAGTTCCGTAATGACATTAAATAAAAACATAGTATTCAAGTATAAGGGAAATTTGAAGACATATGTCTACAATGCCGTATGTAAACAATGGCAACAATGTCACCAATGGCTACAATGTCATATGTCAACAATGCTCTATGCAAACAATGGCAGTCAACAATGCTGTATGTAAACAATCGCAACAATGTCATATGTCCACAATGTCATGTGTGTGTAAGCAATGGCAGTCAACAATGCCGTATGTAAACAATGGCAACAATGTCATATGTCAACAATGCTCTAGGCAAACAATGGCAGTCAACAATGCCGTATGTAAACAATCGCAACAATGTCATATGTCCACAATGTCATTTGTGTGTAAACAATGGCAGTCAACAATGCCGTATGTAAACAATGGCAACAATGTCATATGTCAACAATGCCCTATGTAAACAATGGCAGTCAACAATGCTGTATGTAAACAACGGCAACAATGTCATATGTTAACAATGTCTACTAATGTGACATGTCACGTTGTTGTGCATGTGTGTATGTTTTTAAACGTACTCACGGGACGCTTGACATACTTTGCGTAACGTTGAATCGTTTGATGGGTCACATGCCACATTCGTTAAGGACCTTTTGACTTCTTGATTTGTGACATTCCCTGTACATGAACAAAAATATTCAACATGTGTGTGTGTGTGTTTTTAATGTGACACGTTACGTATAACGTGACACGTGACGTTTTACGTGACGCTTGACGTACTTTAAGCAACGCTGAATCGTTTGATGGGTCGCATACCAACATTCGTTAAGGTCCTTTTGACTTCCTAATTTACGACATACCTCGTACTTATCCAAACATATTTGATTTCAACATTTTCATTGTCGATAGGTGGCGCTTTATAATCATTTAATTTCCGAAAATACTGATCTTGTATTAGTAACAAATTGACGTGACGTATTTTATTTTTAGTAAACACAACAGGTATAACTATGTAAAATTATCTCTTCTCTGTTTTATTTAATTCTAAAACATAGACGTTAACTGAAATTTTTTTTAGCTTCTCGAACTTTAAAATTTGATTTAATTTAATCGGAATTTCCAACCCCTTTATATTTAGAACGGCGTATCTTAAGATTAGCGTATGGGAATTTTCATAAAAACAATTTTTCCCATGCCAACATTCGTTAAGGTTCTTTTGACTTCTTAATTTGTGACATACCCTGTACTTGTACAACAATTTCTTACACATTTAAACTGTGACTATGTGCGTGTGTAATTATTATCTCTGTCGCAATCAATATTACACCTCATTTAAGTATACGATAACAAAGTTATCTGGTAGCGCAGTTCAAGGTTATTTTTATCAAAAATGATGTCACAAATATATATTTGTATATCCAATCTTTCACGATAAAATTAATATGCGTAGTAGCTACATGGTATAGCTATCCGTTTAGTAAGTCAAAGGAATCAGGTTCGAGCCTACGAGATACCAAGTTTTTTCAACGCTTACGTCACAACACTTTTCAACATGCTTACGGAACCCTATTAATCGAGTCGATGGGGACAATGTAAACAATGATGTTATATGTCAACAATGGCAACATGCCGTATGTCAACAATGCCGCCGTATGTAAACAATGGCAACAATGTCATATGTCAACAATGTCATTTCCCCCACTCCTTCACCTGTCACTCCCCCCACTCCTTATCCTGCCACTTCCCCCCACTCCTTCCCACCCCACCACTGCCCCCACTCCACCACTCCTACCCCCACTCCTTTGCGCTTGAATCGCTGTTGTTTAACTACTTTTATCCTCGTTTTGCTTGATCCACCATTGTTTTGTCCATTTACCGATTTTATTAGCCACTTCTTGCAATTGATTTGATATGTCAGCTATTTTTTCTCCCACTGTCAACACAGCCGTGTCATACCCTGCGGCACCCAGTGCATATATCTATTAAATCTAAGTAAATATTTTCTTGCCTTATTCGAAATGTTTTGTCTCAAATATATGATTTAAGAATATCTGAAAACTGTATAGGTAATAATTTCCTGAGTTAATATTCCAGTCCTTTGTACCAGACGTTATCGAATGCTTGAGATATATCTAAGAAGATAGCGGAGCAAATTTTTTTTCTTCTAGTGTTCTTTCTATAAAATCCGTTATTCTGTAAACTTGGTCAATTGTTGAGTGTTTCGCTCTAAACCCAGACTGATGATCTGGTATGAGTGATTTTTCTTCTAGTATTGGCGTTAATCTTTTTAGGAATAATCTTTCGAATAGTTTAGGAATTATTGTTAAAAACGAAATGATGTAACTTCGTTTGGGGGTTTTCCATGTTTGGAAATCATAATGACTTCTGCCGTTTTCCAAATGCGTGGTACATATTTTAGCCGGAAGGCTGCGTTCATCAAGTTTATCACGATACCCTTTCGGGGTAGATTTTTTAATATTTCTCCTGTAATAAAATCGTATCCTGGGGCCTTGCGTACGTTAATATTGTTTTTTATTTCGGCGCATACTACCATTTTTATTTTTTTATTTTCTTCCTGCTCTAGAATTTTCAAGTTCATTTTTTCTAAAGGTTCATTCGGTTGAAAGGTTACTTTGAGATATTGAGCAAACAGCTCCACTTTCTGATAATTAGTTTTTGTCCAGTCTCCGTCTGGATTTCTTATGGGCGGGAACTGCTGAATTGGTTTTTTAAACTTTTTTGCAGCCTTCCACAGATAATATTTATTTTCTTTTTCATTCGTCAGTTTTCCTAAATATGAGTTGATAGTTTCATATTTCAACTTTTGTATTTATCGTTTGAGGTCTTGAGTGAGTTTGTTTAGTTTATTTTTATCAACTGGATGTCTTGTATTTTGCTATACCTTTCTTGCTTTCTTTTTTTTGCCTATCAGATCTTTAATCTCTTGTGGATAGTTATTTCCTGCCAACTTTCTTTTTAATTTTGGTGTGGCGTTCCATGCGGCTTGCTGCGTGTAAACTTCAAATTTTTCTGCAACCTGATCGAGTTGGTCTCTGGTTTTAATAGGTACATTCAGTTTAATTCTATCATTTAATTCTAGCTTGAAACTTTCCCAGTCTGTCTTGTTATTGGTTAATTTTGGATGGGGTTTTTTCTTTATTACAGTTTCACCTAAAGTTAGTATTATTGGCGAGTGATTAAAAGGCAGATCAAAAGATTTGTCAATATTTATTACTAGGTTTTCCTGTAGAAACATATTCGTATCCGATTTCTGCAGCTGCTGCATGCAATTGTATGCCTTTGTCATTAGTAAGTCGAAATCTCCAGCGAATAGTTTTGGCATTAAAATCGCCTCCTGGTATAAATCGTTCCCCCAGTCTTTTGAGGAGGTCCTTATAATCTTCTTGTCTGAGTCTATACTTTGGTGGGCAATAGATTGATGCAACGACCAGGTTATATACTTTGGTTTTAATTTCAATTGCTGTTGATTGAATATGTTCCGTTTCATATAACAGTTCTTCATTGTGCTCAATGTTATTTTTTATTATGACTGCGCTTCCTCCTTTTACTGTGTTTCTCGGATGAGTTCGTCAAGAGAAGGGCTGATTTATTGGAAACATTGGAACATTCGAAGAGTAAATTTAGAGATAATGTTTTTGGGGTTCAATCGTGTAGGTTAGGTTAGGTTGGATATCATGTGAAAGGTCGCAGTGGAGGGGCACGCGACCTTTGGTAGGTCTATTGTCGCTCACCCCTAGAGGTTCACCGCACAATCCAGCCCTTTTCACGAAGTTTATGGTTGTATGGGGTGAGATTTTCTTGAAATCGGTTGGTTCTAGGTTGGTTAAACCAAATACATTAAACCTTATTATTTCCAGGCCGAGGCATTAACATAGTATATGTTCAGCAGTTTCGTCTTCTACGCATCAAAACTGACAGTCCATTTGTTGATTCAGACCTATCCTTCCGAGGTAGTATCTTAGACGACAGTGTCCCGTTAGAATTTGCAGGTCATTCCTGCTCCATTCTAGGATCTGCTTAGTTGTTTTGAGAAAATGTGGTGGAAGAATGTCCAAAATTGTTGCTTCAAGGAAGAAATCATGACATTACAAGACGAAGACGAAGAAGTAGAATAAATAATAAAATAGACATTCCTGGTTTTAAGAAAAATCCAGTTATACTAGATGCCGACCATAGATACACAAAGTTACTGGTTCAATGGTACCATGTAATCTTTCAACACCAAGGATTCCTAACAGTTATCAATGAAATACGTCAAAAATATTGGATTATAGGATTGAGAAGTTTGGCGAAGAAAGTTTTCCATGAATGTCAGAAATGTAAAAATCTGAAAGCTACTCCGAAAATTCCTTACTTACTTACTTACTTACTTACTTACCAAATGCAAGAGTCACACCTTATGTAAGACCATTTAATTTTTGTGGAATGGATTATTTCGGTCCATATTTGGTGAAAGTCGGAAGAAGGCAAGAAAAAAGATATGGTGTCTTATTCACCTGCTTGACTGTTCGTGCAGTACATTTGAAAATAGCAAATTCCTTAACCACAGAATCTGCTATTTTGGCAATACAAAGAATGTGCTCAAGAAGGGGATGCCCATCTGAGATATATAGTGACAACGGTACAAATCTCAAAGGAGCAGACAAAGAATTGAAGATTGCCTTACAAGATTTCAACCAGCAAGAACTCGTGCAGAAGTTGTCGTTCAAAGGGATAAATTGGAAATGGAATTCACCAGGTGCTTCGCACATGGGTGGAATTTGGGAGCGCTTGATAAGATCTATAAAAGTTACTCTAAAAACGTTTTTGAAGGAACAAGTTCCAGCTGATGAGGTTTTACACACCCTATTCTTGGAAGCAGAATATATTTTAAATTGTAGACCACTCACAGATATTTCATTGCAGTACGAAGATGATGAAGCTCTAACTCCGAACCATTTTTTATTGGGCCCACGACAAGATCAAGAACAACCATTTGAGCAATAAATTTTGGAAAAGGTGGATAAAGGAATATTTACCTAACCTACATAATCGTACAAAGTGGTATGATGAAAACCAAGCACTGCGAGGAGATATAGTTATTATTGCTGATGAACATTTACCACGCAATGTTTGGTTCAAAGGAATTGTTACTGCAATGTATCCTGGTAGAGATGGTCGAATCATAGTGGCAGATGTGAAAACAAAAAATGGCATTTTTCGACGACCAGTTTCAAAGTTGTGTGTCCTGTATGTCCGAAAAGATTTATGAAGATATTTAAACCCTTCATGGGAGGGAGAAATGTTGATGATTTATTGTTTGTTTCTTTTATATTGTCATTTTGTATATAATGTTCCTGTATCTTTTCTGAAAGGAGATGTCAAGTTGAAAAAAAAATATAAAGAATATAAGAAGAACGACAACCGACGGAATCATTAGTTTCATTTTATTTGCTAGAGCCAGCCAAAAATAGACCTTCTGAGAGACACTCATAAGGTAGACATTGCAGACGCAACAGTAATAGTTAAATCAATTAAATAATATATATAATATATAACACAATATATTATAACATTACATATTATATACTACAATATATTACCATACATAATATATATAACAATATTAAATAATATATCATATCAAGATACATACATTTATATACCGGGTGTTATACCTCTCAAAGTAACCAAAATGAGGTATATTGGTAAGAAATAAACCTGTGACTAAATCCACTGTCACAAAATTGCCAAAAAAACTGCACATCCTGTATGAAATCAGCGCCAGTTTTGAATTCCTAGCCTCTCATTGGTCAGAGCCATAAATGCTATCCCGTTTGACAGAACAAAATCCAACGAAAGTAATCAAAAAAGACCATTCTTCTTCTTTCTTTTCTGCTACGGGCACGAACATTTACGGCTAACCGACTTGAGACCGGAGATCGATGACAGAAGTTCTATGAAAGAAGATCAATGACAACCCAAACAATGACATTGACGTCTAGAAAATAAATATAACCTATAAGAATCCATAAGATTATTTTATGAAAAATAGAGAAAAAACCCAGTAAATACCCAGAGATCTCATTCAGAATCAACAAATTCCTGGGACAACCTTTAATAGCCTAGAATTCATCACACTAGAGAATACAACGGTATGTCGCCTGCTTACATGTGAATGGATGTTTTTATTGACTCTATTATCTTCAATTCCAGGCCTAGGATCGGACAGGTAGCCAGAAATCATAAGATTCCTGCAGCTTAATTACATCACTTCCAACAGCCCTTAGAATGTCAGAAGCAAGAGTATTACCTAGTGTTGGAAACCTGTGAATTTACTAGCATCAACTATATGTGATGTTTGTTTTGAAATAGTGGTTTTGATAGATGTTTTATTCAGGAATTTGATATCAAAACTGAATGTTCTCTGTAAGTGCAATGCCCAATAAATGAAAAATTTATTATATAAAATAACAAAATTAACAGGTAGCAATTTCAAATGCTACACATACCCCTCTCCGAAGAGTAAAAATTTGTAAACAAATTTTTATGAGGTAGTAGCTACTTAGTGACAGTAATGGATTTATTTATAGTATCTTCGCGTACCAAACGTTCCTTAAGGAAGTCAAAAATCAGTAGAATGTCTATATAGGGAAAAAATCAAAATCGGTTTACAAGTCAAAATCGGTTTACAGGTCAAAATCGGTATGTCAAATCCATTTTATCAAAATCACTAGTAAATTTAATGAATTGCTAAATAATAGGAGAAATATCTACACAAGGTAATAATGATATTCATTTCAGGTTGATCAGACCTATATGAAACATCAGCAGGGAAAAAAATTGAATTGAAGTATGCATACTCTCAAGGGGACATTCATAATTAGATTTTCTACTAATTATTTTCTCCTAAAAAATAGGAAAACCAACCAAGGTTTCCTAAAGTTGCACCAGCAAAAATTGTCAAAAATTGACCTCAAAATTTGTAATTGCAAATACTTAATATTGTGCACTAACGCACCAAAAATTGTGCACCAACGCACCAAAAATTGTGCAGCAACGCACCAAAAATTGTGCACCAACGCACCAAAAAAAATCTGTAAAACTTTAGTATTAAGTTTACTTAAACGGAACATTTAACCAAACCACTACAGATATACTCTGTGTACAAATCAAAAAAATTACGGTTTGAATTAAATAACTATCCAACAGAAACATCTGAATTGGATCCTAAATATTCCTTCAGATCTTTAATATGCCATTCTTCAGCAGGAGAACCATCCATATTATCTAAGGAATAAACTAAGCGAGATATTCGCTTCTTCACTGTACATAATATATATTTCGGAGCCAATTTGGCACTGAATTTAATCGAAGCATAAGAAAGAATTTTATTCCTTTTCCAAACTTTATCACCCTCATTAAGTACATGATCTCTTTTCCTGAGATTGTACGATTTTGCATTCCTCTGATAAGCTTTATGTAGTCTATCCTGGATAGTCACAAATACTTCACTAAGACCCTTGACATCTTGAACATAACTATCCCTACAATCAGGTAAAAGTTCTATGTCTTGAGTGTTAGGAAAGTTACCATAAAAATTACCAGAAATAGGCACATTACGACCAAAATTTAGAAAAGCAGGGGAATAATGGGTGACTTCATGGGTTGCTGTATTTATTGCCTGTTGAATCTTATACAATTCTTTATCCCAATCCTTGTGTTCATCCACATTACTTCTAATGGCTTGACCTATGGTCTTATTGGTTCTTTCCACAAAATTACACTGTGCTGAATAACGAGGGGTGTACCATATTTTCTGAAATTTATATGTTTTAGCTAACTTTTTAAACTGTTTACCAGCAAACTGAGTTCAATTATCACAGATAATGAACTGTGGTTCTCCAAATACCAAAAAAACTTGATTTTCCATAAATTTAATTATGCTAGGTGCCTTGGCATCTCGCATTGGACACAACAGTGTATATTAGGTAAAGAAATCTGAAACAACCAATAAATAAGTGAAACCTTTAGAAGATCTGGGAAATGGTCCCATGATATCAACAGCAATAGTCTGAAAAGGATATTTGACGGAACGTTGAGCACCCATAAGTCCCATACGAGGAGTGTTCGATAATTTTTGCGACTGGCAGATCTTACATGACTTAACATATCTCAAAATATCGCATCTCATTTTAGTATTCAAGTTTGTAAAGATATTTGTGATATTTTAAAAACGGCAGGGTTTGAGCTAAGAAAATTTTGTTCTAATAGCAGGGAGTTTTTAAAGGAAATGAGATTGAGTAGTGGGTTAGAAGATCAAGTTTTAAATCTAGGAAAAGGAAAACAGACCAAAGCGCTGGGATTGTTTTGAGATTGTGCATCAGATTGCTTGACCTTTAACGATAATATTTTATCAGATCTTGGATTGGTTACCAAGAAAAGGTCCTTTCGAAGTGGCCCAAATATTAGATCCACTTGGTTTGCTTAGCGCAACAATTATTATTCCCAAAACATTGTTACAGAATATGTGGAAATTCATGGATTTTCAGATGCTTCTCAAAACGCAATTGGTGCGTGTGTATATATTCAAACAGTGGGTAAAGGTGGTGAGGTTGAAGTAAGATTATTATGCGCTAAGAGCAAGGTAGCGGCAAATAAAACCTTAATTATAGCAAAGTTAGAGTTATCGGCTACATTATTATTAGCAAAGTTGATCAAGGTTGTTTACGAATCAAGGATTTTGAGCGTGAACAAGATTTTCTTATAGTGTGACTCTATAGTGACACTAACTTGGATAAAATCTCCCGCTAATCGGTTTAATCAGTTTGTAACTAATAGAGTGTCACAAATTCAAGACATGAGTAATTCTGAAGATTGGTATTATGTCAAATCTTCCGAAAACCCTGCGAATTTAGAAACTAAGGGTGTTCTTCCATCAAGGTTGCAGGATTGTTACAAATTTTGGTTTATTGGTCCTGAATGGTTGTGTCAGTCTTCAGAATCCTTTACAGAGCAAAATTTTAAACTGGTAGCTTTAAATGATGTTCAAGAAAAAATGAAAAATTTAAAGTCGTTGTTGGGTGCTCAGTAGGAACCATTCATTTTATATAAGAAGTTTTTCAATTTACGGTTTACCTTTCGAGATTTATTAAAGGATGTAGAAAACGGCCAATCTTTGGACAGGTTTCATTATCAGAAATGAAGAATTCAAAGAAAATCCTGGTGAAGATAGCTCAGGGAGAATGTTTTTCCCATGAGATTAAGTTTTTAAAAAGAGGGACACTATTAAAAAGGGAAAACTTTCTGGTTTAAACCCTTTTATTGATAATGAGAATATTTTGAGAGTAGGTGATCGATTAGCGTTGTCTGATTTTAAGTATAATACAAAATATTCGGTTTTGCTAGGTTATCACCATGTTTTATTAGAACTAATTGTAAGAAGTGAGCATGAGTGGTTAATGCATGCAGGGCCGCAATTATTATTAAGTTTTTAAGAGAAAGGTATTGGCTTATTGGAGGCAGAAATTTGTTGAGTAAAATTATTCGCGGCTGTGTTGTGTGTGCAAAGGTTAAACCTTCTAATTTGGAAATTTAAATGGGTAATCTTCCTAAGTCACGACTGACTCCACAACCTTCATTTAATACTTGCGGAGTTGATTACGCAGGAGTTCTCTAGAATTTCCTTCATTTCCATCAAAATTTAAATCCAATATGGCCACATAAAGGAATATTTTTTTTCCCAAAAATATGATTGATTCAATTATGGGTCGAAGTCTTGCACGGTTTTCTTTAATTTGCTTTCATCGCATTTGATTTAATTGATTTGGTATTTCTTTGTCAGGAAACCGGTGTGAAGTTGGCGGCCACTTTTCAGCGGCCGTTTTTATCTGGCAGTCAAACGACTAGTGGCGTCGGGTAAACTTAAAAATTAAAAACTCATCAAAAATGCAACTAAATTAAATGTTTTAATAATGGAGAATACAAGATTTAATGCACTGGTTATTTTGTAATGAATTGTGATGGTGATAAATTGCATTTATAGGTTGATTTACAAAAGTCAGCGGTTTATGAAACTTAGTATTTACCCCCTAATATATTAAGCCAAGTTGATATTTGATATAGGTACTTCAACTGGACAAAAGAATATACTATGAGATGAATAATTTAAGGGCCGTCTAAAGGGTAGTTTGTATTTATAGAAAATTGAAAAAATTCGTTTAACACGCTTCAAAATAAATAAATACTTTCAAAATACTTTCGGTAAACTAAAGAATAATATGCCAAAAGGTGATTGATTTGGGAGCCGTCTAAGGGGTAGTTTATATTTATATAAAAATGGAAAGGATGGATGAAGGAAGATTGACGAAACAAATTTATAAGGTTAGTGTGAATGGACAAGTCGGTAAAGGTCGACCTCGGAGAACATATCTCGATCAGATCAACATTGTTTTGAAGAAAGGCCAGGTCAAGAGTACCAACAACCGACGAGCATGTATGAGATCACTGATGAAAGTAGGGGAAGCAAAAGATGTGTGTAAGAACCGTAGCAAGTGGAAGGAAGTGGTCTCTGCCTACCCATATGGGAAAAAGGCGTGACTTTATGTATGTATGTATGTAAAAATGGAAAAATTTGTTTAACATCCTCTGAAATGTTAAGCCAACTTAATTTTTGGTATAGATACTTCCAGTGGACATTAGAATGATATACCAAGAGATGATTGATTTAGGAGCCGTCAAAGGGGGAATAAAGTACCTTCATTTTTTTGATACAGATGAATGTTATAAAGTAAAGTTATTTTGAATTTAAAGTTTGTGACAACCTTTCGGCTAATCAAACAAAATAAAAAATAATCTTGTTGAGCAGATGTCCACTGCCAAGAAATTTTTTTTTCGTGAGATCTGTTAGAGGTTTCGTAACCTCGGCAAAGTTCGTCACAAATCTTCTGAACCAAGATCCAGTTTGAAGAAAAGTGAGCAATTCCTTGGGATTCTGCGGAATTGAGATTTTGAAATTTTGCGGAGATTTTTCCGGGGTCAGGCTGAATTCCATCATTGCTGATGATGTGTCCAAGGTACTTTACCTGATTGCAGCCGAAAGCACATTTTAGCACGTTTTAAAAGTTGCAGGCGTTGAAAAACCATCTTAAAGATCTTGTAGATGGGTATCAAAATCTGGGGACATAATGATTAATTCATCGAGATATGCTAGTAGAGCGATATACTGCAGTCCGGTTCGAAAACGGTCAATTAACCTTTGAAAGGTCGCTGGGGCGGTTTTCAGGCCGAATGGCATGGACTTATAGCGAAAAGTGCCAAGGGGCGTGATAAAGGAAGTTTTATATTTTTTATATTTTTCGGCTAATCAAACAAAATAAAAATAATATATTAATGGAATTTATTTTATTAAATAAATATCAAATTAAACTGAACAAAAAGTGTTAGAAACAAAAACAACGACAGGGCGATGCGGTCACTTCGATAGCATCGCAACAAGTGCTTTTTAGACCGTCTCCCTTCCGGGAGGGTAAAGTAGGTAGTTCGTCTAGATACGAACACGTGCACATGAAACACAGTGGCGTTGCAGGAGAGGGCGTTGTGTTACATCCTCCCCCTTTGGATCACACGTCCGTCTAGGGCAGCGTTTCTCAAACTGTGGGGCGCGCCCTCTAAGGGGGGCGCGTTTACATGATTGGGGGGGGGAGCGCAGTACAGATTAAAAATAAAATGGTAATGATAAAATGCTACAGATAGATTTTTAAAAAATCTTTATTGAAATTTTACTTACTTAATGATGACAAAGAAACATTCTAAGGACTAATGGCTAACATGAGCTTGTTTTAAGGCGCACAACTTCTCTAAATTTGGTTCTATGTTAGAGATGGCCACTCTGAGTTCATTTTCTACTTGAAGTTTATTTCTGTATTTAGATTTCACGACAGCAAGTGCAGAAAATCCAGTTTCACAAAGGTAGGACGTTGGAAAAGGCAACAGAATTCTAAGCGCTTTGGCTTTTATAACGGAGTAGTCGTTCGAAAGTTCAGTCCAGAAGTTTGTTAAAGATTTGTTAACAAAGTTTGATTTTTGTAAGGGATTTGTTGAAATATCTATCAGTTGTTCTTCTTCTTGCAGTGATAGTCCAACAGGTCTATTTTCGAATGGATTTAAAACCCAGCTCCAGTCTGACAACTTGATATCTTTCTCTGCAAAGAAGTATCGCTTGAAATTCTCAGTTAAGTTTTCTAAATGGCTTCCTATGGTTTTTAGTATCACAGCTTTATGAATATCTTCCAATGGAGAATCTTGCACAAAATCGCAAAATGTGGGAAACATTTCCAAACTATTTTCTTTCAATTTGTTATGCCATAACTGCAATTTCTTACAAAAAGCATCAATCTTTTGACTTAAATCAAATATATTTACGTCTTTTCCATGCAGCTGAAGATTAAGTATATTAAGTTTTTTAAAAATATCTACTAAATAAGAAAGCTTCAGTAAAAATAATTTGTCGAAAAAATCTGTTGAATGCTTGTGACCTTCCTCGCTTAAAAATATCGCTATTTCTCTTCTTAATTCAAAGACACGCTTAACCGTCTTACCGCGTGACAACCATCTGGATGAGGAATAAAACAACAAAGATTGATGCTCAGCTCCCATATCTTCACACAGAACAGAGAACATCCTTGTTTTTAGTGGTCTGGTTTTTATAAAGTTAACAACTTCAATAACTACTGTCAAAATCATGTTTAGTCCAGGGCTTAGCGGTTTTGATGCTAACGCTTCCCGATGTATCATGCAGTGCGTCCAGATAATTTCTGAGGATTCCTTTTTTACTAGCGCTTGTAAACTGTTGTATTTACCAGACATGGCTTGAGCTCCATCGGTGCAAATCGCAACACAATTTTTCCATTGCAAATTCATTTTAGTAATAGAATCATTTGTAATCTTGAACAACTCGGTGGCTGTAGTTCTTCCTTCAATCTGTTTACAAAACAATAAATCTTCACATATTTTAGAACATTGACAGAATCTAATGTAGCAAATCAAATGGGAATCATTACTAGAGTCAGTTGCTTCGTCAAGTTGTATAGCAAACAAGTTTCCAGTAAGCTCAGATTCAAGCTGCTGCTGCATATTAACTGATATATCGTTAATTCGTCGACAGATTGTATCATTTGACAGAGGAATATTGTTAAGTTGTGAAGTAAAATTTTCACCAAACATTATTTCTACAATGTCTTTGCAAGCGGGTAAAATAAGTTGCTCTGCAATAGTGTGCGGTTTTTTGCATTTAGCTACTTTGTATGCCACTTTATATGATGCCAAGAGAGCCTTCTCATTTACTGCCAGTACTCTAGGGAAGCTGGATTTTTGTTTTTTAAACAATCTGAGTTTCTCCACAAAAAAATCTCGCGGTTTATTGACATATTCTCTGTGCAGCGTTTCTAAATGCCTCTGTAATTTATTTGGTTTCATGCTATCTGCAGCCAATACTTTTAAACAGATAACGCATTGTGGTTTTTCTTCGCCACCTACTTCAAAGCTAGTAAAGCCCAAATTTAGGTATGATGGGTCATATTTTCTTGTTTTAGATTTCGGACGATTTCCACCTGAACCTGTCGATGTACAAGCCCCGTCATCCTCAAGTTTTCGTTTTAAAAATTTATCCATACTACATCTACTTATACACTCACACTTTACAATAATGCTTGCTTGGTGTTAAAACACCTTCACTGAGAGACTGAGAATACCGTATGTGCGCTTCTGTATTTATAGTCGCGTTCAGACAGTTCGAGAAAGATCAGGAAGCTTGAATACGTGGCACGAACGCCGCGAACTTTCCGACAGCATCTTTGGCGCTCTCGACGAGACAATGTTGCCTATTTTAGTCCAAATTCCTAGGTCTACGGATTAGAGGGCGCAACATTTTTTAAATTAAAACAGGGGGGCGTGAATGACAAAAGTTTGAGAACCGCTGGTCTAGGGTGTGATTCAAGAGACGGTTAGGTCCTAACGCTAAGGCGGCTTGAGGCAGGTGAAGGTCTGCCAGGTGGGCGTCCTCTTGGAAGTCGTGGCAGCTTATCTGAAACAGAAACCGGGCCAGTAGACATGGAACTACCAGGTGGTTGTCTACTTAAGCGTCGCGGCGGCATATCAGGAACAGGAACTGGACCAGTAGCCATGGAACTTTCAGGTGGTCGTCCTCTTCGTCGAAGTGGGCGGACAGGCTCGGGAGGGATTTTATTATTGGACACGTACCGTGTTAGGGCCGACACGTGGTATATATAGGTATGGTAGGAGTTCCTAGCGAAGCTAATTCATAGGAGACTGGGCTTACCACTCGTGGGATAAGATATGGTTCATCCCTCCGGGGAGCGAACTTTGAAGTGAAACCAGCTTTGGCTTAACTTAAGGCAAAACTGTTGACAAGAACTTTGTCGTTGACCTTATAGGCAGGGACCTGACTATGACGTCGGTCAGCGAATTTCTTGCGGGAATCCTGGCTGGTCTTGTGATTCTCGCGAGCTCGACTGATAGTGTCCGCAAAAGTTCGTAGATACGGGGTTATAAGTGGCACAAAATTGTCTTTGTCGAGGATGGCGCGCATATCACGGCGAACGTGGTCGGGCGTAGGTAGCTCTCTACCAAAAGTCAGGAACGCGGGTAAATAACCGGTGGATTGACACTTTGCAGTGTTCATAGCAAACCGAACAGCAGGAATTTTGTCTTTTCAACTGGTGTAGTCATCGGCTGTGAGCAGGGCGAGTTGACACTTTAGATCTCGATTCTTTCTTTCACAAGGGTTGGCAGCAGGATGATGCACGGGGATCAGACCCTGGGAGAATCCCAAAACTTCAGCGACGTGTTGCATTACTTCACTCACGAACTGTATACTTTTGTCACTAATAACTTTTCGCGGCGTGCCATACCGTAGGATGATTTCATCAATAAGGCAACGAGCGCAGGTTTCTGCGGACGCTATGCGAAGCGAAAATATTTCCGTCCATCTGGTGGAGATATATTCCACTATAAAAATCCACCTATCTCCAGTCGGAGTTTCTGGTAGTGGTCCGAACAGGTCGACGGACAAAACTTCAAAACGCTGGGACTGAATTGGGGTCTGAAGCAGTCCAGCTGGCTTCAAATTCGAGGGTTTGTAGCGCTGACAATCAATACATTTGGCGACGTATTCGGTGACTTGTCGACGCATTCCAGTCCAATAAAATTGGGGAATGATACGTTGCAGAGTTCGTTCTACACAATGGTGACCGGCAAAAGGCGAGTCGTGGTTTTCTTGTAGAATTTTGGGTACCAGTGACTTTGGTACAACGAGCTGGGCATCTTTCTCTTCTGAATCTGGCGAGTATCTATACAAGATACCGTTGAACATCAAATATCCACGATCATTCCAACGACGAATACTTGACTAATGCAAGTCAGGATTTTCAAATGCTTGGATAATCTGTTTCAGATCTGGATCCGATAATTGTTTTTCTCTAAGGTCGCTTAAAGACTTGGTTGGTAGAGTGATGGAAACTTGACAAATTTTGCTGACGCTAGTACATTGCATTTTCCAGGCGCATATTCTATGCGAAGATCATAGGGCTGAAGGGAGATTGCCCATCTGGCGAGTCTACCAGTGGGTGACTTCAGTGTCATAAGCCACTTAAGCGGTTGATGATCGCTTTTGACTGAGGTGGAACCTTCCAGGTATCCACGAAACTTCTCCACTGCCCATATTACGGCAAAGGCCTCTCTCTCTGTAGTATGGTAGTTTCTCTGGGAAGACTTAAGCAGAGTGCTTGCATACTCGACGGGCCTCTCGTCGGCTCCCGCCCCCCTGGAGTAAAGCCGCACCGAGCGCGTATGCACTGGCGTCCGTGCGCAAGACGAATGGTTGCGAGGGGTCGGCTTGACGTAAAATCGGACTAGTTGTGAGTAGCGATTTTAATCGGTCAAACGAATCTTGTTGAGCAGATGTCCACTGCCAAGAAATTTTTTTTTCGTGAGATCTGTTAGAGGTTTCGTAACCTCGGCAAAGTTCGTCACAAATCTTCTGAACCAAGATCCAGTTTGAAGAAAAGTGAGCAATTCCTTGGGATTCTGCGGAATTGAGATTTTGAAATTTTGCGGAGATTTTTCCGGGGTCAGGCTGAATTCCATCATTGCTGATGATGTGTCCAAGGTACTTTACCTGATTGCAGCCGAAAGCACATTTTAGCACGTTTTAAAAGTTGCAGGCGTTGAAAAACCATCTTAAAGATCTTGTAGATGGGTATCAAAATCTGGGGACATAATGATTAATTCATCGAGATATGCTAGTAGAGCGATATACTGCAGTCCGGTTCGAAAACGGTCAATTAACCTTTGAAAGGTCGCTGGGGCGGTTTTCAGGCCGAATGGCATGGACTTATAGCGAAAAGTGCCAAGGGGCGTGATAAAGGAAGTTTTATAACGATCTTCCATCTTTACCTGGATTTGGTGATAACATGTGTAATATTGGTATCTATTTTTGTTTTAATTTTAAAAATTATCTTAAAAATTGTAAAACGAAGATTTAAATCTACATGTAATATAAAAGTCAATGATGAATACACAGAGTACAAAATCCAATTTTTCTTAAACATTTATTTAAAATAATTATAATGGTAATACAACATTAGAAAACCAGTGACGGAGACGTTGTACATTTCATGTACATTTGGCATTTCTTGAGAAGAAATTCCGCTTTTTGTTGACCACGAACGTAAATGTAGTCTGCAGCATACAATAGCTTTTGTTTCAATATTTCATTTACTTAAGAATATTCTACATCTCCTGAAGAGTATCGAATGCCATGTACATTTCGTTCCAAGTAGGATGCAGTCTTTTTATTATTGTTACTTAATGCGGAGAACGGTTGTGAAGGTAAAAATATGTAATGTAAACGTTTAAAACCAATTTCTATGGTAAGTTCTTTAACAATGAAATGTCCAGCTACGATAAAGCCTTGAATGTCTACAATAGCTACTCTCATGTAGACGTCGGCTGGAACACTAACTAGGATTAACATTTAGTTTAAGCTTTTAACAATTTCGGTGAGGGGGAAGTATTCCATCACACAATCGTGAATTATGATGCAATAGACTTTGGTATTTTCGGGAAAGCCTATGTTTGCTTCAATGTCAAGTTTCACATCAACTTTGGACGCCTTCATGCTTTCTTTCTGTTTCGAACAATCTTCTTGAAAGAAGAATAATCCAGCAGAGGGCGCTTCTGTGTAGAGTTCACGTAGTTGGGATAGAATTCAGTATAGTTAAAATATGCCTCATTGTAGTCAGTTTTACCAAAATCCAATTGCATTCTTTCATTGGGCCAATAATCACCATTAAGTGACAGTCTTATACTTTGTACGTCGGCATTTCAAATAAAGTAGGATCGGCTGTACTGACGTTACGTTTGTCGGTTTGAAAGAAAACGATAACAAAACGACGTCTTTTAACTGAAGTGGATGTTTTAACAGCCCAAACTTCACGTCTTGCACCTTTAGTAATTGAGGGTAATTCGTGTAACTCCCACTTCCTAAATGGAATAACTATGGGCTAATCTTTTTGAATGGATTTCATGAGATTTATCTTTATATCGTCATTGGGAAAGATATGTTTAACTTTTAGTTCAACACTTGTAATGTTAATTTTAGCAGTTGTACTAGAGAGAGTACCAGAGACATTTTTTTCCGTAATATATATGTAATCATTATCATTTCGTGCTCGAACCAATCGTATTGTTTGTCGTCCACATGTAATCATGGGATAATCGTTGAAAATGTTAAAAATTTGTTTGAGAGGTATTTGAAGGTTGAAGGACCTGTCGCCGACATTAAGAATAGGATCTTTCGGGTAATTCCAGCCGGCTATAGCCATATGATTGGAATCTTCTTGGTTATAACAAGTCATGGCACTTACAATTCCAGGATCTCGAACTGTTTCCATTTCCCTGGCACTTTCACTGTACGTACATGAATCGAATAGAAACGCTCCAACATTATTTGCTAATTTTACGTCACCAGCTCCGTGTGTTTCAAGTGAACCTTTAATGCACAACAAAGTTTCGCTCATTGCAAAGAACGAATCAACTTGATTAATGCTTAACTCCACAATGTCACTGCATTTGAATGATTTTATAAATAAAGTATTTGGCCTTTCGAATTGAATCTTCAAATATCGGCTTACGGTAGATATCAAACATTGAAGGCATGTTGTCGTTTTGACGAAGACGTTTTCCATACATGGTTGTCATTTTTTAATTTAAAACCCAGCGATTGCAAGACCAATTTGTTTGCGAATGTGTACTCGGTTTACCTCTAAAATTTATAGGTCGACCGTCTTGGTCTAAGGCAATGACAGTGATGTTGGTTATTTCACGTTGTGATATAACGGGTAAGTAGACCAAATTATGAGATATTTCGTTAATCGAATATCCAGGATCTACTTGTATGACGAATTCGTAGATAGTATAAGCAGGTCTGTTTGCATCTAAGGCTCCAGTAGTAATGTTACAATCGAAACGGATACTGGATACCTTAATGATTTTGACGGGGAGATCTGAAGAGTGTAATTTGTTAGCGTCAAGTATTTTCGGTGAAAATCCCAATATTCTCCCAAGACTATCGGTTTGCATAAAGGAAATTCTGTATTTACTGGAAATTTTACATTTCTCTTTTAATGATGGTAGGTATCGCTAAGAATTCGATAAATGTATAAAATTGTAAGACATGTCTTTATTCTACGTCAATATGTCTACCGATAAGGCTACTGCTGCATTGCGAAAGAAAAAAGTGTCTGAACTTGCAAAAAATACTTGGCGTTGAAATTGGGTAAATCGGAACAAGATGAGTCTCTTAATAAACTTTTCAAACCAATATCCAAACCACTTAAAGAAATTGTGCAATCCTCAAAGACATTAAAAAAAACCATTACGAATTTAAATCCAAAAAGGAAATAAAGAAAGAAGAAGAAAAAGAGCCTAATAATGTGTTTACACCTTTTCTCGAAGCGGAACCGGTAGCCGAAACCGATGAAGTGGGGAATATTCTAATGCATGATTCTCCAGAAATAATGCGTCCTAACATTACACAAGAATCCATCGAAGAGTATTTAGATCAATATCCTGAAATTACTCGCTCGTATATTAAAGATTATTTTCAAGAAAATGAAAGAATCGATACAAATTACGGTCCAATCGACAATGATGAACTTCGTTGGAGTTTAGGTACGCGAAGAATTGCGTTTGATAGAAGAAACAGTAATATCAACATACTACAACAACAAAACAAACAAGGCGGACACGTGATTGGAACACCAGGCTTATATCAGCTTTTATTCTATCCCGACCCTGAAGGTTATACCCAGCAGGATTTAGAGGCATATAAAGCTCTTCTAGAGTATACTAATGTTCATCGAGATACACTAAACCGTCTTAAGGGTTCAAGTACTTACAAATATCGCAATATCATCAGACCTTTGTTTAGAACTGAATCAGAACCGAGTAGATCGCAACGTCGTCCCTCTACTCAAACATTTCATCTCCAAAAAAAGTGGAGGAAAAGTTCTCGATTCTCGCTTAACATGGAGTATATTTATTGGGATGATCCCAATAAATTAGTGGATCGTTTGAAGTTGTTGATTGCTTCACAAGAGGCAGGTACTACGTCGCACGACAACGAGCAATTATCAATGAGCTCAAGGAAGCTGATATAATAGCATAACAAGCTGAATCTTGTTCATTTCAATTATGCCCGTCGATAATTTCGGACATAGACAAAAAATGCGTTCGCGTTTACCGACGAAAATCACGTTTCCTCATACGCCTGAAGGTAATATTGATATTAAAAATGTGAAAATTTGTAATGTCGGTGATGCTGCAACAAAAAAATATGTCGATGAGCAATTGAATGAGTTGCGTACCATTAACATTAACATGGTACATTAACATGGTGTCGTGTTGCAGGAACACGATCATAATATAAAGGATTTAGCAATAGGATTAAACGAAATAAGAAACGAGCTTCATAAGACAAAAATCTCCAAATTACAGGCGCATATTGTTGACTTACAAAATAAAACTAACAAAATTGATGTATTTATTTCGCGAGATCCCCCCGTAGTAGGTAGGGATATGGCTACGAAGAAATACGTTGACGATTAAATTATCGTACGTAGCCAAAGCATTTATTCGAAAAGAATTTACTGCTTCTACGAACATGTGTGTTGAAAGTATTCGTGAATTGAAACAAGAATTTGCAGAACATATCAAAACCGTCTCTGATTTGAAAAGTAACATTTTAGGTATTATGAACAATATTAAGGTTATGAATACGAATAACCATAACCGTATTAACAGTCTAGAGCTGAAGCTAGCCGGTATTACACCATAATATGTACTCTAAAGAAAAAATCCAACTCGTAAATGAGCTGCACAAAGGATACGGAAAAAATTCCCCCGAAGATGTACTATAATATAAGGTTTGTTTAATTTTTGGCAATTATACTTATTGGACATAAGAAATTATGCTCATCAAAATAAAAATTACAAAATGATACTAGTCGTTATTGATTGTTTTTTAAAATTTCTTTGGATACGCCCACTAAAGACGAAGACCGGAGAGGAAATCACTCGAGCATTCTCGGATATTCTCGCTCACACTAGCGAAACACCAAAAAATCTGCAATCCGATCAGGGAAAGGAATTTTACAATAGCAAATTTTAAAATTTAATTAAAAAACACGGTAAAAATCATTGTAGCGTATTTAGTACAATGAAGGATTCTATGGCTGAACATGTTACAAGAACTTTGAAATGGAAACTCTACAAGTATTTCAGTTTAAATGGCACCTACAAATGGATAGACATTCTACCTAAAATTACTTAAGACTACAACAATACAAAAGATTCTACAACAAAATATAAGCCTTCTCAAGTCAACAAATCGAACGAAAAATCTATTTTGAATAACAACTATAGTCATTTAAAGATAGCTGGCCCGCGAAAATTGTTCGCATATCCAAGGCAAAACATGTCTTTGAAAAAAGTTATGCACTCAATTGGACTACCAAGCTATTTAAAATAACCCAAGTTAAAATTACCAATCCCGCTACATATTTACTTGAAGATATGCAAGGTACACCAATCAGCGGTTGCTTCTACGATGAAGAACTACAGAAAACATCGAATCCAGACATTTACTTGGTTGAAAAACATAATAGTTGGATTAAAAACGTGGCTGTTTTGTAACTACTCCGCAGCGTATAAATACATTTTTGGAGAAAGACGTTAACCACAAAGACTATAAATTAAAGTGAACTTCAGCAATCGAGCTTAGTTAGCAACATTAGTGCTTGCAGTGAAATCGAATCAGATTCAAGTGGTGTATCTGACTATAGTAAAGATTTGAATAGAATTTTGGAAAACTATGAGATTGCTGCAAGGTCTGAAGACGTATACCTACTTTTAACACAATATACAATTTCTGGTAAGTAAAATGTGGAATAAGACCTGCACGATCATTTACACCTGCTGTAATTTTATCTTAACAGCTCAAGATCAGCAAAATATCTTTCAGCACTTATGAATGGAGTACTTTTATTTCAATAATGATACGACAAATGAATGATTTCTATCATATCATAGACGACGATGACGAGTTTTAACCTGATTCGTTTCCATATGGAGAGTACTGCACCATTACTCCATTAAAGTACGATGATTGCAAGTTGATTTTTCTTAAAAAACATGATGTTGAGTATTACATGGACGAAGAAGAAGTATCCCAAATTTTAGAATTGAATAATTTGATTTTACAACGTATATCTAAGATAGAAAATTTGAATTTTTGTCAATATTATTATGTTTTGGATTTCTGTAAAAATACCTTTGAAAATTCGAATCCTTTGCAAATTTTATATGCATTTTGTTCTATAGCACCAAACAATATGTTAAATTATGCCCTTAGAGAATTTTTACAATTTTGTAAACTTAAGGTCAATAATGATTTAAATAAATAATTTTTTCAAAAAATTTTTTTATTCGTTCCTTGAAATTTTGAGTTTATATAAATGTACGGTAAATAATATTCGTCAATCAGTCAAGATGTACACGGCGAGGAGTACTACACTTTTTATGTTCTTAATAGATCCCGCATTTTGCGAGAACACAACAAACGAATATGCAATCACATTTTTGAAACGATTTGGATATATAAATTCAAGTTAAAATGCTGTTATCGATAAGAAATAATTTAAATCTCTACTATCAAAGCTAATTTTATTTTGTAAATAATATGTAATTTTTTTAATAAAATTGTTGATTAATACATGTGTTTTTTTTAATATCGATCTCTCTTTACACTCAAATAAAACTCAAAAATAAAACCATTTTTTTATTAACTTAGACATATGATTACATAATAAATATTAGTTTACATAGTAGATTACATAAAAATAGGTTACATATAATTTTTTTTTAATTATAAAAGTGGAACAGAATGATAAAAAATTATAAAAGTAAAAAAATGAATGAATGAGGAATATGTAAAGTTAAATACTTTATTATTTTTATATCTCTACGCAAACCTAAATCTAATTATTTAATACTGTAATGACCCCATGGTAACGTGTTAAATGACCCCGAAATTAGATATCTTTTATCATCCTCAGGGCTTAAAGCAATTTTCGATTGTTCTATAGGATCGAATTGTGCACTGTGTAATATTTTTATGTTTAAATGTTTTAAGACAATCTACGTAATCTTCAAACGTCAATTTATTTTTATTATTATATTTTACCCCCTTAGACTTTTTAGTGACGTTTTTATCTCCCTGAATTTTAAACGCGTACATTTTTGATCGTAACCCAACAAAATGCGTAATGATTTTGCCGTTGGCTTCATCTTTCATAAGACCCGGTATTTTTTTGTTAAGGAACAGGATGTTGTATGTATTATTTCCACTATAATCGGAGGTATCAAATTTTTCGATTTACCTACCGATTATGTCTTTGTAAACATTGATATTCATTATTTTGTAGAGGAAACTATTGGTGTCGGTGTAGTTTATGATACAATTGTTCACCCCTAGTGTGGGGAGCATAAAATTATAGTGGAAATCATGCATACACGTTTTTAAAATATCGAGAATGGACATTCCAATATATAGGGGTTTATCGAAAAGTAATTCAGACTTTTTTAGTTCGATAGCCATTAGATTATCATCAAAAATTGATCTATTGTGAAATCTCGCGCTAGAAATTAAATTTTTTGCCCCGTAACGACCCTCGTATGAACTTACTATCTTTACTACCCTATGTAAGCGTTTATTTTCCATTGTTTTGCCAAACACCGCGTTGTTCGCGAGTTTAAACTAATTCTTTGCAAATGAACTGGTAGCTGTAGTCCTTAAACTGTTCAGCTCGATATAGGGCTTCAACCATGCAGATTGCTTAAATTTTTGAACGCGATATATCTTTTTAAGTATTAAACCATGCGCCAAACCTTGTTTCAAATTTTGGTTATGTATAACATATTTTTTTTATTATGTAGTGTTGTCATTAATTTCGGTAATTTTGATTCGGGTGGTCCTTATGCAAATCGTGCAACTCTTTAGGATATTCTAAATCAACCTGCAAGATGTATCTTTCTTCTGCATCGACAGGTATCTGAGAGATGTCAATGTTTGTTTCCACCCATTGGAAGTCATCGTATGGCAGAGGTTGAGACATAGCCCACCCATACAAATTATTAACATCAAGGTAAAATAGATAACTTGTCGGCTTGGTGGAATCGTATGTTTGCATATACTCATTGTTTGCCTCTGTATATCGATTACTGCAAACCGATATTCCTCCTCTAATACCCGCTTCAATGAACAATATCATATCCACATCCTTTATATGTTTGAGTATACATTTAGTATACTTCAACATGCAGTCCCACGTATACCCAGGCATAGTATGATACCATGCCAGATCTAAACCATAAACTTTCAAAGCAGTCTCTCTAAAATTTTCCATAACGTCTGCCAAAAGAAAGATATCTGTTTGAAGGTATAAGTCGCTATAATCCCCCAAGTTTTTAATCCCGAACGATTGCCAAACGTTTTGCGCATAACCATACTTCTCTTCGCTAATATGTTCGTCATTTAGTTTATTGTAAAATTGTTTTTTAGATGGTAATTGGATGTCATTTAATTTATCCTAACTCTGCCTGCTATGCTGCTAGGTGGATTGAGTAGCCCAGTAGCATGGTTGCCGGTCCCAAGCCCGGATAAAAGAGGAGGGTTAAGCGAGGGACTAACTATCCCTCCTTGGAAAAAAACCATAGTTACGACAACGAAACACACGCCTCGGACCCGGACAGACCTCTCAAGACGAAACACGCGACGAAAAAGGACAATGAATTTCGGAACATGGAACTTACTTAGCATTTATAGACCTGGAGCCTCTTTACATGCCACCAAAGAACTGGAAAAACAAAATATGGACATAACAGCCGTTCAAGAAATCAGGTGGCCAGGGAACGGAACGCAAAGAGTGGGAAACTCGATAATACTGTATAGCGGAAATGAACAAGGACGACACCAATTTGGGACAGGTTTCATAATAAGAGAACCCATAGCAAAAACAATTATGGAGTTTAAACCAATAAACGAACGTCTCTGCTACATGAGACTGAAAGGAGAATGGTATAACTACTCGGTGGTCTCAGCCCATGCCCCGACTGAAGAGAAAGACGAGGAAATAAAGGATACCTTCTACGACGAACTAGAAAATCTTATCCTGAGTATACCCAAATACGATATGCTAATTATTTTGGGTGACTTTAATGCCAAAGTCGGCAAAGAAGAAGCCTATCAAACAACCATAGGCAAACATAGCCTGCATGACACTAGCAACGACAACGGAACCAGGCTTATTGACCTGGCTACGTCCCAAAACCTCCTAGTAAAATCAACCATGCTCGAACATAAAAACATCCACAAACAGACCTGGATTTCAAATGACGGAGTCACATGAAACCAAATCGACCACGTCATAATAGATAGGAGACATGGTAGTAACTGCCTGGACGTCAGAAGCCTAAGAGGAGCAGACGCAGATACGGACCACTTTCTAGTAAGGACAAAGATTAGAATTAGAATCTCCACCTGTCCAACGCCTAAGAAGGGGACCAGATCAACTTGGGAGACGGGAAAACTAAAAACAGAGGAGACACAAGAAAGGTACCAAGAACAAATAAATGAGCAAATAAAGGAGCCTCAAGACGAAAACAGCATAGAGGAACTATGGACTAACATTAAAGATGCAATAGTCACCGTATCAAAACAGGTACTTGGCAAAAAGAAAAGCCAACGACGGAAGTGGTTCGATGAGGACTGCAACAGGACACTTGAAGCGCGGAACCTGGCTAGGAAAAAATGCTACAACATCCAACAGCATCTAATACAGAAGAATATAGACACCAAAGAACAACAACACGCAGAATGGTGAAACGGAAAAAGAGAGAATACCAACTGGCAATAATAAGAGGAATAGAAGAGAATAGACAGAATAACAGAACAAAAAAATATTTTAGCGAAATCTCGAAACAGAAAGCCGGACACCAACCCAGAGAGGAAAATTTTCTCATAAAAAATAATGGAGAACTCGTAACCAACGAAAAAGAGATTCTAAAAACCTGGAAGAAATACTTCTTTGAACTGCTACATGAGGAGAAAAATACAATTACGCCACCAACAAATATACAAAATCTGGCGGAGAAACACTCCACAAGGCCATACACAAGCTTATACAAACCATCTGGAAGACAGAGGCCCTACCCGACGAATGGAAGGAAGGGATAATCGTCCCTATTCATAAAAAAGGAGACAGAAAGAAATGCACAAACTATCGTGGAATAACTCTTTTGAATACATGTTATAAGGTACTCTCCAATATCCTACTGGAGAGAATGAAACCATATACCGAAGAGATTGTGGGGGAATACCAATGTGGTTTTAGGCCAAATAGGTCCACCGTAGATCAGATTTTTACCATCAGACAAATAATGGAGAAATGCTGGGAATTCGACAGAGAACTCCACCAATTGTTTATTGACTTTAAGCAGGCATTCGATAGAGTATGCAGATCAAAGCTGTGGAAAGCAATGCAAGAACTTGGATTCCAAAAAAAACTTATTTCGATGATGAAAGTATGCATGGAGGGTACGCGATGTAAAGTAAGAGTGGGGCAGAGTCTCTCCGACCCCTTCAATATCAATAATGGTCTTAAGCAAGGGGACGCCCTCTCACCTCAACTCTTTAACATAGTATTGGAATATGTAATTAGGAACTCCAAAATTGAGAAGCCAGCTGCCATCTTTCACAAAGGAGGACCCAACCTGCTTCTGGCTTTCGCAGACGATGTTGATGTGATTGGCAATAGCAGGATTGACCTCAAAGACACCTTCATAAAGTTTGAAAATGAAGCAGAGAAGATAGGCCTCAAGATAAACGAAGACAAGACCAAGTATATGTACCTCAGCAGAAAAAAATCGGAACCGAGATAGAGTAGGACAAAACTTTTCTATCGAAGACTACAACTTTGAGCGGACAAGACAATTTAAATATCTGGGTACAAGTATTAGCGAAAACAACGACATCACAGAAGAGATAAATAACAGGATACAGGCTGCAAACAGATGCCTTTTTGCTCTTCAAGACCTAATTAAATCTAGAATACTTACCAGGAAAACTAGCTGAACATATACAAAACAATTATAAGGCCTGTCGTAATGTATGGATGTGAGACCTGGACTCTAACGGTTGCAAACGAAGAACGACTTAAGGTCTTTGAAAGGAAATTGCTAAGAAAAATATTCGGCCCAAATAGAGACGAAAATACAGGACAATATAGAATAAAAACCAACCAAGAACTCAAAGAACTCTACACTGATACCAACATAATAAACGACATAAAGGCCAGGAGACTACAGTGGGCAGGACACGTTAAAAGAATGCCGGATGATAGAATAGTAAAACTGGTGTGGGAGGAGGTCCCAGGGGGAAAACGCCCATTAGGTCGACCCCGCCTCAGGTGGAGAGATAATATTGCAAAGGACCTAAAAGCCATGAATATCGAAGATGAACCCGATCGGATGCTAGATAGAAAAAGATATAGACGTGTGGTTGAGTCGGCAAAAACCCACCCAGGGTTGTGAAGCCATTGATGATGATGATGATGATGATTTAATTTATCCAAGTTGTTTATATAATCATAGGGGAAAACACCTTTTTTTGTTATTAATTTAAAATTTTATAGTGCTCACCAATTCGTCAAGACTGGCCCCCATAAATCTACAAGAGTCTATAAATCTAAATTTGATGCCAGTCTCCGAGTCGTATTGAGTGAATGATGTATATTTTTCCATATTAACGGGAAGTACACTCACTCGTCCACGCTTGGCAATGTCTTTTATAATAAGATTGTGAAATGCAATTGGCACAATAAATAATTTTTGAAATTGTAAATTGCATACTTGATGTGCCCAACCCCGAAAAGCTGCCATAAGGTGATCATGATCACGAACAATAATATCTTTAATACCAAATGGCTTTTCACATATGTGACATACCTTAGCATTAATGACATCAGGCTTTTCTACCATTGGGATTGTATTTTTGATTTTTGATTGAATAAAACTGGCTAAATTTGGCAATCGGTCGGCAAACCATTGCATGCAATCATCCCCCCGATAGCTATTGAAATAGGAAAGACTATCATCGTAAGAACATTTAAAATAGTAACCTGCATTAAAAGCCCGATGCTTTTGATATTTGACAGTTTTTTCGGAAACCTTATCATTACAATCTACCAACTGCGATTCAAAGTCTGCATAAATTAAAAAAGGACACTTTTGTTTATAAACGAAATTTCTAAACTCTACATAATCATATTTAGGATATGAAATTTTACAGTCATTAACATTTGGACAAACCTTTTCATGTTCGTTTAATTTATCACAGCTTGAAAAATAATCTGTCGAATTTTTTATGATCATATTTGTTGAGTTAACTTGAAATTAATCTAGACAAATGTTTTATCCAAACATAATGATATTTGATTTCAACATTTTCATTGTCGATGGATGGCGCTTCATAATCATTTAATTTCCGAAAATACTGATTTTGTATTAGTAACAAATTGACGTGACGTTTCATTTTATTTTTAATTTTTAGTTTCTCGAACTTTGATTTAATTTAATTGGAATTTCCAACCCCTTTATATTTAGAACGGTGTCATAATGCGGATACTTACTTAATCGTTGTGGGTCTTTTGTGACTGGATATAAAGCGCTTACGATGCTCCAAAAGAAACATGCTTGGTCTGCATTTTGAACGTTTACGCAAGCAAGTTTCTTTAAAATTTAATCTGGTAATTTAATGAAAGATGAACCGTTGCCAAACTCAGATTTATTTATAGCTACCTCTAATAAAAAGATTTTACTAAGTGCCCAACCACTATTTTTTTCAGAAAATTCTGATAATTTATTTAAGATAACATCGACTACATTATCATTAAACCACTGTGCTAAATCCGATCCTGTATCTACAACAGCATTTGGAGTAATGAAAAACTTTCGATCTAATAATTCGTCACTGACTGCTGCTTTATAAAGTTCCCCCAAAAGGTTGTATTTTTTTTAGCATAGGTATTGTTTTTAAAATATTATTAACTCTACTTTTAAATAAATGAAATGCGTCTTTTAAAAAATCTTTTATTTATTTATGTTGTAAATTTATTATAACTCCCGTTCTAATTCTACTGTCGAAAATAGCAATCACATCTTCCCACTTAACTCTACTACCTCGTTTTAACCCTAAACCTACCTTAACCCTTAACACAGTATACAGATGGTGCGAGAGGGAACAGATGTCTGTAAACCCCCTAAAAACTGTAATTATTCCTTTTACGAAAAGGAAAAAACTAGATAAGCTTCGGCAGCTTGTCCTATACGGAGAGAGCATTCCATTTGCGACGGAAGTGAAATACCTGGGTGTAGTTCTGGATAAAAGACTCACCTGGAACGCCCACTTGGAAAAAACAATAAACAAAGCCAGGTTTTCTCTCTGGAATCTCAGAAGAGTATGTGGCAAATCTTGGGGAATGAACCCCAAACAGATTTACTGGATTTATAAAACAATGATAATATCTATGGTCACGTATGGTTCAGTAGTCTGGTGGACCAAAGGGTTACAACAGACAGCTAGAGCAAAGCTTGCTGACCTTTAGCGGCTGGCATGCCTGGCCATAACTGGAGCTATGTCCAGCACACCAAAGGCAGCGATGGAACACCTCCTACATCTCCCTCCCCTAGATATTATAATACACGTAGAAAAGTCGTTCAAAGTCCTCTTTCCGAAGAGAGATGAATGGATAAGGGGACAAATCCTCTTCCCAGAGACTGAATACGTAATGTACACAGACGGCTCAAAAACCCCAGATGGAGTTGGGGCCGGTGTTTTCAGCTGGAAACCAAAGATTGAAATATCTACCAGTCTTGGCAGGTATGCCAGAATCTTTCAGGCTGAAGTATTCGCTATCGAATTGTGTGCAAGAGAGTTGACCAACAGACCTCTAGGAAACAAAAACATTAATATAATATCAGACAGCCAGGCCGCTTTAAAAGTATTGAGCTCCAACAAGATAAATTCTAAACTTTGAAATTGCATCGAATCATTAGAGTACCTTGGTGCGAACAACAGGGTGGCCCTAATGTGGGTACCTGGGCACCAGGGGGTGAAAGGAAACGAAAAAGCCGACACCCTTGCAAAACGGGGCCGAATCTGCGTTCACTGGACCAGAACCGGTTTTTGGAGTCACCACAAGTGCCGCCAAAACTATTATTTTGGACTGGGCGTAGAGGAAAATACTCACGTACTGGTCCGACATACCAGGGGTAACCCACTCGAAGGCGTTTTTACCGTTACAACCCTCGAGAAACACAACTAAGCAGATCCTAGAATGGAGCAGAAATGACCTGCGTATTCTAACAGGACTGCTTACGGGACACTGTCGTCTAAGATACCACCTCAGAAAGATAGATCTGAACCAACAAACGGACTGTCGGTTCTGCTGCGTGGAAGACGAAACTGCTGAACATATACTATGTTCATGCCCCGTCCTGGGAAGAATAAGGTTTAACATATTTGGTTACACTAACCTAGAACCTACCGATTTTAAAAAAATCTCACCCTATACAACCATGAACTTCGTAAGAAGGGCTGGATTGTGCGGTGAAATGTAGTCTCTAGGGGTGAGCCACAATAGACCTACTAAGGGTCGCGGTGGAGGGGCGACCACTCACATGAAACCTAACCTAACCCTAACCTAACATAGGTATCTTTAATGTATTTTGCAGTCAGTTTTCCGGCTTCATTTTTTATTTCTTTTAATACGTATTACCGTTCTCAGGTCACAGTGTCTCTAAAAATTTTGTTTGGTTTGAAAAATTAATATATGTCTAAACAGTATTATGTCTAAACAGTAATTGTACACATTAATGAGTTGCGTTGTTATGCCGGCCGCCGCTATCCAACCGGCAAATTCGAGAATACCGCGTCTAGTGGTAGAAGGATTGTTCTGGCGCTCTCGGGAAAAAGGTCGAATTGTGGCGATTACTTTGGAAGGAGTTCAGTTTTAAAAGTTAGTTTGAATATCTAAGTGATTTTTAAAAGTAAAATTTGTTGTGTAAAAGTATTGGAATAAAAATTGCTTTGTTACTGTTTCGAGAGTTTAAATTTACTGAACCTAAGAACATTAACATTTTTTAAATGAAATATGCATTTTTACACCTGCAAAAATGTTAAAAATTGGAAGGTACGAATTTTGTAATGAAAATTTTGGGCCTAAACTTAAGAAGTATTTAACTGTACCCGGTATATTAACGTTCGTCATATTTTGTATCTATTTTTCATTCAAATGCTTGTTTTGTAGACGTGATAATTTGATAAGGTTTTCTAGTTTTTTTATATTGTTTATATTTTTATTTTTATTAAAAACATTTTATAAGATTTTTAAAATAACCGATTTTGTTGACTTTAAATATTTTCGTTTTTTTTAACCCGAAATGACCTTAAAATGATTATTCTTAAATTTTGATATTTTGATACATAAATAAAATATTAAAAATTTATAATCAGCTGTTGTTAGGTGGTTTTTAACATATTGTATCATAACAAGAATCTTTATTCAAGGTTTGTCTTTCAGTATATATAAGCATTTAGCAGGATTTTAACAGCCTATTGTAATATTCAGCTTAAAAATGAAAGTGTTATTGGTAATTTTGTTAATAACTATGTATACTTCTTTACAAGAAGTGACTGCATGTGAACAACCAGATTGTTCGGGTATTCAATGCGGATGGCCAAAATGTCCCGTTGGTATGGTGATTTATCAGAAACCTTGTCAATGTTGTCCGGGGTGTTATCCCAACGAAGGTATGCAAAATTGTTTAAATTAATTACACTTTTTATATTATAAAAAATAATAACGTAGGGATAATAATAACACTGAAACTAATAAAAAATTTATGATTAACGCAAATACTGGTAAAAAATATTTAAATTTAATCTTTTAGTGCTTGCATACAAAATACATTAAATATTAATCATTAAAAAAAAATAAAAAACCATTATTTGGTTGTCTATTTATAGTTTTTTTTTAATTTGCATAAAAAATATGACAATAATTTATTTTTAAACAGCTATTTTCCTTTTTGTATTGATGTGAATAGAGAGTTAAAAAAAATAAAAAAACCTGTCCTTACTTTTCACTTTCAAAAAGTTAGCTTCCAATGATTATGAAGGTCTTGTTTGTTAAGTTTATTTAAGACCTAAATTTTTATTTCTAAATCTATTAAAAATATAAACTATTTATTGTAATCTATTTATTATAATTTTTTTTAGAAAAATAAGAGGATGTGAAAAAGACAACTTGATTTGTATAAGAAGCACTCAGAATCGTTTTTATTAAATAAAATTCTTGAATTATAAAGCCTTGTATTTCTATTATTTCCCAATTTTAAAATATAATAATATAGGAATTAAATGCATTATTTAAGGCATATAATTACAAAATAAGTTTCTTATATAAATAACTAAAGAAGAAATAAATAGTAGGTATATATTTGTTATCTTGGCGTAAACAAAATAAACAGCTCCAAAAAAGTTTATAAATTCTGAGATTGTGTTTTAACAAATTACGATTATTGGTCACCTAGTGTTTATATGTTGTAAATTGAATGTTTTTCTTTTATGTAAGCGTTTGTTTACCCTTTTGCGCAATACGTTTGCAGTTTTAAACAACAAAAACAAGAATTTAAGGTTTTGTACCATTTTAATTGTATTAAAAATTGAAGAAGGTACATAGGTTAATAACGAGTATGCTTTCCTCTAATATCAACTACAGTCAAACATGCCTCGCTATTAAGTTCTTGGAGTGTATGAGGGGGTTGTTGATGGGAATTTAAGGTTCTGCCCTAAACTGGTTTGTTCTTACAGTATTAGTATTCTTTAGTTCATTTTGGAAAGAATAAATAAGTTTTACACCTTTCAGTTAAAACCAATCTTATTTTATTTACTTTCTTTAAAACCAAAGGTTAATAAGACCCTTAAAATTTACGTTCAGTTTTGCTTAGTTGCAAAAAAAATTCATGTTATTGAAATACTAAAATAAGCTTACGTGTGTGCACACAAATTAAATTATATAATACAAATACCACCTCTGAACGGATGAACTTCCTGCACTAATTTTCGATTTCTGGGCACTAAAGGAAGAATCAAATTATGAACACGCCGACTATCAGGAAACCGTCCATACCTCGACTCATATGTGAACAAAGTGGACCTCCATTTAGCATTTCCATTCACATATTTACTAGCCCATGCTAATCAAGCAAGCATATGAATTTGTGTTAATAAAACTCTTCTTAAAAGTTGTTGTGAACGTAAGTTACCTCGTGTAATCTTCGACGTACTTTTCTAATTAACAACACCAGAAGCATTCAAAAGACGCTGTTGTGTAATCCGACAAGTACTCAGAGGTTTTCTACGGGTATACACAGTCAGATAACGATCTTGTGAGGGGGTGGTAACCTTTGGTCGTCAACTTTAAGGTGCTTTTATCACATTTCCAGTTGCTCGATATCTACGGAGAAGCCGCGTGATGACACTTTCATTGACTTGGAAAACGTCCGCAACTTCTCTCTGATTACGAACTCCCTTATACCATTAGCCCTATTAGCTTTATCCGCAACAAGTTTACGTCTAGGCATTATATAAATAAAAATCTAAATTTTAAATTACAGTAAACTGAGTAAAGTAAAAACGATAACTGATGTAATATTTAAAAAAAAAAAAAAGAAAACAACTTGCCTTAATTTTGAACCAAAAAAACAGTCCAATAAGAAAGTAAACATTCAAACCTTGGTAAAAATATTTTTAAACATAAATCCAATATTTGTTAACTTCCCTAACTTTTGTGGAGCATTTTATATTGTCAATCAACAATGTTAATCCCATTAAGTTACAAATTAAGAATGCCTGCTTTTCCCGTACCAATTACCGTTAGCCCTGCTGTAACCGGTGTCGGTGACTAATCTGCCGCTGAACCGTTATGGCTCTGCATCACATTGGCTGTGGTAGGGTAACGCCGTAACACTCGGCCATCCTAAAGTTCGGTCATTTTGGCAACTTGGTCACAGATATATGAGATAACATTGAATCCTAAAGTTCAGCCATTTTTGGTAACGTGGTCTCTGTAAAAAAAATTTATGAATCAACAGCATTTGGTCGGTCTGAAAAATCTATAATTCGTTTAAACATGAAGTTTTTAACTGCATTGCAATCTGTCATAATGGTGAATTTTATTCCAGGGAGATAATGACGAAATCTTTCAAGTGATTTTACTATTGTCATAAGTTCGAGTTTAAAAGAGTAATACTTTTGCTCACTTATTGTTTACTGAAATATGCTATTGGTTTTTGACCGTATTTTTAAAATGCATTAATATACACCCTATGCTGTCTCGACATGTGTCAGTGTAAACAATAGTTTTAATTTTGGGTTGAATATTGATAAAATCAGTATTGAACTAATAATTTTTTTAAACGAATTTATGTTTGTATAAGATTGTTAACATTTCCACATTCGATCTTTTTTCAATAAATTTGTTAATAATCGCGATATACAGTGCTTTTTTTTCAAAATCAGCCAGTCCAAATAATTTTTGATTTTGCGTAAATGTGAGAAAAATGAAAAACACGGCAAGGTTTAAAAATTTATTTTGCTGTTTCCAAGTGGCACCCCTTTAACATCAACCCCTTATTTAAAATATCAAATAGCAACCTTACATTGGTGATACATCAAGTAAAAACCCAAGAAAAATGCAAATCAGCCATATAAACAATAATTTATTAAATTGATTTATTTTGGTAATAACAAATTTTTTTGTAAAATAACATGAGACCGTAACAAAAACGACCTATGCCACTGTTCAATAGGTAGATGTCTAGTTAGGGATCAATTAACTTACTTTTAAATACATGTTATTTTGTTTTTGTGTTTTAAAAATATTAATAGTACCTATATTTAGTTAGTTATTGGTGACGTTAAATTAGCCATTATTTGCAGCTGTACCATTTTAAGTAATTTTATACAGATGTATTCTCTGCAAGAAAAAATAGAAATACCATTTATTTACGGTCATCAAAACAAGTGCGTTTAAGAAACAGCTCAAGTTTTTAATGAAAGGCATATAGAAATATAGGCCAACAGACCATCATAGAGTTAGTACGAAAATTTAAAGAAACTGGTTCCGTTTGTGATAAATAAATCATAATTCCAGAGTTTTCGACAAAACTGCACAAATTAAAGTACTGGGTTATTTAGCTATAGATCCTACCTATTCCATTCCAAAAGTATCAAAACTTACAAATATTTTCGTTGGTTCCATTTACAAAGCGTTAAAATTGCATACATTTTTTCCTTATAAAATAAAAATTTATCATCAACTTGGTGAAGACGACTATGACTGCAGAATTTAATTTTGTAAAACAATGTCCCAAAAAATACAAGAAGATGCAAATTTATTAAAAATATTTGTTTCAGTGATGAATGAACCTTTTATTTTAATGGCTTTTTTACCAAACATAACTGTAGGTACTGGGATGACAAAAATCTTTACTTGTTTCGACAGGATAATACTCAGTTTTTAGCGAAGATTAATGCATCGGCTAGTATTTCAGGAAATAAGATCATTGAACCACTTTTTATTGAACAAAACCTAAAAGGAGATTTGTACCTACAATTATTAGAAAATTAAATTAAAATAAATTGAATTTTTAAATAAAATCTTTCATTAATGATTTGGCACATTTATTTATTTATTAAATTTTTTTATGCCAGTGTCATTAATGAATAAATTTTATATTTGAGAAAAAAAACCTTGGTGGGTTTGTTATTTTTAGTGATTGGCCTTTTATGCTTTATGGATTCTTTTTTCGGAAGCTTTGAAGCCTTTTATACTTGAAAACTTTATCTTCTTTTTTTAGTAAATTACTATTTTAATGAGATTATTTAGCCTTTAGCAATTCTTAGTATTTTCAAATAAAAAATAAAGACAAGTAAAACTTAATTCTTCATTCTTAACTTTTATACGCTCTAGAACACTACTTGATTCCTGCACACGATGGCGCCACTGCTTAAAGAGACCTCTTATTCGACTTATTACTAAGAAGTGGTCTGTGTCCATACCTGAACCGCTGTATGCCGAGTGTCCATCACCTTCTTTTTTAATCTTTCATCCACAATTACAAAATCAATTATACTTCTCTGGTATCCTTCTTGTCTTGTGCACAAGTGAATCTTTTTATTGTTAAACATTGTGTTTGTTACCATAAGATTCTAATCCAAACATATTTCAAGTAGACTTTCTCCATTTACCATTTACTCTGCTGTCACCGTACATTCCCAGAACACTGTCGTGTCCATCACGATTTACTCCTACCCAACTGGTTACACTTATTCAGAATATCTGTCACACTATCCCAAAACTCCCTCCCCTCTTTTTGGGCTTTTAAAGATTGGTTCCACTGCGCATCTTGTGCCTTCAGCCTCACCCAGATAGTCTTGGGCTTACACATTCAAAGCCAGTCACACATTGATTCATTCTAGCAGAGAGTATCACATCAACGCCCTAAGAACTTTTGCTGGTTTCCGGAACTCCTGACCAGTAGGCTGTATAAGGTCCATGTTTTGTGGTTTCACATCCTTTTCGCTTAGTTTCATTTACACAAAGAACATTAATTCGTCTTTCTTCTATCATCGTGTAAATTTCATCAATTTTATTATTTAATCCTCCACTCACATTCAAAGTAGCAAAGTCTATTTGGGCAACTTTTATTTTATCCTGTTTGTTCTTTATTTCGTGGAGGCACTTGAGGCTCGTTGTTATATCGTTTTTGGTTCCGACAATAAGTCCACTGGTTACTTGGCGAGCTCGGAGAATTATATGGGTTTTGTATCCACTTAGTTGGTAAAATTCCGTATTGTCGGTTGCGGCACCAGCTTTAGTGATGATAAAAACTTCAATGTCATGTAGATAAATAATATGCTTTAGCTCGCTGAACTTTGTATGGTTCAGTTCGCCTGCGTTTCAAAATAATACGTTCAGAACACCGCCGCTGAACGGCGTCGTCACCGTCCTGAAAAGGGCCGTTGGTCAAACGTCTTGCATTGTTGGCCATATTTTTTGCTCTTGCATGGTTACGGCGCAGAGGTGTAACTCATTTGGCGTTACCCAGGATGCACCGTGAGAAGGCGAGTTACGTTACATTCCAATAACTAACAGAGTTTTGCAACCCTGATGTGGTTGTATCACAGCTCTCGATCTCAGGAGGAGATAGTACCGTGGATGTAGTCATCTGATCTGCTTACTTCACTAGAGATCCTCCTCCAGCTGCAGTGCAAGATCTAGTCGCTTTCTGCAAAGATTAAGAAGAGGCAACTGATCATTGGATGCGATGCAAATTCCTACCAACTGGATTGGGGCAGCAGTGACATCAATGAAAAAAGTGAGTACCTATATAACTTTATAATAGGGAAAGGGCTAGCAGTAAACAACGTAAGTTTGGATCCAACCTTTGTTAACAGAATTCGCGGATAAGTTCTCGTCATAACTATCAGTATTATGAGTACCAAAATAGTTAACTGGCAGGTATCTACCGAACCCCTTATGCTCAGATCATAGACATATATGATTTGACATGAGAACAGGACAACGTCCAATAGTGCAGTTTCGAGATCCAAATAATACAGATTAAAAAGGGTACTGTAAATCCCTTTAAAATCACCTGGGTAACGGTACTAGCACTATAAAAAAATAGAGCCAAAATAGCAGCGACGAATGAGCGTATCGCATCCGCCCTTCTAACGGCCTATATGGAAAACTGCCCATTAAAAAAGAAAAGGGACCATAGAGGTATACCCTGGTGAAGCAAAAGCTTAAACAAAGAAATAAAAAAAGTTCGTCGTCTCTTTAATCGAGCTAAAGAAACATGTTGCTGAGAAATCCATCGCACAGTTCTAACGTCGTATAACAAAGAAATAAGGAAAGCCATAAGAAAATCCTGAAGGAGGTTTTGTCAAAGTATATCAGATCTACCTGACAGCACACGAATCCACAAGGCTCTCGCCAGAGATCTCACGCAAGAGATTGGCTCGATAAAACGACCGGTTGGCTCTTTTACGTACTCTGGTAGCAAAGGTTAGAGACTCTTTTGCAGACCCACATTTGCAGTTTGCTTCTGAAGGACCAGGAACAAATTTCGCTTTTAATGGGATCGACATTACGACCTAAAAGGGAGGACTGGAGAAATGTTTTAAAAGTGGTCACCCCAGCATCAGTACACAGGGTGGTAAACTATTTTTTCCCATATAGGTTTTCAGGGAAGAATGGTGTTTTTCCCTGCCTTATTCAAAAGGGTAGCAAAATTTTACTACCTTTTCTGGTTCAACTATTTAGATCAAGTCTAGCGTGGAGTTATATTCCGCTGGGCTGATCAACGGTGAAAGTTGTTTATATACGTAAAACGGGTACGGTGAACCATATATACAGGGTGGGGCACCCCATACGACACGGTCCCTGTAAACCAAACCAATAATTTTTTCGGGAATTTCCCATTTCATTATATGTATATTGATTAAGGCTGCAAAAGAATATTATTTTGGAGTCTACAGGGTGGCTAAGAAAAGTGTCACATATCAAAGTTGTGTTTTTGTAAATGGAACATCCTGTATTTCGTTACACTTTTAAATAGTTCAGGAAAAAATAATACGATTTCATAAAAGGTACTATGTAGCTAACTATAACCGTTCTCGAGTTATTGATTTTTTTATGAAAATGCTAGGTACATTTGGAAACTAAATAACATCGAAATGGTTTGAAATCATCCCTTCAAATTCTGACCAAGCATAAAAATGGTTTTGGGCTATTGATTTCGATAAAGCCCGTTTCTCAATATTATACAAAATATTCAAAAATCATTGTCACTTTTTTATAATTTCGGATGAAGATAACTTTGTAATTTCAAATGAAACACCCTGTATTTTTTTGGTCTAAACAATATAAAATTCAATTATCTTTTATTTCATATTGGAATTTTTTTATACCTTATCTAAATAGTTTTTCGGATATTGGCTAGTAGTCAGATAGTAGTTCTTTTTCAATGCATTCTTTGAATCAAGATAGCTTTGAAACGATATTTAATTAACTTGTTGAAAGAATTCTTATTACCAGTTATTGTATTTTACGTTATTCAAAACATTCACTAAATTATTACCGTCAAAAATAAAAATTTATCCCATTCAAGAGCGGATAGATATGATTTTAGCGATTGGTGAGTGTTTAGAGAATTGCCTTTTGGCGTCGAAGGTGTATGCCCAAAAATATCCAGGTGAGGGGAAAAATCCTCTTTCCAGGGACTAAATACGTAATGCATACGTATGGTTTAAAAACCCCAGATGAAGTTGAGGCCGATGTTTTCAGCAGGAAACCAAAATTGAAATATCTACCAGTCTTGGCAGGTATGCTACAATCTTTCAGGCTGAAGTCTTCGCTATCAAATTGTGTGCAAGAGAGCTGACTAACAAACCTCTAGAAAACAAAAACATAAAGTCACGCCTTTTTCCCATAGGGGTAGGCAGGGTAGGCAAAGACCACTTCCTTCTACTTGCTACGGTTCCTACACACATCTTTTGCTTCCTCTACTTTCATCAGTGCTCTCATACATGCTCGTCAAGAGTATAATATAGCTAGGCTTCTTTAAAAGCACTAAGCTCCAACAATATAAATTCTAAACTTGTATGGAATTGCATCGAATCCCTAGAGTACCTTGGTACGAACAACAGGGTGACCCTGATGTGGGTACCTGGGCACCAGGAGCCGAAAAGAAAATACTTACGTACTGGTCCGATATACCAGGGTTGACTCAATAAAAGGCGTTCTTACCTAAACCCTCAAGAAACACAACTAAACAGGTCCTAAAATTCGCAGGAATGACCTGCGAATTTTAACGGTACTGCTTACAGGACACTGTCGTCCAAGATACCACCTCGGAAGGATAGGTCTTAATCAACAAACTGACTGTCGGCTTTGCTGCGTGGAAGACGAAACTGATGAACATATACTATGTTCTTGCCCCGGCCTGCGAAGAATAAGATACAACATATTTGGTTACACCAACTTGGAACCTACCGATTTTAAGAAAATCTCACCTCATACAACTATGAACTTCGTAAGAAGAGCTGGATTGTGCGGTGAACTTGTAACGACAAAGTATTACTAAAATGATTTGCCTGGCAGCGCAGAAAGAATGGTGTGAAATTCTTTGGACTACCTTGCCAGTTTCTGATTTTTTATGTGTCAGACAAAGATTGAAAAAGGTTATTTTGATTTGGGTGCCAGAATTTTTATTTGATAAGGATAAAATTCAAATTTCTTAAGATAAATCACTAGAAATATATATAGTTTATTTTCATCCAAACAACAATAAAACAAAATATTGATTGTGCTACAAAGTTGACACAATTGCTTGTTTGTTGACTTCGTTGACCACTTGAAGAAGAATACCTTTTGACTTATCCTGTGCCCTGAGAACTTATAAGTCTAGGTAGTCTTGTGTTGGCTTTCGACTACTTGGGTTTCGACTGACTACTTGGCTTTTGACTAACTACTAGTGGTTGGAAGGTCCGTAGTTGGATTGTGGTATGACTGTCCTGACTGGTCTCGCTCTGTATGAATCGTGATGAGCATGAAAAAAAACAATAATACTGTTTCAGAACTTTTGTCCTCTCCAGAGTGAAGATTTAGAGCACTCTAACCGATGAAAGTCTTAAAAATTATTCTATGTATTACTTTTCAATCAATATACTGTATGCGGTTGTTTAAATTTTCTCAAAACGTAGACTGTATGTTAAATAGATGATTGTCAGTACGCAGATTTAATATAAAGTTAGTCAGTACGCAGACTAAACGTTACATATCTAAATAATCTAAATAAGTACTTCAACACGTGTTAAGAGAGAAAACATTTAAATCTGAGATTGTTTATCAATATAAGCAAAAATTAATGTAAAATTCTGTAGTATGCATGAGCAGTGATGTCAATCAGCCAAGCAAAAAATGAGTCAATTGATGTTTGAAACTTATGTTTATAAATTAAAATTTATCAATATATGTGTAAGCAAGAGAGAAAAAAATCAGCTCAAGAATTCAGCTATGGTTTCACCATTTGGATGAATCAGGCAGTAAGAAAATTCCGACTAATGTCTGAGATTTCTTCAAAAAAATTTCAATGAAATATAATCACTGAGTTTTATAAAATCAAAGATGAATGATTTTCTTGTAAAAATCCAAGATAATAGACAAGACATATTATTTATTGTTTCATAAAAACATAAGTTTTATAAAATCAAAGATAGTGATTTTCTTATGAAAATCCAAGATACTCGACAACATATAATATCAATTATTTCAAAAAAATACAATAGAAAATGCATTGACCTATGATTTCACAGGCACCTAAGCTAACTGAAAATAAATTCAGGCGAGATAGAATACACACATTCAGATTCGATTAATGAATAATATGTGGTTTAACTCACCTGAATTATTTCCAATGATGATTTTTAGGATACCATGTTGTCAACTGGGTTTTCAGTTAATTTTTTAGCGATCTTAACCTTGGATTTGGATTGACGAACGATAACTCAATTATCTCGGGATTCATTCAATATTTGTCCAAAGCTGAAAATACGGAAGCGCAGTTTAATTCTTTAAGTAAAATATTTTCCCCTATTCCTGAAAATAATTAAATATCTATTGTTACGCCACTGGTAACAATAACTCTGAAAAGAAAATCAATATTGTCCACTAAAAGTGTTGTAACTGGATTGTTAGGTTCGTAGAAATCTATCAATATAACTTATTTAAACAAGACAAGTATTGAAATATTAATAATGTATTTGTAGAACTTTGACAACTCAGTATATATATTTTTTGATAGTTCTATTTACATCGTTGACATGGAAAACATTTAACAACTTACACCTACTTTCTAAATATGATAAAATCTCATTTCCAACATACTCCCCCCCAAAATCAACATTTAAGACTATCTGGTATTTTCACCATTCTGCCACTTCTTGTAAAAACAGTCTCCTCTCGGTTTTCATGTCTCTGTTCTTTCCTTTCGTCTTCTTCAGTTCCTTTTTCTTGATCTACTATCTTGCTTCTGCTTTCAGAATTTTCTTCTTGTTCATTTCTTTGTATCAAGTTCCCAATCTCTTCTCCTGAAGATATTTCCAAGGGGTATAATCGTTGGAATGGTCTAATGAGTTCTCCACTAGCAGTCTTGACCCTTGCAACTCTGCATACCTTATCTCTTCCTGGATATATTTCTTGGATTTTACCAAGTGGCCAATCGATTCTTTTCGTATTATCAGAACCAATCAAAACGATGTCTCCGATTTTGAAAATTCCATGTTTTCTTTTATCAGTATTGACCAGTTCTGCCAAGTACTCCTTCCTAAATCGAATTTTCATAGTTTTCCTGAGTTTTTGAATGTATCTCATTTGTTTCAAAAGGTGATTTTTGTCGATGATATCTATATCAGGCGTTTCTGAAGTATTATGTTCACTTATAAACATTGATGGTGTCTGGGGCACCAAATTATTTTGTTCTTCTGACAAATAGATTAAAGGACGTGAATTTATTACTGCTTCGCAATCACATAATAACGTTTCTAGTTTTTCGTAATTAACTAAAGCTTTTCCCAAGTTTTTACGAAGTAATTCTTTCACAATTCTTACAATCCTTTCCCACCATCCTCCCCACCAAGAAGCTGTTGAAATACCACTTAATTTGCTTTGAAGAAGAATAATGCATAATTTCATTCCAATTAATATTTTTAAATAAATTACTTGCTCCTATGAAATTTGTACCGTTGTCGGAATAAATGACAGATATTCGGCCTCGCCTCAAGACAAATCGTCTTAGTGACATTAGAAATGCATCAGTCGACAAAGAATTTACTAATTCCATATGAACTTCCCGGTAAACGGCACAAGTAAATATAACAATCCATACTTTATTTCCCCCTTTTAGAAAAAGTGGACCTGCTAGATCTATTCCTGTAACTGAAAAAGCTTTATTGCACTGTATCCGATCCTCTGGTAGAGGCGAAAAAGGTACATCTATACATTTGCTGCTAAACCTTCTACATTTCACATATTTTCTTATTACTTCCCTTACAAATTTCCTTCCCTTCAAAATCCAAAACCTTTCCCTTAATAAAATCAAGGTTGTTTGTATCCCAGCGTGGCAATTTCTAATACGATACTGCTCGATAAGTTTTCTGATTATTTCATTTTTGTATGGCAGAACTATAGGATATTTGAATCCCTCACTGTCTTCCCCCATCACCAATCTGGTTTCTAATCTTATAAGTCCAAATTCGTCCACAAAAACTTGTAAGTTCTTTAAAGAATTGGGGTTTTTAGCGAAACTCTCCTGCTGAACCGTTTGAGATGATTTTCAGCTTTAAAAATTTCATCTGAATCGAGTTCGCCACTATTTTTTACATTACCCTTGCAATTAAAAAAGAAACGAAATATCCAAGCAATAATTCTTATTATTTTATAATATTTCGAAAAGTAGTTGATTACCCCAGTCAAGTACCATTCCTCAAACACCAAATTGCAGACTACCGATCTCCTTATTTCTTTATTGACTTCCTCTTCGTGATCGATTAATTCGCTGTGTTGCCAACTATTTTGCTCTTGCATTAACTAGTCTGGACCTCTCCACCACTATTTCTCCAACAAAATTTTACCGTTGCAACCCCTAGAGACAATATCTGCAGGATTTAAGTCACCCGGTACATGATGCCATTCACTAATTTTACTGCAAGACCTTATTTCCTTTACCCTATTTCCTACAAAAGTGTTCCAATTCTGCTTTGTTTTAATCCAAGCTAATGCTACCATTGAATCGCTCCAATAATGGGTTTCTATACTGTGGAATTCATGAACACTTTTTATCATCCTACATAATCAAACCCCAATGAGAGTAGCTAGCAACTCCAACCTCGGTATAGTGATTTTCTTAGGAGCTACTCGAGACTTAGCCTGAATAAGTGTTACTAACGAAATTCCATTTTTCTCTGTCCTCAAGAAAATACAACAAGCATAAGCTAACAAACTTGCATCACAGAATACATGAATAAAAGAGTTATCAGTATCTTGAAAATTACAAAACTTATAAAATGGTCTAGGAATTTTACATAAACTCAAAAAGGACAACTCTTTTAACCACCTATTGAATGACCTGATAATATCTCCTGGAAGCGTACTGTCCCAATCAATTTTAAGTTTCCAAGTTTCCTGAAGTAATAACTTCGGAACCAATGTGGTTGGACTTGTGAAGCCAATTGGATTGAACACTTTTTGTGCTATTGATAATAAGCCTCTTTTTGTCCTAGGAATTTTGTTCAAGTCATCAGTTGTCCCAATATCACAATGAAGAGTATCAAGATCATAATCCCATTGCAATCATAAAACGGAAACAACTTTCTCACCACTTTCAGGATAATTGACGATATATTCACTTTCCATAGAATTATATCTCCATTCCCTTAAATTGAAATTTGCCAAAGAAAGAAGATATTATGAATTTCTAATGAAGGTATCTAACTCAGATTTACTTCTAATACTTGTAATACAATTGTCTACATAAAATGAATTTTTCAGCTTATCTGCAGTCTCCCTGAATTCATCAGGAGCCGTATTTAAATAAAGTCCTAAAGTTGCTGCTAACAAAAATGGACTGGACTTGACTCCAAATACAACTCTGCAATGCCTATAAAATTTTAACTCGTGCGACACCAAATTATTCCACCACAAGAATCTAAGATATTCTCTGTCGTTGGAATTAATACTTATCTGTAGAAATGCCTTCTCTATATCTGCTGTAACTCCTAACATACCTATCCGAAATTTTAGGAGCAATAAAGGGATTAACTCGATCAAGTTTGGACCTTTTTCTAAACAGCTATTCAGACAAACTCCTCTCGCATCCTTACACGACGCATCAAAGACTGGTCGAATTTTTGTAGTAACACTTTTCTCTTTAATAACTGCATGGTGGGTAAATAAGTCACAGATAAATTATCAGAATGTTTTTCAACCTCTTCTATAATCCCTAACTGTTTCCACTCCCGTAATACATTATGATAGTCCTTAAATTTCCCAGTATTAATCAATTTATATGTGGTTGATAGTAGCCGTTTATGCGCTATTTCAAAATTGTTTTCGAGGACTGCATGTCCTTCAATTCACGGAAGATTAACTTCATATCTATTTTCCGTGTTGAAAATAGTGGTCTTTTTAAAGAACTCCAATATATGTATCCTCAAAAACACCCCTTTCTTCGGTATTTGCTGTCTCTTTTATACCTATTCTATCAAGTTCCCACAAATCAGGTATAGAAAAATCAGTGAATCCCGAAAAATATAAGAATTATTGCTTTTATTGTATTATTTCCCCATTATTGTCCAACCTAGATGAGTTTCTATTGCCACTAAACCGTTGTCTATATATTCTGTCTTACCAGTGAGCAAACTACCAAATACATCAGCTCCCAACAATAGTTCGATTTCAAAAGGAGCATCTATGGAAGAATCTGTGATGAATATGCCTTTTTCATTGAGATGCCTAATTATATTTACATCTTAAAGCTTTGGAATGAAATTACAAGTTCTTGTTTTATCCAAAACTGATACTTTACATTCAAATTGTTCATTTAAACTTTGAATATTATGAGTACTTGGAGCTGACTGGTGCCCTCCAAAAACACCCTGTATAATTTTTTCTTTAGAAATTTTTTCAAAACCTAATTCTTTTGCACAGTTTGAGGAAATGTACGACCTCTGAGATCCAGAATCTAAGAGTGAATAACCTTTTTCCTATTATGATTGAAAAATTGTATCGATATAGTTTGCAATAAAATTTGAAATGAGTTGTTGCTGGTCAAACTTTGCTTTACTTTTATCTCATCTTTTTTATCATTATTTAATTGACAGCTTTTCACAGGCAAGTCAGGACATAGTAAAGGGTAATGTTTCCTTTTGCAAATTAAACATCTTATAAAGTTCCTACAATATTTTACAACATGTCCTTGTTTAAGACATGCGAAACATACCTTTTTCTCACTGATTCTTTTCTTTCTATCTTCTAATGATAAGTTTTGAGCTTTTAGACAGTCCTGACTGGCATGTGATTTGTCACAAAATATACAAATTGAAAATTTCTTACTCTTAGATCCTTCTCTACTCGTGAAGTAAAGTGCTGCAGCGGTGTACATTTCTGAATTGCTGTGTTGATATTTTTCGTCTGCTTGATCTTCTCATTATCTGCCCTGAAGCTTTTTTGTGCAAACTGAATCCTCTCTTCCGATTCTACTTCTCCCCGCAAAAATTCTAATAACAAAGAGAGATAATCATTATTTCCTGTATCAACCTTTTGAATACCCTGAATATTTAGATTTTTGACAGTATTTCGATATCTCTCTTAAACTTTAAGCAAATCCTCTGGAAGTGCAGACTCTACTAGTGGAAAAAGCATAGCTGCATATTTAGCCTGTGTAACGCTTAGAGTCTCTAATGCTCTCAATTGCGTTTCCAATTTGTCGTATAATGTTGCTAAAGACATACCTGTTTTATTGTTGTTTGCTTGCTTGAGTACTAAATTCAATAACTCTTTAACATATACCTCTATTAGAAATTCGTCCTTGGCAAACCTGGTTTTCAACTGGTCAATTGCTTTTCTGTAATTATTGCCTGCTGGAGGAAAACTTTCGACTAGTTCTCGTGCTAATGACCCAGGTTCTGTAGCTTGAATTAGGTATTGGAACTTATCATCCAAATCAATTTCGTCATCCTCGTCGATTTTCTTGAATTGTCCTCAGAATCCTAACCAATTCCTTACGTCTCCACCAAATTTCTTCAATTCCAGCATTGGCAGCCGGAACTTCCTTTTATTCTTATCTCCACAAGAACTCTGCGATGACTATATTGGTTTTTTTACTATGAAATTGTCTTCCTTTAAAAAAGTTTCACATCTGGAACGGCAGCGAGTAATCTTTTCACTGTAATTCTCCACACTGTCGAACTCTTTCTCAACATCTTCTTTACCGAGCTTTGCACTGAACAATGCTTGTTCAATATTTTCATCAATACTGAAAAGCCTATCACCTTTCTCTTCTAAAACTTTGAGTAGGTCGATGATCACTTCTTTATATGGGTTTTCAGCCGACAAAACGTCATCTATTTCTGCGAAAGTATTGTCGACATGCTCCCTAACTTTGCCTCGTTTAATTTGATAGATTTTCATTTCTACTGTTCACGGTTGCCAAATGTTGTAACTGGATTGTTAGGTTCGTAGAAATCTATCACTGTAACTTATTTAAACAAGACAAGTATTGAAATATTAATAATGTATTTGTAGAACTTTGACAACTCAGTATATATATTTTTTGATAGTTCTATTTACATCGTTGACATGGAAAACATTTAACAACTTACACCTACTTTCTAAATATGATAAAATTTCATTTCCAACAAAAAGCATTAATGATTATGCAGATTTAAAAAGATACAAAAATTTGTGTAAAGAATCATGCGTTTCCGCCATTTAATGAATGGTTAAAAAATTCTGTCAAACCAAATTTTTGAGAGTAAGGTCGGAATTTCTACATACCTTTCACATCCAAAAACACAATCCAGGAAACCAACTTTAACTTTCTTTTGCAGGGAAAGGAGATTTTCAATCGATGTAAAAGAAAGGAGATGTGTCTCGCTCGTAGTCTTGGTTAAAAGAAGAAATCTTTTCTCAAGATCTTCTTTCTTCGTGGAAAATCATCGCGCATGACTTCACTTGATTATCCTTGCGGAAGCCTTCAGTATTAGAAAAATTATTAGTAACGACAATAATAAATTGGATGTAACAGTTGGACTACTAGCCCATAGGGTATATGTTACTCTCCACAATATTTTAATCGATTTTAAGAAAATGGTTAATTTCATAAGAATGAGTACATTTGCATATACATGAATAAATGTAACGTTTATATCGTTACAAACTGTAACCTCTAGTGGTGAGCCACAAAAGACGCCCCACTCATATGATACCAAACCTAACCTTAAGTTTAAATTAGGTCACAAAATAGCTGCAGTTTGAAGTTTACGTAATTAAAAAAACATGCTAAACACGTTTAATTTTTCTATGTGGATTTTGTTAATGGGATTTCATACCAAAGAGCAGTATTTAAGATGTGGTCGAACTAATGCGCAAAATAAAATGCGTATTGATTTTATGTCTAAGCAGTCTGAAGTAGTTCTTTTGATAAAACCTTAAAGTTTTAAAGCTTTGTTGATAGTTGTGGAAATGTGCAAATTAAAGGCTGGAGTTCCCTGGGAAACACCAGATGTCACTAAGATTTCTGCTGATGTGAAGTTTTTAACTCTGACCAGTTGCTTTTTTTAATTAAGGTAATCTCTCAACCATTCTAATAGTGGCCCTGAAATACCCAGACATTCCAGTTTCTTTACCAGAAGATCGTAATTGACCCTGTCGAAAGCCTTAGAAAAATCTGTGTAGATGGAGTCAACTTGATATTCATTTTGTAAAGAGCTAAATTGAGTTCTGTAGATATACCAGTTTAAAAACCATATTGCTCGTAAATTATATTACTCAAATTAAAAGTAATATAATCCGTCACTATACTTTCAAAGACCTTTAGGGCGAGTAGGGTCAAACTCGGTTGGGCAGCTTTTGGTAAACTGATCTATATATTCAAAAGTAAAATTCCGAACTGCCTAAGAGACGTCTTTAATAAATGCGTTTTGCCTGTCATGACATACGACGATGACGATTGCGGTGTTAAGTGCAAACAGACTACAGGTGAGTCGGAGATCTATGGAAAGAGCCATGATGGGAATCAGCATTCAAGACTGCATTAGAAACGAGTATATCTGACGACAAACGAAGGTAACTGACATCATCGAGAAAATATCTAGTTCTAAATGGTCTTGGGCGGGACACCTAGCTAAACAACCAGACGAGAGATGGACAAAAATACTATTATGCTGAAGACCACGCCTAACAAAATGCTCAGTGGGACGACCTCCCAAAAGATCAACCGACGACATAAAAACCATAGCTGGTAAAAACTGGATGAGAGAAGCACATGACAGAAAAGAATGGAAAATGTTAAAAGAGGCCTACATCTTGCAGTGGATGGATAACGGCTAAAGAAAAGAGAAGAAGAGATTTGAGAGAGTGGATTTATACATAACATGGCTTGTTTTTTGTTAATAATAACTTGCTTTAGTTCTGCAGAATACGATTTGGTAAAAATTAATCGACCTAAATTCTCTTATGGGAACAAATGCATTGACAGCATTAGGTATGATCTGATAAAATTTTTAATCAATACATCAATATCTTCATGTGGAATGGTTGCCAAAACTGAGTGTGGAATTATGATGGTCAATATCTATTTTATCTCATGTTATTTTTATATTTACTTTTTTATGTTTATACACACTTACTATTATGTTTGTCTTGATGTCATTGTTGAACTTTACATCTTTATTTTATTTTGTTTGTATTTTATATTTATTGCAGAGCAACTTATTTTACCCGCTTGCAAAGACATTGTAAAAATAATGTTTGGTGAAAATTTTACTTCACAACTTAACAATATTCCTCTGTCAAATAATACAATCTGTCGACGAATTAACGATATATCAGTTGATACGCAGCAGCAGCTTGAATCTGAGCTTACTGGAAACTTGTTTGCTATACAACTTGACGAAGCAACTGACTCTAGTAATGATTCCCATTTGATTTGCTACATTAGATTCTGTCAATGTTCTAAAATATGTGAAGATTTATTGTTTTGTAAACAGATTGAAGGAAGAACTACAGCCACCGAGTTGTTCAAGATTACAAATGATTCTATTACTAAAATGAATTTGCAATGGAAAAATTGTGTTGCGATTTGCACCGATGGAGCTCAAGCCATGTCTGGTAAATACAACAGTTTACAAGCGCTAATAAAAAAGGAATCCTCAGAAACTATCTGGACGCACTGCATGATACATCGGGAAGCGTTAGCATCAAAATCGCTAAGCCCTGGACTAAACATGATTTTGACAGTAGCTATTGAAGTTGTTAACTTTATAAAAACCAGACCACTAAAAACAAGGATGTTCTCTGTTCTATGTGAAGATATGGGAGCTGAGCATCAATCTATGTTGTTTTATTCCTCATCCAGATGGTTGTCACGCGGTAAGATGGTTAAGCATGTCTTTGAATTAAGAAGGGAAATAGCGATATTTTTAAGCGAGGAAGGTCACAAGCATTCGACAGATTTTTTCGACAAATTATTTTTACTAAAGCTTTCTTATTTAGTAGATATTTTTGAAAAACTTAATATACTTAATCTTCAGCTGCAAGGAAAAGACGTAAATATATTTGATTTAAGTCAAAAGATTGATGCTTTTTGTAAAAAATTGCAGTTATGGCATAACAAATTGAAAGAAAACAGTTTGGAAATGTTTCCCACATTTTGCGATTTTGTGCAAGATTCCCCATTGGAAGATATTTATAAAGCTGTGATGCTAAAAACCATAGGAAGCCATTTAGAAAACTTAACTGAGAATTTCAAGCGATACTTCTTTGCAGAGAAAGATATCAAGTTGTCAGACTGGAGCTGGGCTTTAAATCCATTCGAAAATAGACCTGTCGGACTATCACTGCAAGAAGAAGAACAACTGATAGATATTTCAACAAATCCCTTACAAAAATCAAACTTTGTTAACAAATCTTTAACAAACTTCTGGACTGAACTTCCGAACGACTACTCCGTTATAAAAGCCAAAGCGCTTAGAATTCTGTTGCCTTTTCCAACGTCCTACCTTTGTGAAACTGGATTTTCTGCACTTGCTGTCGTGAAATCTAAATACAGAAATAAACTTCAAGTAGAAAATGAACTCAGAGTGGCCATCTCTAACATAGAACCAAATTTAGAGAAGTTGTGCGCCTTAAAACAAGCTCATGTTAGCCATTAGTCCTTAGAATGTTTCTTTGTCATCATTAAGTAAGTAAAATTTCAATAAAGATTTTTTAAAAATCTATCTGTAGCATTTTATCATTACCATTTTATTTTTAATCTGTACTGCGCCCCCCCCAATCATGTAAACGCGCCCCCCTTAGGGGGCGCGCCCCACAGTTTGAGAAACGCTGAGCTAGCACAAAGTTAACGGTCAATAAAGATCACTATAAATATATGATTAATAATTTTTCTGTTTTCCAATGAATGGTTTTAATATAGCTTTGGTTTTAACAAGACGGCGTGGCGCCAAATACCACACAGTGCGCGATACAATTATTTTATTGCAGAAAACGATCAATAAAATCAAAACTTGTGCATTGGCCTCCACAACCATGTTGAAAAACACTCCATATATTACTCTGTATATAATATGTAGGTAAGAGTAATTGTTATTTAAAACAATGAATTTTTTTTTAAAATAAATAAATTATTAGACTTTTTGACACGTTTGTCAAAAATAGCATTATACATTTTTCACGAAATAACATTTACTTTAATATTGATTTTTCCAATTCTCAAAATTGTAAGCACTTCTGATTTAAGGAATGCACACACTGGCGCGAATAATTTGGTGCGACGGTGAAATTTTCGCCTCGCGAAATATTTGTCGACTTAACGTCTTATATTATTATATTATAAAAATGATAACGTAAGGCTTACAAAAAGACTAAAATTAATTAAATAAAATTAATACATTATAATACCGAAAAACAATATTTAAATTTAATCTTTCAGTGCTTGCATACAAAATAATTATAAATATTTATCATTTAAAAATAAAAAAAACCATTATTTGGTTGTCTATAGTTTTTTTTAAATTTGCATAAAAAATATTGTGACAATAATTTATTTTTAATTAAAATATTTTATTTTTAGATTGTTTTTTTATGAGTAAATAGAGGGTTAAAAAAAATAAAAAAACCTTACCTTAATTTTCACTTTCAAAAAGTTGGCATTGAATAATTTAGGTCTTGTTTGTAAGCACTATTATAAAGTTTATTCGAGACCTTAATTTGTATTTCTAAATCTACCAAAAATATGAACTATTTATTGTAATCTATTTATTATAAATTTTTGTAGAAAAAGAAGAGGATGTGAAAAAGATAACTTATTAAAACCGCTCAGAATCGTTATTATTAAATAAAATACTTGAAATATAAAGCCTTGTATTTCTATTATTTTCTAATTTTTTAATATAACAATATGGGAATTAAATGCATTTTTCAAGGAAAAATAAAATTTTTATATAAATAAAAAAATAAAGAGGAAATAAATTTTTTATTTAAAACCAAATCAAACACAATTCTTTTAGACTACAATAATAGGTACCTATATTTACATATTTGTTATCTAAGCGTAAACGAAATAAACTGCTCCACCAAAGTTAAGAAAGGTTATAAATTCGGATATTGTGCTTTAACAAAATATGATTTTTGATCACCAAGTGTTTATATGTTATAAATTGAATGTTTTTCTTTTATGTATGCGTTTTTTTGCCCTTTTGCGCAATAAGTTTTGCGTTTTAAGTAACAAAAACAACAAATTAAGGATGTGTACCATTTTAATTTTATTAAAAATTAAAATACACACCTCAATAACGAGTATGCTTTCCTCTAATATCAATAACAGCCAAACAACGCCTCAGTATATTTTCAATAAGGTCGTTGTAGCCTTGATCGATTTGTCTCCAAAGTTGAAGTAAAAGCTGTCTAAGTTCTTGGAGTGTATGTGGGAGTGGTTTATGAGAAGGTTTTGTCCTAAGCTGGTTTGTTCTTACAGTAGTAGTTTTCTTTAGTTCATTTTGGAAGAAATAAATAAGTCTTACAATTTTCAGTTTAAACCAATCTTACTTTATTCATTCTCTTTAAAACCAAAGGTTTACAATTAACGTTCAGTTTTGCTTAGTTATAAAAAAAATTCATGTCATGAAAATACTAAAATAAGCTTACATGTGTGCGCACACATTAAATTAAATTATACTAAATTAGATGTATACAGATTGTCTCTTACTACTGTTCTTTGTAGCAAGTCCCAAGCATGCTCGATGATATTAAAGTCGGGCGATAGAGGGGAGAGTGCCAAATGCGGAGTACCATGGAAGTCCAAAAAGAGGAAAGATGGTATTAACATTGCTAATAAATTGTTGTACGTAAATCTGCGCAATTATGTTACCATCAAGCAATTACAATTTTGTACGTCCATTAGGTTAGGTTAGATTAGGTATCATGTGAGTGGGGCGTGCTCGCCCCTCCACCACGACCCTTAGTAGGTCTATTGTGGCTCACCCCTAGAGGTCACAGTTCACCGCACAATCCAGCCCTTCTCACGAAGTGGTTGTATAGGGTGAGATTTTTTTAAAATCGGTAGGTTCTAGGTTGGTGTATTCAAATATGTTAAACCTTATTCTTCCCAGGCCGGGGCATGAACATTGTATATGTTCAGCAGTTTCGTCTTCCACGCAGCAGAACCGACAATCCGTTTGTTGGTTCAGACCTATCTTTCTGAGGTGGGATCTTAGAAGACAGTGTCCTGTAAGCAGTCCTGTTAGAATACGCAGGTCATTTCTGCTCCATTCTAGGATCTGCTAAGTTGTGTTTCTCGAGGGTTGAGACGGTAAAAACGCTTTCGAGTGGGTTAACCCTGGTATGTCGGACCAGTACGTGAGTATTTTCCTCTCCGCCCAGTCCGAAATAATTGTTTTGGCGGCACTTGTGGTGACTCCAAAACCGGTTCTAGTCCAGTGAACGCATATTCAGCCCCCCGTTTTGCAAGGGTGTCGGATTTTTCGTTTCCTTCTACCCCCTGGTGCCCAGGTACCCACAGTAGGGTCACCCTGTTGTTTGCACCAAGGTACTCTAAAGGTTCGATGCAATTCCATACAAGTTTAGAATTTATCTTGTTGAACCTCAGTGCTTTTAAAGCAGCCTGGCTGTCTGATATTATAATTATGTGTTTGTTTCCTAGAGGTCTGATGGTTAACTCTCTTGTACACAATTCGATAGCGAATACTTCAGCCTGAAAGATTGTACCATACGTGACCATAGATATTATCATTGTTTGATAAATCCAGTAAATCTGTTTGGGGTTCATTCTCCAAGATTTGCCACATACTCTTTTGAGATTTCATAAAGAAAACCTGGCTTTAATTATTGTTTTTTTCAAGTGGGCATTCCAGGTGAGTCTTTTATCCAGAACTACACCCAGATATTTTACTTCCGCTGCAAATGGAATGCTCTCTCCGTATAGGACAGGCTGCCGAAGCTTATCTAGATTTTTCCTTTTTGTAAAAGAAATAATTACAGTTTTCCGGGGCTTGACAGACATCTGTTCCCTCTCGCACCATCTGTATACTTTGTTAAGAGCTTTTTGGAGGACGTTTGAGATCGTCGCTTCAAATTTTCCTCTAACTATTATAACCAGATCATCCGCATAGCACTAAAAATCTACTCCTGCATAAAAAGCTCGCTCAGCAAAGAGTCGACTAGGAGTGACCACATTAGGGGGAAAAGTACCACACCTTGTAGACACCCCTTCGCCGCTCTAAACCTAATCGACTCTCCATGCAGTGATAATATTATATATCGGTTTTTAATCATGCTTTTAATTCAGTTACAGATTTTACTTTCGATCCCCCTATCCCTAATTGATGTATAGAGTAACTGTGGTAGGACGTTATTAAACGCTCCTATATCTAAAAAAGCTGCCAGCGCAATTTCCTTATGTTTAAAGGAATGGCCGATCTTTCCTACTAGATTTTTTAGTGCCTTACCTCATTCTTAATGAAAACTATGAAAAGAAGTATTGATAGACATATTAGAGAGGGGAATCTTAGGAAACATTTCTTAAACTTCCATCAATATGCCTACAAAACAGGCAAATCTACGGATTAAGCACTAAAAAATCTAGTAGGAAAGATCGGCCATTCCTTTAAACATAAGGAAATTGCGCTGGCAGCTTTTTTAGATATAGGAGCGTTTAATAACGTCCTACCACAGTTACTCTATACATCAATTAGGGATAGGGGGATCGAAAGTAAAATCTGTAACTGAATTAAAAGCATGATTAAAAACCGATATATAATATTATCACTGCATGGAGAAGTGATAATATTATATATCGGTTTTTAATCATGCTTTTAATTCAGTTACAGATTTTACTTTCGATCCCCCTATCCCTAATTGATGTATAGAGTAACTGTGGTAGGACGTTATTAAACGCTCCTATATCTAAAAAAGCTGCCAGCGCAATTTCCTTATGTTTAAAGGAATGGCCGATCTTTCCTACTAGATTTTTTAGTGCTAAATCCGTAGATTTGCCTGTTTTGTAGGCATATTGATGGGGGTTTAAGGAATGTTTCCTAAGATTCCCCTCTCTAATATGTCTATCAATACTTCTTTTCATAGTTTTCATTAAGAATGAGGTAAGGCTGATCGGCCGGAAGGATTAAGGTAGGGAATGGTTCACCGTACCCGTTTTACGTATGTAGACAACTCTCGCCGTTGACCAGCCCAGCGGAATATAACTTCACGCTAAACTCGCTCTGAATAGTTTAACCAGAAGAGGTAGTAAAATTTCACTGCCCTTCTGAATGAGGGCAGGGAAAACACCATCCTTACCTGGAGACTTGTATGGGGAGAAATAGTTCACCTCCCATTGTACCGATGCTGGGGTGACCACTTTTGAAACAACTCCAGTCCTCCCTTTTGGGTCGTGATGTCGATCCCATTAAGAGTAGAATTTGCTCCTGGTTCTTCAGAAGCAGAATGCCGGGAAAGTGGGTCTGCAAGAGAGTCTGGGATAAAAGCCACACAGATGTGGGGTTTCGGTATGTCTTCTTTCTGAACCAACTTCTGCTGGGCGTTTTCTCAGGGTTAAAGGGAGCATATCACTTTCTCCATACACTGGACCGTCTCAGCATCCGTATAGGACAGAAGGAGAATTCCAGGTCGAATGGTGCAGCTCGGAATCGCACTTGTAGACCATCGTCCGGTAGTTTGTCTACAGTGTCCATGATGGATCGCTGTAGCAGCCTTAGCTGTTCGTTTGGCAGCTGAGCATTTGGGTGTTCTAGGTGGATTATGCCCACCTTGATACCCTGAGCTACAGCTGAAAAGGAGCATTTTTGCTCGTTTGGATGTTCCATAGTACGTGGATTTTTCGCCGCCGCTTCTGGAGTGCTATCATCCGAGCGTATATGCTTGCTGGTGAGAGTTGGGGGGGATTGATCCCCGCTTTTTTAGTATTTAATTTAAGGCGGTTTCGTAAGATACCCCGCTCTTGATCAATCGGCTAAGACGTTTTCTCGTCGCGCCGGCAAGTTTGACCTTCTTGTTCAGGTTTATGCTGGCCGTTAGCGTAGCCTCGCTCCCTGTTGTCGGGTCCGTTTTCTCGGGATTGGTGGATTTTAAAAGTACCCCCTTAGCTTCCTGCGAGATTTGGTTGCTAGGAGGGTCTGTACTAGACACCTCCATTTGCATTTTTTTGTCTGCGAGAAGATTGCCGTCGTCGCAGATGATTGTTTTAATGTTTTTAATATTTTGGTTACTCATTTAGTTCCCACGAGTAGCTAGAGAAAAATGGTCGACTACGGCAGAGCTCTGCATTACCGCAACAAGGCAAAAATACTACCGGGAGGTTGCCTGGTATCCCAGAGGCTCCATTAGCGATATCTGTTTGGGGCACGCACAGACATCATACATATAGTACGCCATTTGGCACGGGTAGCATGACACCTTGAGCAAAGCCTGATGATTGCGGTAAGCTTGGCTGGTTTAAAACAAACCAACCGCACCTGTCTAGTTTGAATACAAGGAAGTAAGCTCACTTGTACTTAAAGGTAGTAATGATATAGCCGCTGCCCTATATCATGTCCCTAGTTGATCCGCGGGTGTTTATTCTTTAATATTAGACACCTTTCCTGTAAGCCAGGCCTATCAGCCATTGGGACGCACCGTATTGGGGTTAAGGACATCCCCGCACGGTGTACGTCCATTAAAACAATTGCCTCTTTAAACAGAAATTTTACTACCTCTAAACGGATGAAATTCCTGGACTGTTCTTCGATTTCTGGGCACTAAAGGAGACTATCAGGAAACCGTCCATACCTCGACTCATTTCTGAACAATGTGGACGTCCATTCAGCATTTTAATTCACATGTTTATTAGCCCATGCCAATCAAGCATGCATATGAATTTGTGTTAATGGAACTCTTCTTAAAAGTCGTCGTAAACGTAAGTTAACCTCGTGTAATCTTCGACGTACTGTTTCAATTAAAATCGAAACACCAGAAGCTTTTAAAAGACGCTGTTGTATAATCCGACAAGTACTCAGAGGTGCTCCACGGGTATACACAGTCAGATAACGATCTTGTGCGTCCACTTTTAGGTGTTGCTTGATGTTTACCGAAAAACCGCGAAATGACATTTTCACTGACTTGGAAAACGTCCACAACTTCTCTCTCTTCTCAATCATACCAATAGCCCTATTAGCTTCATCCGTACTAAGTTTACGTCTAGGCATTATTCAAAACAAAATTCTAAATTTTAAATAACAGACTGAATATAGTAAAAACAACAACTGATGTAATATTTTGAAATATACAAAAGAAAACAACTTGCCTTGAACTTAAATACTTATCAATTTAATAACAAAAAAACCAGTCAGAAAAAAAGTAAACATTTAATATATTACAGGCAAAACCTTACAGTTAATAAATTTTAACATAAATCCAATATTGTTGAACTTCCCTTACTTTTGTGGAGCAGTTTCTATTGTCTATTAACAATTTTTATCTATTAAGTTACCAATTAAGCCCTGCTATCACCGGTATCGGTGACTATTTTGCTGCTTAACCGTTATGGCTTTGCATCACATTGGCATATGATAGGGTAACATTTAATATATTACAGGCAAAACCTTACAGTTAATAAATTTTAACATAAATCCAATATTGTTGAACTTCCCTTACTTTTGTGGAGCAGTTTCTATTGTCTATTAACAATTTTTATCTATTAAGTTACCAATTAAGCCCTGCTATCACCGGTATCGGTGACTATTTTGCTGCTTAACCGTTATGGCTTTGCATCACATTGGCATATGATAGGGTAACTCTGTATCTCGTTCATCCTAAAATTCAGTCATGTTGGTAACGTGGTCCTGAAAACGAAAACGACTTACGCCACTGTTAGATAGGGAGATATCTAATTAGGGATCAATTAACTTTATTCTGAATACATGTAACCTTTTTTAAAAATTTTTGTTATTTTGTTTTCTTGTTTTAAAAATAATAGTATATTTAGTTAGTTATTCGTAAAGTTAAATTAGCCATTATTTGTAGCTGTAGCATTTTGAGTGATTTTAAACTGGTGTATTCTCTGCAAGAACGAATAGAAATAATATTTATTTACGGTCATTAAAACAAGTGCGCTCAAAAAACAGCTCGAGTTTTTAATGAAAGCCATCTTGATAGAAATATAGGCCAACAGACCATTATAGGGTTAGTTTGGAAATTTGGAGAAACTGGATCCGTTTGTAATAAAAAAATAATAATCCCAGATTTCTCGACAAAGGTGCACAAATTAAAGTACTGGGTCATTTAGCTATAGATCCTACCTATTCCATTCCAAAAGTATCAAAACTTACAAACATTTTTGTTGGTTCCATATACAAAGTGTTAAAATTGCATAAGTTTTTTCTTTATAAAATTTATCATCAGCTTAGTGAAGACGACTATGACCGCAGAATTAAATTTTAAAAACAACGTCCCAAAAAATACAAAAAGATGCAAATTTATTTAAAAATATTTGTTTCAGTAATGAATCAACGGTTTATTTAAATGGCTTTTTTAACAAACATAATTGTAGGTACTGGGATGACAAAAATCCTCACTTGTTTCGATAGGATATTACGCAGTTTTCAGCGAACATCAATGAATGGACTGCTATTTCAGGAAATTAGATAATTGAACCACTTTTTATTGACAAAAGCCTAACGGGAGAATTGTACCTACAATTATTAAAAAATGAAATTGATCCACTTAATACTCAGTCACTAGAAAGACAAGTTGATGAACAGAGAAATATGATGCTAGATAATATACCTTTAACGGGATGGAGCTACACCACAATACGTACCAGCTGTAAGACAATAACTAGACGAACGATTTCCAAGACATTGGATTGGTAAAAGGGGTTTTATAAAATGGCCTGCAAGATCTTAATACCTAACAACATTGAATTTTATCTGTAGGGCTATTTAAAAACATTAGTTTACAATACTCCTCCTGAAATCATTGAAGAACTAAAGCTTAGAATAACTAATGAATGTAGACGAATTACTATCAAAACTTTGCAAAGGGTTTAAGAAGAATTTAAAAATAGCTTATACTATTGCCTACAAAATAACGGAGCACACTTTAAACAGTTTGTGTATATACATTTAAGGAGATATTTGCAATTAACTTTATTTTAGTTTCTGTTGTAATTTCGCAATGTTTAATGTTTTATGCAAAATAAATCAATAAAATAAATTGTTTATAGGGCTGATTTATTTATTGGAATATGCCACTTTGTGTGAATGTTTATGCCTACAGAAAAATTTTCAGATCAGGAGCCACTTAAAAATCGCTGTTAATTGTTTTGTATCTCTGCTTCTAATTATCCAAATTTGATTTATTATTTTTTGTTAAAAGCTCTTGGAATCAACGATCAAATAATTCATTTTCAATCCATACGCACTCTCTTTCAAATCTTTTAAACAATTGTCTATGTAAAGTTAAACAACCATGGCAAAGCCACACATCCCTGTCTCACACCCTTTTCGATGTTAAATCAGTCCGTGCAAGCTCCGTTTATTCTGACACAAGCAGTGGAAGCCTCATAAAGTGATTTCAGTGCCCGTATTAAACTACCACTCACCCCATACATTGACAATGTCGACCACAATTTACTCCTCACCACTCTGTCATAGGCCTTTTCCAAGTCTATAAAAGTCTATATATATATATATATATATATATATATATATATATATATAGGTTCTTGATAGTGATTCAGCTGCTGGCAAACCATTTGTTGATATAGTTTTGGAAGGGTGTCTGATTTTTTATAGTTTCTGAGGTTATTATTAATAGTTGGTGGGGATATCCTTCAAGGAGTAGGGGTTTTAATACTTTACAACGGATATGTTTCTGGGAAGGTAAATTTGAGGTCTTTCAAATATTTGTTGACCCTTTCGTTAAACGGACGGTCTACTCTAGGATTGCTTTCGAAGATTTGATGGAATCAATTATAAAAAACATAACTCGACACGGTTGTCTGTGTACGCCTGGATCAATGCTGCGTATAAAAGTGAGAGATACTGTCTTCGGGATAATAAAGGCGGTTTTCTAGCTTTACAACATAAGCTCTCTGTAGAACTAGTACAGAATGCTCCAAGTATAATTCTCATGGCAGTATTATGAATTGAGTCAAGGTATTTTAGTTGGTGGTGTTTCCCTGATCCGTATATAATGTCAAATTTGGATCTTACTAAAGTTTTGTAAAATTGCATTAGAGTATTTTTGTCAGCTCCCCAGGATTTGTATGAAACTGATTTCAAAAAGTTAATACCAGCTTGACAACTCGTTCGTACTGAATAACTATATATGGTTTTTCCAAGACAATTTTTGATCCCTAGAAATCTGAAAGAATTAACGTAACGGTTTATTATATAAATTAAATTCAGGAGAACAAATAATTCGTTTTTTTGAAAACACCATTGCCTTCGTTTTTTCTATTGAAAATTGAAGTCCTGTGTTATTAGACCACGTTTCGATTTTATCTAAAACGTTTTGTAGATTGCATGTTTGTCTTTAATATTAACCAGATCATTTGCGTATAGTCTTGCTTTTACGGGAGCTGCGCATGTCGTAATAATCTTGTTTATCGTTACAAGAAATGAAAGTACACTTAAATTTGATTCTTGTGGTATACCATTTATTTGAGATTTGTTGTCCGACAAGTTGTTATTTACTCTTACTTTGAAGGTTCGGTTAGTGAAGAAATTTTTGACAAATCTAATTATATTTCTATTTACACCCCGATTTGGTAGCGTTTTTAGTATATCATAACGTCATAAAGGTATCATAGGCTTTGGTGATATCAAAGAATATGCCATTGTTGTCCACACAACATAGCTTTATGAGTTTCTGATTCTAGACTAATAAGGTTCTTCTTCTTCTTGTTGTGCCATACCCCCTGGGGGCGTCGGCGCCCTCTCTGAAACTATTCATGTGCACGCTCAATCAGTGTTGCATGAATAGAAGGACCTACAGTTTAATGCCGGTTCCGAACGGCTAGTCAGAATACATTCGGTGGTTTGCCATTGCCTTCCGAACGGCAGCGGTCGATTATAATTCGTTGGTTTGACCTGGGAATCGAACCCGGGTCTCTTGGTGCAGAGGCTGGCGCGCTAGCAACTACACCACGGCCGCCACAAATAAGATTAGAGAACAATATAATAAGATTAGAGAACAATATTTATGCCTTCAGATTCCTTATTCATTTTTTTTTAAAAACTAACGAAAGGGATTCGCATTACTGGAAACATCTTAATATTAATTTGCTAAAATGTTTGCTATGTCTAAGCTGCCATTATATATGGTATTATTTTGTTGTAAAAAGTTGATGGTGTTGTAGTTATTTTTACCAGATATTCTTCTTATCATACCCCACAATGTGTTAATAGGTGTTAAGACATTTATATCTGAGATAAACTTTATCCTTTTTTATGATGTATCTTAATCGAGCCCTTAGTCTTTTGAATTCCAGTCTGTTTGGTCTGTTTTATATCTTCTATAACGATTAAATGCCGTTTTAGAAAGTTTATGAGCTGATTTGCATTCTGTATTCCACCAAGGTACTGTTTTACTGGCATTTTTAAACTGGTGTTTTCCTATCGCTTTATTTGCTGCCTTAATTATAATTTCAGAAAATATTTAAAGGTCGTTATCCATGTTACTCTTAGGGTCAGAGAATTCAATAGGTTTTATAACACCATTAAATATAAAAGATGAGAAAAAATCCCGGTTTGCTTAATTTATGCGCCATTTTGGTACATGTGATGTAGAACTTACCATGGGAGAACCGCTGATGACGATAGGTAAGTGGTCGCTACTATATAACTGGGAGAGAACACCCCAGGATAATAAGGGACACAAAGATGGATTACAAATTAAAAGATCTATAGGAGAAAAGTCGCCTGTGGCTGTGTGGAAACGAGTTTTTCTTTCATCATTCAAAAGATTCAAATTAAGATTGTTAAGGGTAGTTTCTATAGTAAGTCCTAGAGGTGTTATTTTTATTGAACCCCAGATGTGGTTGTGGGCATCGAAATCGCCAAAATGATACGAGGACATAGAATTTGATTCATTAAGTCGGTAAAATCTTGTAGAGTGGGTTGTTGATCTGGTGGAATGTAAATATTACACATATTAATTCTTACAGGGTTAGCAAAAGTGCAGTTAAAGTGTTTATGTTTTGTGAATTTTTGTTTTTAAAATGAGTTTCTTGAAGACAGATTTTGTAGGGTTTATGCTGTTTAATTAAAATTTGTAACATTTCCAAATGGGTGTAAAACCCATTTAAATTCCACTGTTATATTGATGATCCCATTATACATTCTCTATAGAATGATCGTCAAATTCTGTATTTGTTTCTGGTGATATACTTTTTATAATTTTGTTTCGTAACCTGGTACACCGGTTTTTTGATTTTTATCCCAATAAGTGTTTATAGATTTGTTGTAGTATATCATATACTCCCTCCAAATCTTCTGTGTACGTTTTTATGCTAACAGGGTCAATGGTTCCCTAAGTATTTTCAAATATATCTATTAATTCTTCGTGCGTTACAGGGTATATGAGTAATTGATCCTCAAAAACTAATTTGGCTAATATTTTAAAATCATCGATCGGGTTTACTTTCGATTCATATTTGCTAGTGGAGATTCTGGATTTTTTAAACTTTGGTGTGGAAAATTTGTTTTCTGGAATATTATTAGATGGGGGAGTAACGATTTCTGAGATATTACGTTTATTAGACGAAGCAAAAACTGATAGTTTTGTGATTTCTTCAGTTTCCATGGAAGATGATGTATCGAGAGGGATTTGATTTAGAATTAAAGATGGTGTAATTTGGTTTTAAACTGGAGAGGTTGCAGTTGGTGTATCATTTGTGGTGTAAGGGATGTGGACCTCAGCGGTAACTGTGGTGAGTGGAAGAGACGTTTGTGTCGTAAAAGGCACAGTAGTTGCAGATGCATGGGGTGTAGGAGCCTTTAAGTGAGTGATCGTTGTTTGTTTGGTTGGGCTTGTTTGCATTGGACAATTAACAGAAGAATGACCTGTTTGTTTACAGTTGGAACACAAGTCTTTTTCAAATGCTAAAAATATGCGGTACGGTGTTTAATCATGTTCGATTAATATTAATTCAGGAATATAAGAGCTTGAAGGAGCAATAAATGTATGTCTTCTTAAGCTAAATATGTGTTTATAATCTAAAAGTATTCTTCTAGCTTTTGTCTGCAATTGTAGGGAATACAATTGCCTGTTTTTTTAATGAAATTTGGGGACATTTTGATTTGTAACTGTGGCGAATGTTTAATTGAATTTTGATAGGTCGTATTTTGCGAGCATCCTTGACCAGGAACTCCCAATGAAGGAAATTCATCCATCTTCTACGTTACCAATTATGGAAATATTTAGATCGGGGAAAATACGGTCCTGTCTTTCTTATTAGCGTTAGTGATAACCACTGATAGCGCTTGGATTCTGGCCTTGGTGGATGTTGCCGATTTGTTTACAGTGTGTATACTTGTTTTGTTTATTTAAATTAGATGAAAACAAAACTTACAGATTATTGCTAGAGAAACACTGATTGTGTTTATCACAAACTTATAATTAAATATTTGGTATTTACTTTATATTTTTAATATTTACTAAGAGCACGTTGATGGCACAGGTTAGTTTCTGTTGAGAGGGTCGAACTCGAAGTCCTATTTTTTTTTAAATATGATAAACTTACTTGTTCATAAATTAAAAATATATTATATATTTGTTTCTTTACACTTTACTTTCATCTTCTTTGACTTCCATTTCTTACCTGGAACAAAATATTAATTCTTCTTCTTCTTATGACGCCCCCTCTTTTCAAAGGTTGGTGATCCACATAGCTAACACTGTTCTGGATACAGCAGCTCGAAAGATTTCAATGGAAGTGCAGCCAAACCATCTTCTAAGGTCTTTTAACCAGAAGTTCTGACATCTACCAACAGATCTTTTCCTTTGAATCTTTCCTTTAATTATTAGTCTGAGCAGTTCATACTTATTGCCTCTCATAATGTGGCCTATGTATGTAGTTTTTTTTTCTTTAATGAGGGCCATTAGTTCTTTCGGCTTCTTCATTCGTCTAAGCACTTCTTCGTTCGTAATTCGTTGGACCCATGAGATGCGGAGCATACGGCGATATAAGTACATTTCAAACGCCTTAATTTTTTTTTTAGTTGCAGGATCCAGGGTCCAGCATTCACATCCGTATAGCAACACACTGAAGACATAACATCTAATCATGCGAACCCTGAGCTCCAAACTCAGATCAGGACTAGTAAAGAATCTTCTTATGTTTATTAAAGTTTTTCTGGCTTGTTCGATTCTGGAACGGATCTTTCGTTTTGGATCGCACCACGCGTTGACTATGGTACACAGATATTTATAACACGAGACTTGTTCAATCTGATTGCCGGTAATCAAAATTATTTCAGCAGTAGGTCTCTTGGAGAAGACTTGCTGTTTGGTCTTTGATATATTTATGTCCAATCCATGATGCTCACTATATTCGATTATTCTATTTATCATATTTTGTAGGTCTGATATGTTATCGGCAAGGACTACGGTGTCGTTTGCGTATTTGATATTGGTGATACTTACTCCATTTATTTTGATACCTCTCATGTCTTTGGCTAAAGCTTCTTTGAAAATTGCCTCCGAATAGATGTTGAATAGGAGTGGGGACAATATACAGCCCTATCGTATGCCTCTTCGGATTGACACAGTGTCAGATGTTCCTCCGTCTATTCTTACTTCGGCAATCTGGTTCCAGTAGAGATTCGCTATAAATGTAACATCTTTTTTGTCAATCCCGGTTACGAATAAAATATTTCCACCATCTTTTAATGCTTGACACGGTCAAATGCCTTTCGATAGGTAATAAAGCAAGCGTAGACAACTATGTTTATATCTCTGCACCTCTGTGCTAAAACATTTAAGGAAAAGAGTGCTTCTCGAATGCCTAGTCCGTTCTGGAATCCAAATTGAGTTTCGCTTAGTTGTTCTTCGCATTTCTTGTATATTCGAGTGTGGATTATTCTCAGAAAAACTTTAAGGATATGTGGCATTAGACTAATCATGCGATAGTCTTCGCATTGTGATGCGTTTGTTTTCTTCGGAATCGTTACAAAGGTAGACTTGAGCCAGCTGGAAGGGATCTTTTCCGTTCTGTATATGGTATTGAATAGTTCTAGCATAAGATCCAGACCTTTGCCTTCTTGGCTAGCAAAAGTTTTAGGTACTTCCGTATGTACCTTATCTGCTCCCGTAGCTTTCTGTTTTTATGAGTCTGTAACGCGTGGATGACTTCACTCTTTGTAATAGCTGGTCCATCTTCTCCATGTTTAATTACTACCCTGGGAATTTCATGTCTGTCATCATCAAAAAGCTCCTCCACGTAGCTCTTCCATCTTTTTATTTTCTTTTCGACACCAGTTACAATTTCATTATTAGTATCTCTAAGAATTCCTATTTGGCGTTTTCTTCCTATTTCAGCAACCTCCCTAACTTTCTTATGTACATTAAACGAGTCATGTTTCTGTTGTAGTTCTTTCATCTCTGTACATTTCTCGGCCAGCCATTTTTCCTTTGCCTTTCTGCACTTCTTCCTTATAGCTTTATTGAGTTTTTTATATTATAACGGTGTGGATTTGGCCACCCTTTTCTGTGTCATAAGTTCTAAGATTTCATCCGTCATCCATTCCTCCTTCTTAATATTTTCCTTAAAACCGATCTCTTTTTCTTGAATCTTTATGATTGCGTCTTTTATCTGCCCCCACATGGTTTCTGTGTCCAGTTGCATTCTTGTGTCTATCTCCTTCAGTTCTTTTTCCAGTCTTTATGAATTTCCGAGTCGTTCAGTTTTTTTATATCTACTTGTTTATTTGTTGTTTCGCGTTTCACTTTCTTGAAACGCCTCATTCTAAAATCCATGACTACCAGATTATGATCGCTGTTAACATTTGCTCCGGGATAGGTTTTTACCGATTTTACATACTTTTTTATCTCGAGACGCATTATTATATAATCTATTTGATTCCTTACTATTCTGCCTTGATTGTCTGCAGGTGAGACCCATGTATACAATCCTGGTCAGTTTCGTTAGTTCATCTACTTTGTTATAAAATTCTTCTATTTCTGCCTCTGATTTGTCATTGGTGGGTGCATATACTTGTAAAATGTTCATTATGCGGTGAAACGTGTGAAGTTTTAATAACATGACCCGGTCACTAAGAGGTACATAGTCCAGGACAGCTTACTCGATTTCGTCTGGGACAAGAATCGCAGTACAATATCTATGATTAATATCAGTCCTTCCAGAATAGTAAATAAATCCGCCGCTAGTTTTATTTTGCCCATTCCAGGCCATCTGACCTCACTGAGACCCAGGATATCTATGTTGAGTCTACTCATCTCTCTTTCAACGTTTGAAAGTTTCCCTGCCATGTATAAGCTGCGTACGTTCCATGTTGCAATGCGTACTATTTGGTTGTATAGTTTAATCTTGTCATGATTGTCATTTTGTGTATACGGGGGGATTCTTAGCACCCCTTCCTCATTTAAGTAGGATCCAACTAAGCCCACACGAAAAAAATATTATTATATATATAAAATATATTATTATTAAAAATATTAATTACATAATGCTATTATATCAACAAACCAATTTATGGCTTTGACTTGTAAGAATACTTAAAAATAATCAATTAAACTCATACCTTTTGTTGTGTGGAGTGCTGCATTGGCTACCGGCACAGTTTGTGCAAAGCATAGTTCATGGCACCTTGGCTATAATGCAGGAGCACAAATTCCCTGCAAGCATTTATTATTGGAGGAAGAGTAGACCAAACGGGCGTCCCCTCCCCAGCAAACATGGTCCATCCTTAGGAATTTCTTCTAATTTTGAAAATGCTCGAACCCTAAGCTGCCCTACCAGATAAGCTAATAAAAGAAAATGCTGTCTAAGGGCTTCTTTAGTTGGTGGCAAATTTTGAAAATTACTGCTTTTTAAGAAAAAAAGATTCTTTCTGATTATATTCACTGAAAATATTTCTGCATCTTTGTAATAAAGTATTAGTGTGAACTTCTTGAACTTCATAAGCTGAAAAGTGTCTTTAGAAATACAAGATTCCTGATCCTGTAAACGCATGGAATCCTTTCAACGTTAGAGCTTTGTAAACTCCCATACTTTTGAACATGGCATTTATACTCAAGAATCTCTGGTTTTTTTGTTAACGCCATACAGAATCCACATTTCCTAAAGCCCCGCTCCTTAAGAATTAAAAAAAAGATATTGTCAACAACTACAGTATTTAGCGTATATATAATTATTACTTTCAAACTATTTTCAATACTATCTTTGGCGTGGAGGAAAATCCTGCTGTATGCTTTTTCCTGGTGTCTGCATTGTGTGCCGTCAATGAAAATTTTATGTGGCCCAGGTGAACAAATGGTACCATCAATTTCACTAATTATATGAATTCAAAGAAAATTCCCATATACATGTTTTCCTAGTAACTTAAACAGTTCTGCCTTGTTCTCGTTGCAACAAAAAAAAATTATTACAATTATTCCAACATAATGATGGTGGTCTATTAGGAAAATCAAAGTGTATTGGGTGTATTGTTCGTAGTTTTCAGTTTTGATTGACAGGATAAAAGAAAGAAGGAGTACCTCTAAGTTTAGAACTAAAAGCCAGAATTTAAACGTTGGGCATTCAAAACATTTTTCTTCAATCCACTTTTCAAAAGAAACATTTAGATGATCTTGAGTAAATGCTTCTTTGAGGAGGCTATATAAAACCGCGGCTGTCTTTTGGTGAATCGTTCTTGGTTTTGTTACATGGGTCAATTTTAGATACGTTTCTGCTCCTGCCTCAGTTTTAATATCAGAATTCGCAACCAAACATGACCAGCCACTACCTTTAAGACTCTGACCAACAACTTTTAAAAAGCCTGCTTAATATGAAAAGCTCCAAACATGACTACAAACTGTGATTCACCTTACAAATTAGGCCAATTTCATCGGATGGATTTAGCTAATGCAAATAGAGTTTAGTCCACACATATAACTGGAGTTTGACCAGGATTTAAAAAAGCTGTAATTTTTTTAATATGGTCCATTCCATGCTTTAGCATTGCCGGTGAAGAACTTCTATTGAATAGGGGCAAAAGAAAACTACAGGTTAGTTCGAAAGGTGGCTCTCCTGTTCTTATAGCGTGAAACGCTGACCGGAAAGCATCTAGAAACCCATCATTTTTAACACTAAGGCTGAGTTCTAGCATTTCTCTTCAATTTTTCACTCATACCCAAATGCTAAAATTAACATCTTGGAATATTGGTTTACTTTTGGCATGCGCATGTTTTTAACTACTAATTTTTGAGATAAACAATAACATTAAGATAAGTGTAATTGAGTAACATTATTATTAACAAATTATCTTACTTTAATATAAAGGTTATTGTGATCTTGATAAACTGTGAAATAAAACCGAACTAATTCACACATACACAAACGTGTACCAGCTAATTGGTTTGTAATAAACTGGAAACTGATGAAGATGGCTATCGCGTACCACCAGCTCTGCGATATCTGTAGGACTGGATAAAACTAGGCTCGTTTTAGCCTACCTATTTCGAATACTGAACTTTATTTCATATAAATTGTTGAATTTTTTTTATTTAATCTCCAAGGAATTTTTACTTTAATCATTTATAACAAAATTAAAATAAATATTTTATAAAAAACGTCAATGATCTAATCAAAATACAAATACTTTAATATAAAAAACTTTTTTTTTCAAATTCCAATTTTTTTTTATTTTGACAATTCAAGGTCACATTGTTTTTTTTTAATCTAGTAACGTGTTTTTGAATACAAATAAAACTCCATACGCAAAAAAGAGGTATTGAATGTAATTAAAACTCTCTTCCAAATAATATCTGGATAAAAGTGAAAAAATGTCAGATTGTTTAAAATCTTGCGAAATCCTTGGGACCTAAAGATAATTGTATAAAAACAAAAAAGTACTCTTATATTAAGAGCTTTCAAACCAAACCAAAGTTAGTCAAAGTCGGACCATTAGAAGCATAGATACAAAACAATTAAGAGCGTGAGTGGTGGCCGACTGCCGCTATCTTTGACGGCCGCCATTTTGATGTTCTACATGGATTTTCAAATGGCTCCCGAAAAGTTTTCTTTGGACATAAACTTTATTCACACAAAGTGGCATATTCCAATCAAAAAGTGCAGCTTTTGGCCTATTTTAGCACGTAGTCACCGTACTATTATATTGATTAAATCAATTAAACAATACCTATTTCCTAATTACATACGTAAGCATTACCATGAAAGAACCCTATTCTTATGTTGTGTACTGGAAAATAAATCAATAGAATAAATTGTTGTTTATTTAGCTGATTTGCATTTTTCTTGGGTTTTCATTTTATGTATTCACAATGTAGGGTTTGTTATTTGACTTTTTATAAAAGAGGTGAGGAATGTTGAAGGGGTGCCAATAACAACACAATAACTTTCCCCTTGATTTAAAATTCAATGTGTTTTTTTTTTTGACATTTACGATATATCAAAATTTATTTGGACTGGCTGGTTTAAAAATGAAAGCTCTGTAAGTAGTTGGGTATACATTTTTGAAAACACCCTAAAAGTCCTAAAAACTGACGCAATTTGTAAACACTGTTAGGAAGCTGAAATTGCTTTCTGCTGTTATTTTTTTGTCATTAAAAGTAACATTACATTTTGAGATTATATTACCTAAGTACGTAATTTTCTTAGGTAGGAACTTAGATTTTCACATTTTTATGGTTAGACCATTACATAATCCAATAATCTTAATTATTCGAATAGACCAATCGGGTGTAATAAACCCCGTCTTGTGGACTGATTCGGGACTTATCATAATTTGGATAATCTGCTGCTAAATTAAGCATTAAAAAATATTTAAATTTTCCAATTGTGTCCGCCAGAATACGTGGTGAGCAGCTATTATATCTATAATTAGTTCAGTAAAGAATATGAAAAGTACTGTTATTTCTAGTGCTACATGAAGACACTTTAAGATGTTTCTTGGTTAGTAGCTCAGGACAGCTTAGCTTGATGTTTAGGATATTATAAAGAAATATCAAATCTCTCTGATTTCTCCTTGTTAATGGTGATGGTAGGTTTAGCGTTAGCTCAGTTTGAATGTGGTCACGGAATAGTTGTAGTTTGAAGTTTACGTAATTAAAATACTTATGCTAAACACTTTCAATTCTTTCTATTTGGATTTTGTAAAGAGGGTTCCATACTAAAGAGCCTTATTCAAGATGTGGTTAAACTAATGCGCAGAATAAAATGCGTATAAATGATTTGTCTAAAAAGTCTAATAGTTTTAGTTTTAATAAAACCTAAAAGTTTCAAAGCTTTGTTGATAGTTGTAGAAATGTGTAAATTAAAGCCAAGGTATGTGTCAAGAGTAACTCCAAGGTCTTTTATGCTAGAGACAGCATCCAAAATAATATCATCGATGTGATTGTAGAAGATAAATGGTGTATCCTGTCTACGGAACCTCATTACGTAGCACTTAGTCGCATTCATCAAGGTACCATTTATTTCGCACCAGTTTTAGATGTTGTTAAAATCTGCTTAAAGATTAATAGAATCGTTAAGAAAGGTGATTTTGGAGAATATTTTTTGCTTATCTGCAAATAGAAGAGTTGTTCCATTGGATACCTGATTAACTACACGTAAATAAAAATGTTAAACAAAAGAGGTCCCTGGGGAACACCAGATGTCACAAATATTTCTGCTGATGTGAAGTTTTTAACTCTGACTAGTTGCTTTCTTTGATAAGGGAAATCTCTATTCTCCATTCTAATAGTGGCACTGAAATAACAAGACATTTCAGTTCTTTCACTAGAAGATCGTGATTGACCCTGTCGAAAGCCTGAGTTCTGTAGATTTACCAGTTTAAAAACCGTATTGCTCGAGAATTATAATATTACTTAAATAAAGTGTAAGATAATCCGTCACTATGCTTTCAAGACCTTTGGTATAGCAAGCAGTATAGAAATAGGACGGTACTTTTTAAAATCGGACAAATCATCAGCCTTATGAATAGGTGCTACATAACTGAGTTTTTATGTACTGGGAAAAGTACCAGTGGTTAGCAATATGTTAAAAATAAGATAGAGTGGTCAAGATAGTACAAAACTGCTGTGTTTAAAAATGGATGAAGGGATTGCAACGGGTTCGGGTCCTTTTTTAGGATTTAGCTGGCGAAATTTATCGCATATTTGGGATATTTTGATCTTGTGTGTAGAGGGATTTAAATTATTTGGTGTAGGTTAATCCGGATTGGGACAGGTGGCTGTAGAATAAACCATCGCAAAATATTTAGCTAATAGATTAGCAGTTTTGTGGCCAGATTCGAGACATTTTTTAAAAACATTTCATTGGGTATATTATTCATATTTTTCTTCGAGTTAACAAACTTCCAAAACAATCTAGGATTAGTATGTATGGACGTTTGACATTCAATAAAATAGGTGTTATGGCACTCTTTTAAAAGGATTTTACATCTAGATCTTAATTCACAAAAAGCGCAAAAGTTTCTTTCACTTTTCCAAAAGTTGTACTTTTTATGGGCAGTTTTTTTTTAAAGATAAGTTTCTTTATTTCTGGTGTAAACCATAAAGGAAACTTATCGGGTGAGTATTTCTTCTTAGGCACAAAGTAAATCGCACAATGAGTATAAGGCAGTATAGAAAATGTTTACCATTTTATCGAGGGATTTGTGGTCCCAATCCATGGCTTTTAAGCAGGCGAAAATACCACCAAAATTAGCATCTTTAAAATTACAATAAAACCAACTTGCATTGTTGGTATCGCCCTGTGGTCTGGAAATAACTTTAATTGAGGTTTGCAAAGGTGGTTGATGAGGATCGGGTGCTATCAAAATGTTTATGGACAGGCATAAGGTTAATAACTTGTGTGAAAATGCTAAGTTTAGTAATACATTTCTTTCGTTGAAAATGCCATTCAACTGGTACAGGTATTGGAAAGCACAAGCTTTTGACAGAATTGTAATCGCCTTGCTTTCCATTGCTGAAGCTGATGAAGTGTGTGCAGCTGTTAATCAGTTCGCATTTGGTAAATTAAAGTCACCAAAGACATGTATGAACGAGTCTGGACGATTTTCCGCTATAGCATTAAGATCGGAGCTTTACGATAGAAACGAGATTACCGCTATAAGGACCTCCCCTTCTTTTTCCATGTATTTCATATAAAATTCAAGGAAGCTTTTTATTTTGTGAACGATATAATAAAGCATTCATCGAAATTGGGAGCTACTACATTTGTAAGAGACCATTCAGTAATTACTAAATTTCATATTACAAACTATTGCTTTATGGTAAAAGCTATTAGGAAGTAGTAAGTCTACTGCTTTAAAAAGATTTAGATTATGATATTTAGAACAGAAAACTTGTGGGTCAGGAAGATAAATACTTGTTTTAAACCTAAAAAGAAACAATCATTAATAATTTCAATGGGCCCCGCTGCTGCACAGTTAACTAACAGTTTTTCCCATGGTTTGTTTGATGACGCCAAAAGTAAATGAAAGTCACCAAATATTTGTTTTTAAATTATGGTTAACCATGCAGATAATAAATGCAAAGCATCGTTTTTTTTGTTGGGGTGCCCCATCTTCTCTATTTCAATGGCCTCGCGTATTGTTCTCGTTTTGTAGTTATCGATATTGGTTATTTGTTAGCAGCTGTCGAAATTAATTAATTGACCAGTATCGTGTTGATGTTGGAAAAGGGCAGATATTATTTGTTTGTTTTTAAATGCAAACTTGTGTTCTTTTAACATGGCTGAGATTCTTTGATTAGTTTGCCCTACATAGATTAAATTGCAATTGCCACATGACACGCTGTGGGCACCTTGATTTTCCAGTTTAATTTTGTCCTTGGGGTTTCTTAGAATTGATCTTACAATTTAGTGTGGTTTATGAACTGTGGAAATGTTATATTTTCGAAAAAATTTTCCGATTTTGTCTGTAGTTCTTTTGATGTATGGTAAAATAGTTTTTGACCTATCTGTGTTGTCAATATTTTGTTTTTGTCGTGGGTGTTTTTGCTGTTTTATTGCTTTTGTTATGCTGCGTTGTTTATAGCCGTTTTGTTTTAAGGCTGAGGTTATCTTTTCTATCTCTTTTGTTTTGAGGCGTTCATCAGTAAGACATAGGGATCTGGAAATCAGTGTGTTTACTACTCCTTGGATTTAAGATGAATGGTGGTGTGATCTGGCGTTTAGATATATGTTGGTGTGAGTGGTTTTTCTGTATATTGTGTGTTCTAAGCGTGTTTTGTGTCTTCATAACCATCACGTCTAGAAAGGTAGTTGGTTTTTTTCTTCAAAATTAAATTCTCGCATGGATAGAGTTAAGGTGGTCTAAAAATTTGAGTAGATTTTCTTTGCCAAAGGACCATATAATGAATATGTCGTCCACATATTTAATCCATAGTTTTAGTTTCAGATTTGCTGATTCTATGGCTTTCTTCTTAAAATAATTCATAAAGAGATTCGCAACGGCAGAGGTCAATGAAGAATCCATTGCTGATCCATCCAGTTGTCGGTATATCTGTCCACTATGCATAAAATATGCGTTTTTTTAGGCAATATTTTGCAAGATCTATTATGTAAACCGGTAGGTTTTCGTTTTCTGCAATTTGTTGTAAAGCTTCGTTCACAGGTATACTTGGATATAAAGATTGTACGTCGAAACTTGCTACAGTGGGTGGCCAAATTATTAGGGACACAATATAATTATGTTAATTTTCAAGTTAAAGTGAATTTAAGTTTAAGTACTATGTAGGTTTTTGTTTTTATTTTTAATTCATAAGAAAATATTATATTCATTAGAATAATAGTTTATTAAGCAATTATCGTTTATATGAACAATTAAAAAAAATATAAAAATTTGGTAAAAATTGAAAAAAAATAATTAATATTTTGTGACGCCGCCCTTCGCCGCGATGACGGCCTCAAGGCGTCTAGGCATGCTCTCTATGCAGACTTGAGCATTTTAACGGAGTTTAGGGTCATGGTTCTATACCCTAATAAAGGTTTCTATGAGTTGGCACTTGGTCGTTATCACTTCTTTAGCGATCTCTCGCTTTGTGAGCTCCCATAAATTTTCTATCCCTTCTACCCCTTAATATTGAACTCGACCAACCTTCCCCTGACTGTCTCTTAGAGACGCTGATCACTTGGTTATTGACAATTGTAGTCAGAAGAGTTACGGATTTTTTACGGTTTTTAAGGCACACGTTCTTTATTTGACGGTCACCACGAGGAGTGGTGATCCTCTTTTTGCCGCTTTTTCCTACGCGGTTGGCGGTTAAAAGCAAATATTTGTCCATTTTTTATTTTATACAGTTTACTACTAATTTAGAAACACCTTTACCTGCTGCTATTTTTTTTTGGGAATAGTGGAAAGCAGAAGTAACGCCTCTATTCTGCTTTAATTCTCTGGGAATATATCGCAAGACTTGCCCATACTAAAAGAAGAAATCTGAGGTTGTGATGAGTAAAAGTCCTAAAAAAGCTAATAATTATCCATTAAAATTAGTAAGACTAATTAATTATCCAATAATACTTAAATTTTAATAAGTTTTAATCGAAAACACTTGCAAAATCAAAAATCAATTCAGTAAAATAAACGTTATTGTCAATTTTACCTCAAATCTGCCATAACTTTACTTCTATAGCTGTATGACAGACTGGCATTGTTGCCACTTCTCAAAAGCCATTACAGATGATACCAACAATAAAATAACAGAATGTAAATCATCTAAGACCGATTTATTTTCTCACAACATTAATTTAATCTTAAATATTACAAAAATATTCAAAAAGCAGTGTCAGAAAAGAAGAAAGCCTGGCTGGATTAGCTAGCTACAAAGGCCAATCAAAGAACGCAAAAGGCAACGATTGAGGATGTAAACAAGGCAAAGAATGAGTATAAAAGGTTAAAAGGTGTGGCAAAAGAGGTTGAGGCAAGAAAGAAGTTAAGTGATAATAATAAATTTAATAGACGGTTATCTGACGATTTCCAAAACAATATTAAATTCTTCTGAAAGTCCATAAGAACAGCCAGAGGTAAAAATACTACCTCGCAATTGGAAAGAATCAGAAACCAAGAGGGTAGTATGGTAAAAGGAGAGGAATGCGTATTGAAGAGATGGAAAGAATACTTTGAAAGTTTATTTGAGAAAGAGGATACACAAGTACAGGCCCAATTCGAAGACATGAGTGAAAGTTGCAATGAAAGTGAAATTACTACGACAGAAATTGTGGAAGCGTTGAACAGTATGAAATTGGTTAAAGCTGCTGGGTACGACAGGATAATAGTTAAAATGCTGAAGGCTGGACAAAACGTGGTAGCTAGTCTACTGGACCGCCTTTTTAACCGTTGTTGGAGAAGTGGTAGTGTACCAGACGACGGTGCAAGGCCGTTATCGTTCCGCTTTACATGATCAAGTCATATTAGCGTTATCTGAAGAGGAGTTGCAGGCGATGGTTAATGTTATGCATGATTCCCTGAAAATCAAAGGGATAAAAATAAATGTGAGCAAAACGAAAGTAATGGTTTTTTAAAAAGAAGAAAGCATGACAAACTGTGGGGTTTCGATTGAGGGAGAAAGAGTGGAACAAGTTAATGAATTTGTGTACTTGGGTTCAAAATTTACTAGAGATGGAAAGTATGACAGTGACATTGAGCGAAGGGTGTTGGCAGCTTGATAAGTTCCTGCCTCTGTAAAATTTCGCCGTGCTATGATGAGATGTTGATTCTTTGATAGCTAGGTTTAGTCGCTGTTCTAGTTGTCCTACTTTACTGTAAGTTACCGAAATTTGTGTGTCACAGCATGGTCATTCTGTCCATTACACGTGGATTTGTTTTTTAAAGAAATTAAACACTATAATTACCCTGTTTAGTATATTATGTTATATGTTATGCATAGAGACGCCATTTTGTCGTCTATTTAAACATGATCAATTGTACAAGTTCAGGTCTCTTTTATCTTATAGAATATTGTCACTGGCTGTCGATCTAAACTGTATTTTATCCTTAATAGGATTCACATTTTATTCTATTACTGCAGTAAAATGAACATTTTTATTAAAACTCAAAAATTAATGCTACATTGTACCACGTGGGTTTTCTAAGCGAACTCTCGACGAAGACCAAAAACGAATTACACAAACGGAAGCGGTCAAGAATTAGCTTTAGTAATAGCGGCGCTGATGTCAGCTTTTCAATTGGTTTGCTTGTGACCTTTATGTGTAATTGGTAGCCTATAGCACGCGCCTATCTGGAAAACCAAGTGAATAATTAGTTACTTATAGCTCGCGTCTATCGGGTTTAATAATGAGGTTTTTAAATCAAGGAATGGTTTGGAGAAACATTCCAAGTCAAAAATAACGGAAATTTCTTGTTGATTTACCATATACTGGTTTTGTAGATTTTGCAGTTTTTTGTTCAGTTTTTCTGTAGTAAAGTTCTTATTAGTTTCGATCGCCATTGTTTTAGCAGTGTGAGGCGGTCCCATTGTATCTGGTGGATCAAATGGCTAAGTTGAAGGTGAAGTTTGAGTAGCTATTGTTCTACCTCGCTAATTTCATACCGAGTTAGCCTTTTTTGTTCTTTAAGTAAAGCGATGTCCAGTATAGATTGTATTTTCCTGGTTTTGGTATGGTAGGTGATTCTGGTAAACGTTGGAATTAGGTTCTGATTGCGACAATTTATTAAAGAGTTAAGATTGCATAGCAAAAACATTTTTTTCCTTCAGTTTCTTTTAAGACTTGGTATCTCAGAAATTTTTTTTCCCGTAAAGGTAAATAATCTTTAAGCGTAGCTACAGAAATTAAATAAAAGTAAATCTCACTTAAATGATTTAAATTAGTTCTTTTATTTAAGGGATAATCAGTTTAAACTATATGAACAATTACCAAAAAAAGTCTTTTATTTCTTTTATTCTTTTATTAGGCAAAATTTTTATTAAATTATAGTCCATACCATATCCTTCAATAGAGACATGTTTACTTAGTGCACATTTTTCCATATGTAATCTACTGTCACTTTTATGAGACGTGATACGGTCTTTAAGCTGTCTAGACGTTTGACTTATATAGTGTTTGTTACAGGGCAAACAAGGAATACAGTAAACCACATTCGAACAGTTGATGCATGGAGTCTTGTCTTTCATTTTAGTAAAAATGCTTCTTATCGGTAAAGTTTTTTTATTGGAGATTTTTATGTTTTCTTCAAAGGACTTAAACGTTTTGGTATGTCCAGGTGTGATATCCTTAATAAACGGTAATGAGGCATAGAAAAAAAGTTTTTGAGAATTATCTACATTTTGAGAATTTACTAATGTTAGTCGGGGTGGGAGTAAGACTTGAGCATTAGCTATGTGTTCAATGGTTAAAGAATTATGCACAATCTTTTTAAGGAAAAAATTAGTTAAAAAGGATGACAATATTTTTTTATGAAAAAACGTATCAGAAATCCGGATGACTCTTGTTTTCATTAGATTTGAATCAGGTTGGACTTCATGCTTCGTTTGTGGTAGGACCAATAATTAATGTAGCGACCAGAGCTCATTGATTTTCTGTGCCAATCAATGCGTATGGTGTTGTCCGGTGATATGACAAAAAGAGTATCTAGGAAATAAACGCCATTTTTTTCATTCTCCAACTCAATTGTAAATTGGATATATGGATCGTAGCTGTTGAAGAGAAACAATGTCTTATCTACGGAATCTAAGAGAATTGCCTTGATAATATCATCAATAAATTTCTTCAGATACGGTGAATGGTATGGAAGGATGTCTATGACTTTGTCTAACACATTATCCATTACATATGCTTCCAATATGGGGCTAATTTTTGCACCCATCGGTGCCTAGTATAGACCGCGCTGACAACCAGCAACAGCTGGTGATGCTTGGGGGCTTGCCTTAACCAGCTGGCCAAGTAAAAGAGAACTACAATAAAAATCTCCCCAAATACAAGGTGGAACAGCATAAGCCAAAGACTGCATGGCTAGTGGGTGGAATAGTTGCAATTATGAGAACTCCGGGGTACCTGGCGCCCCTTGGTTTCATTTGCCTTCCTGCGGCATGCGGGACTCTGTCGTAGATGACCGTTTTTACATAGCTTCTCGTAGGACCATATATAGACACAAAAGAAAAAACCCAGGGTGAGAAAAACTCCCCAAAAAACATAGAGGACAAAATCCTCGTAAAAAACGGGCAGCATCACACAGGACGTCGAACGTCCTGAATCCGAAACTGACCTTTCAAATCCAGCAGTGACGAGGATGAATCCTAAAAAAGCCTCTTAAAAGGAAAGGAAAAAATCAGACTCAGCGGAGCTGCAGAAGGAGGTTTAAATATCTCATCAACTAGGACTCCCAGCAGAAAGTAGTCCAAAAGCGGCGGACAAAGGCAACAGTGCCTTAGTGCCCACCAAACCAATTTTCAGTCAAATAACGGGAGGTGGGAAAGTGGGAATTCTGCCGACGAACTATCCGGAGGTGCTCCTGACAACGGAACAAATTAAAGCCGTAAAGAAGGCAACTTTGGACAAGATAATTAAGCTGAGAGAAAAGGCTGCCACAAAGTCTTACTTTCATAGCTCCCACAATAGTCGGACAACAAATTATCTCTATTTCATCAGAACAAACGTGGCCCTAGAACAAAAACTTCAACTCGGTTGTTCACAGTTCATTTCATATATTTGTATTGACTGAAACTTGGCTCAATCCATTAGTGTATAACGCAGAGTTATTTAGTGCTGATTTTAATATTTACAGGTCCGATCGAAATTTTGCACTTAATGATTCAACCAGAGGCAGGGGTGTCTTTATAGCTATTTATAAGGAGTATATCTCATCTCAAATTTATCTTAAAAATTATTTAATTCCCAGCTTTAGATTTATTGATGTTCTTGTAGTAATAATTAATTAAATTAAATTATTTTTATGTAAGTACACTATATATATATATATATATATATATATATATATATATATATATATATATATGCCACCGAAAACCCCACTAGAGGAATTGGATACTTGAGTGGTTAGAGTCACTAACTATTTGGTATAAATCTAAAATTATATTGGTAGGAGATTTCAATCTTCCCAAATATACGATATCTCTTAATAATTCATTTTCCAATGCTAGACTAACTGTTTTAAACAACTTTGCAAACTTTTTGATTTATCTCAATTTAACGTTGTTTTAAACCATAATAATAAACTGTTGGACTTGGTATACTTTAACTTAAATTGTACCGTAAAGAGATCTTTTGACCCACTCGTTAGAGAAGACAACCATCATCGAGCACTAGAAATAACCTGTACTCTTAATGTGAAAAGTGAAAGAGTTAACAATTTAGAATCATCTTATGAAAAGTGCTACAACTTTCGTAAAGCCAACTTTCTATTATTATACGAAATGATAGGCAATATTAACGTTCTTAGACACCTTTTTTGAATCTGAGGATGTCTGCACATATTTTTACGGTAAATTATATAATGTATTGGACTACTGTGTACCTAAGTACTCTACGAATAACAAAAATAAGTACACACCATGGTTCACTGGCAGTATTATTAGACAAGTTCGTAGGAAGTATAAATACTGGCGCTTGTATACAACGACACTCAATCACTTGAATTATTTAGACAACATTGACAGGCAATAAAAACTGCCATTAACATTGCACATACAAATTATGTCAGAAAATGTGAATCTGAAATAAATAAATAAATTAATTTCTAAATAAATTTCTAACAAATTTTGGGCCTAAGTTAACAATAAAAATAAATCTGGTAAATTACCTAATATTACATACGAAAATCAAATACTACATCTATACTACAAATACATCGGATATACTAAATGGGTTTGCAGATTTTTTTAGTAGTTCTTTCGCGGATCCTTCAAACTACCCTTAAATACCTTACATGATAATGATCCATCGTACCACTTAAATTTAAATATAAGCAGCTAACAGAACAAAGACGTTTTAACTAATTTAACGTCTATTAAAGCAAAACGCACCATAGGAACGGATCATATCCCTGCATTTATTTTTAGAGACTGTGCTTCAATATTAGCTTACCCAATAACAACCCTAATTAATATTTGCATTCGTTCACATACAATACCTTTTATGTGAAAGTGCTCTAAGGTATGTCCGATCTTTAAAAAAGGGAACGCAAACTGATATAAAAAATTACAGACCAATTTCAATTATTTGCAATTTTTGCAAGGTATTTGAAATATTGTTACAAGGAATTCTGTATTAACACGTCAGCAATTCTATTTTAGACCAGCAGCACACGGTTTCGTAAAAGGTCGATCAACAACAACAAATCTCACCGTTACATAGCGGAAAATATAGATAACAGAATTCAGATGTTATTTACATGGATATGACCAAAGCATTTGAAAGACTTAACCATAATCTAATACTGCAAAAACTCTCGAGTTTTGACTTATCGAGTAACTTACTTGCGTTATTTAAATTATATATGTCCGACCGTACACAGTAGGTGCAGGTGAATGGATTTAGGTCTAACAAATACCTCGCCAAATCAGGTGTACCGCAAGGATCTAACCTCGGTTCACTATTGTTTAACATTTTTATCCATGACATTGGTGACTTAATTGAACTAAATTTTTTACTGCATGTTGATGATCAAATATTTTCTCTTTTATCATTAATATGACTGACTGTAAGAACCTATCAAAAAATCTTAAACATATCAGCTAATGGTGCAGTCGTAATAATTTAGCGTTGAATCCTACCAAATGTTGCGTAATGTCATATACATTGAGATCTGATCCAGTTATATTTGACTATAAGGTAGACAATTATTTGCTAGACAGACCATCTAATTTTAAGGATCTTGGAGTTACTTTCGACCAAGAGCTGTCTTTACAAAAACCACGTAGACAATTTAACTACGTCAGCAAACCGTGTGTATGCATTTCTAATTACAGTAGGCCGCGACTTTAACCATTTAACACTTAAAATTCTTTACTATGCTTTTGTAAGATCAAAGCTTGAATATGCATCAGTTATCTGAAACCCATATTATCAAGTTCATATCTACACGTATAAAATGGAGGCAATCCATAACGCTTTCTTAAATACCTAAGTTTTAAAGTAGATCGGACTTAACCACCAATTGGCACGGCACACGAGAATTTACTGTCAGGACATAGCTTTTTCACTCTGGATGGATAGAAGACGAAAATGTTCTGGTGTCATTACGCTACACAAAATATTTAACAACGAAATTAGACGTCAACGCTACTACATCAGATCAGTCTTAAGCTTTTTACTGATCTTAGTCTGATTGTATAAATTTTGTATTACTCTTAAGCTTTTCTATTGTTAGTACTATTGTGCAAATGTTTATTTTGTTCCTGTTTTGTAATTGGAAATCTTTTTTTTGTAGAACAGTGTAAATAAATAAATAAAATAAGTGAAAAAAAGAAGATGTCTCTTTAAATTTATTATCAGAAAAAGTAAAAGAAAAAGATGTATTTGAAATTTCTAGAACGAGTCTTTGGAGAATTTTGAATAGGGTTTAAGTTTAAAAATGAAGTCAACCGAAAGGCTTTGTGTGAAAAAGCTAGAGTCGTGCACAAAAGAATTAAATTTTAAAGAAATTATACTCACTGTAAATAGGAATATTCTTCATTTGTTTATATGGACAAAACTTTGATTTTTGCTAAAGGTGGAACTAAAAGGATTTGGCAGAACGATAACATAAAGTCTATAAAACACACCGACGGTAAAGGAAAAAGATATATTATTGTGGAAAGCATGATTTTGATAATGGGGCGGATTTTTTATTTTCATCAAAATCAAAATCGGCCGATTATTATGACAATATGGATACAGAAATATTTGTAAAATGGTTAAAAGAGAAACTATTCTTATCGTAACATGAACCATCTGTCATTGTATTAGATAATGCTCCGTACCATTCGGAAATTTTATGTAAGCAACCAACAAACTCCTGGACGGTACAGAAAATAAAAGAATGATTAACGAACGAAAATATTTTATTTCCATAGTATTGCTTTAAGCCGGAATTATTATCAATAGCAAAATGGCACAAAAAAAAAACTTACAAAGTGGATTAAATTATACTCAGTTAAGTGAAGACGACTATGACCGCAGAATTGAATTTTGTAAAACAATGTCCCAAAAAAATTAAGAAGACGTAAATTTGTTTAAAAATATTTGTTTCAGTGATGAATCAACGGTTTATTTAAATGGATTTTTTAACAAACATAATTGTAGGTACTGGGATAATAACAATCCTTACTTGTTATGACAGGATAATACTCAGTGTCCAGCGATGATCAATGTATAGGCTGGTATTCTAGCAAATGAGATAATTGAACCACTTTTTTTTGTTCAAAACCTAACGGGAAAATTGTACCAACAATTATTAGAAAATAAAATTGATCCACTTAATACTTAGTCACTAGAAAGACAACTTAATGAACAGGAAAATATGGTGCTAGATGAACAGAATAATATACCTTGAACAGGACAGAGCTACACTACATTACGCACCAGCTGTAAGACGATGGAAAGACAAGCGATTTCCAAGACATTAGATTGGTAAAAGGAATTTTATAATATAGCCTGCAAGATGGAGTAATAACAAGTATAAAATTAAATAGGACGGTTGAATTGTTTCTTGAGGTTCGATTTACTTTTAGGGATTTTCAGAAAAATCACTTGGCGCCCTAACGTGGTTTATATTATTAATTTTTAATTAGTTTGGTTAAATAAAAAAAGGGTGGGTAGGTCCGTGAACTGATTTCTCCATTCCCTTAAAATTAATTTAATTGAGAAATTAAGAATTCACAAAACCCTGAGTAACCCTGAGTATAGTTTTTAAACAGTTATATAAATTTAACACTTGTCAAATTAATTACGTTACAATCTAGAAGGCAGATTGGTCTGTGTGACCCTGTGATTTCATGAGGCTTGTCTCCTTTTCTTAGTAGAACCAGTCTGGCTTTTTTCCATTCTCTTGGAAAGTTTCCCGCACATACCAACTTGTTATATACGGCGAGTACATATTTTTGTTTGTTACTCGCCACGTGCTTTATAACTTTTGGGAGAATGTTGCCTGGTCTGAAGCTTTCTTATTTTTCAACTTTGAGTATGTGCTTTTAAGTTCCTATATGGTGAATTTTAGAAAAGGCGCGCCTATTTCAATTCCGAATTCTGCTGTTTAGTATTTATTTGTTGTTAAAATTATCTTTCTTTAAAAATTTTTCATATTTAAAAAAATTTATACTGAATAAATAATGCTGTTTCCGGCATACATTTAAATAAATTTAATAAAATAAATGATAAAAGGTTATTATCGCTTCCAAAACACTGTGTTTGTGAAGAATATAAAAACATCAGGTGCAGCAAAACCAAGTGTTTTTAAATATGTTCATGTTAACAACCATAATCGTGTTGTGTGGGTTTATTAGCGCAATTGAAGCTTCACCATGTATTTATAAAGAGTGTCTTTGTCCACCACTTATATGTACCCGTTTCACCTGCCCACCCGTTACCTGTTCTGGTAATCAAATTTACCATAAAGAAGGGGCTGGAAAATGTGGATGTTGTCCTTATTGCGAAAACAAAAAATGGTGAGTCCTTTTCATACTTTGGAGTTAACTACTAGCAACAGGATTCCTAAATGTGCTAATATACATTTTTTGGATTATTGCTCATTAAATTAAACAAAATTAATATTGCTTAGTAGGGAAAGGGTTACATAATTATAAAATGTTTAAAATATAATTTGAAAATGATACATACTGACTAATAAATAAAAATGGTTTCTTATTATATGCAATTTTATATAATTTTTTTTTCAGATAAAGAAGATATTTAGTATAATTTTCGTTGACTAGTTAAAAATGTCATTAATGGATAGAATATAAATTATTTAAATAAAAAATAACCTTTTAAATATTTTTTGTACTTATAACTTAAATTTAAAGTTTTATTATTAATATTAGGGATTTTAATTTAAAATTAATACCTAATACAAAATTTCTGAAATATTCAAAAGCTAAAAAAAATCCTTACTATTATTATATTTTTATTTTTAAAATTTAAATTTACAGAGTGTTATTTTTTTTGTTGATTCGGCACTGATTACTTTTTTTATGTAAAAAAATCGTCTTAGTTATAAAGTTAGGCAATACCGAAATAAACTAAGGTAGTATAAAAAATAAATGTTATTATCCTATTTTAAAGATAACATTTATTGATACAAATACAACGACTGACTTTGACACATATAAAAATATAACTGACAGACAAAATATATCATAAATAACATATTATTCAGATTGCTGAATTTTATAATCGCCACACAACCCCCTTAACAGAATAAAGAGAGAATATGGCAAAAAATATGTTTAAATAAATATAATACCTACATATAATATACGGTGCTTTTATTTCAAAACTAGCCAGTCCAAATAACGTTTGACGCGAATTTTATAATTCGTTTTGAATTATTTAAAAAAAATCTTTTATTTACTTTTATTACATATAAATATAATATAAAAAATATGACAACGAAGCTAACAATTCAGAAATAAAGTGAAGACTTTGATACATAAAGCATATTTTATAATAAAGTTAAACAAAGGAAAATACGAGCGTGACATTCTTTTAGATAAGCAATTTCTGGAAGCTTCTCAATAGAACTGCTGAGTCTCAAAAATGGTGATCTTGCTATTCTAATAGTAGTCAGCGGAAATGACGCATGTAACTCCTTCCTTCTTAGAAAGATCCATACGTAGGATGGATCGAAGTATTTATTTATCTTCGTCTGTGGTCCTTGGAAATGGATTGAGTTTTTGGGATTTTTTGGTTTTGGGTTGGCTTCTTTGGTTCCTTGTTGAATATTTGATCTTTAGGTAATAATATATAAGAATGATCGCTATTACAACTAATGTTATGTTTAGTTAATTATTTATCTTTTGCACACCCTGTAATATTTTTTTTGAAAATAATGTGAAGGCGCTTGCTTTCGAGGTCATCTCGTGACTGTCAATGTGAAATAACTTGAGAAATAAACAAGTTGCCAAAAAAGAGTACGAAATTCATATAAAGACGACGAAACATTGGTCCTTCGAGCCGGATAGAACAAGTTCTTGGAAATATATTGACCTAAACACAATAATTATGGACAAAAATTCATACGGGAATTCAGAAGGAATCAAGACTAGAAGACTCAATGCAGGTATCAACACTAGACTTGATGACTGTTACTTATGGCCACCGGAATTTGGTTTGTCAAGGAAAAAGTCCGTCAGTGTCATGTCAAAAGTTTCGGAGGAAAGTCATTCAAAAATGAATATACCGAAAGACACAGGAGAAACAGAAGTGGTTCTTGAAGTAGATGAAGTGAATAATAGACCTGAAAATCATTTGACCCATGACAAAATTCACTCATCTGCAGACGACAAGCAAGAAACTACATCTGTTCGTTCAGTGAGTTCAAAACGATCCAACGCGAGTAGTGTTGAGTTACAAAGACGAAAGCATGCTTTAGAAGTAACGAAAATGAAACAGGCCATAGAAATGAAGAAACTTGAACATCAATTGCAGTTGTTAGAGTTAGAACAAGAGACACATGATATAGATGATGAAGAAAGACATTCTGTGAGATCATCAGTGCGCAGTTTCAGAAGTCAAAGACAAACTGTTGCAGACAATACTCCCAGAGACGAAAAGGCTTTCATAGAAGAATTTCCAAGACTGACAAGACATAACAAGGAGCCCGAGTGTACCCCAGAATCACAATCATCCGATATCAATCGATTATGCCAGACTATAAGTGATGCTATAAAATCAGTAGGCATTGCCCCACGACGAGATCGATTCATTGCCCGTCAAGTTGTAGAGAAAGACATTCTTAACTTTGATGGTAACCCTGAAGAGTGGCCGACATTCATCACACAATTTAAAAAAATTGCCTCATTGTGCCATTATTCATCTGAGGAAATGATGATAAAATTACAGAAATGTTTGAAAGGTGAGGCAAAATTAGCAGTATCGGGTATGATGATTTCACCTGAAAATATCGATTCGGTTCTGAAGACTTTAGAAATGAGATTTGGTCGCCCAGATTTGATAATTGATGGACTTATATCAAAGGTTAAAGTTGTAACACCGATCAAAGAACATAATATAGAAAGTTTGATCACATTTTCCAGCCATGTATCTTGTCTAGTTGCAACTATCAAATCTTTGGGTTATAACGAACATCTTCAGAATCCTACATTGGTTCGAGACATCGTACAAAAACTTCCGGATATGATCAAACTTCGCTGGGGAGAAGAAGTTATGAAAAAACATGGTGCTGTGGACCTCAGTGACCTTTTAGTTTGGATTTCAGACATAGCAGCAGCATGTTATGTGAACAAGCCAAGTTATTCAACATTGAATAAAACTGACCCCAGATCGAAGCCATCCGCATATTCTTCAACAAAACGACAAGAGACCACTTTGATGATAGCTGACACAAATATCACGGGCAAAATTTGTACGTATTGTCGAGATAAAGGACATTCGATACAAAATTGTACAAAAATTAATCAAGACAATGTGGAGACCAGATGGGAGACTGCCACAAAAAGGAAATTATGTTTTTCATGTCTGGAAAACAATCATCAGACACTGAAATGCAGATCCAAACGTCAATGTGGTATAAATAACTGCAAACGATCCCATCACAAGCTTCTTCATAAAGATCAACCACGACAAGATGTTGAGTACACTCAGTCAACCCACACCAAAGATAAAAAAAATGAAAACGTTCTTGCTGTGGGACAAGGAGCTGCAAATGTTCTTCTGCGGATGATAAAGGTGAAGTTGTATGGAAAAAATAAAGTTCTGGAGACCATTGCACTCTATGATGAAGCGTCGACCGTTACTCTCATAGACAAATCCATCACCGACCAGCTTGATATCGACGGAAAAATTGAATCACTTTGTATACAATGGACGAACAATATGACATCCTGTTACGAGAATTCTCATTGCCTAGACCTCGATATATCTGGAGTACATGAAAATGACAAGAGATTCACCATGAAAAATGTAAGATCTGTGGAAAACCTATCCTTACCTGTTCAAGTCATTAGAGAAACAGACTGAATGAAATATCCTCACTTATATGAAATTCCATTCGATGAAATCCAGGGACGTCCGATGATTCTTCTAGGACAAGACAATATCCGACTGACAGTGGCAAGAAGAGTCATACAGGGTCCGGAAAATTCGCCGCTTGCAACAAAAACCAATTTAGGTTGGATTTTGCATGGAGATTTGAACAATCGTGATAGTAGTACGAGAATATTTTATTCTTTTCACATTTGCCATTGTAAAACCGCTGCTGACGATGAGCTTCACAAAATTGTAAAACATTCATTTAGTACTGAAGCCTTTGGAGTTCAATTAACGATGAAATCCAACAAAAAAGATGACAGAGCTCTCGAAATAATGCAAAAAACTGCAAAACCAATCGAAAATCAATTCGAAATTGGACTACTTTGGAAAGAGGACGGTATTCACTTGCCTGAAAGTAAAACTGTAGCTGCTCGAAGACTTCAGTGCGTCGAAAAACAAATGCAGAAAGATGAAAACTTCAAGAGGAGATATTGCGAAAAAATCGAAAGCTATGTAAAAAAAGGATATGCCAGGAAGCTGTCAGTTGAAGAAGCGTCAAAAGAAGGTCCTCGTTGCTGGTATCTACCCCATTTTGGGGTAATCAATCCAAATAAACCCGACAAGCTACGGCTTGTATTCGATGCTGCTTCGAAGTCGTGTGAGATGAGCCTGAATAGAAACTTGCTTGCTGGACCAGACCTTTTACAACCATTGATAGAAGTTTTAATAAAATTCAGACAAAGAAAGATCGCCTTCTGCAGTGATGTACGGGAGATGTTCCATCAAGTCAAGATAATCCCCTCAGACCAGTCCTCTCAGAGATTCCTCTGGAGAGATGGAAATACCCTAAAACCGCACGATATTTATGAAATGCAAGTTATGACATTTGGTGCTACCTGTTCCCCAACTTGTGCACAATTTGTGAAAAACTTGAATGCCCAGCAACTCACTCAAAGACAAGACATTTTGGACGCCATTGTAAAGAAGCATTACGTCGACGATTATTTAGATTGTACCGACACTGTAGAGAAAGCCTTAGAGATAATATTCGAAGTGAAACGTATTCAGAAATCGGGTGGATTCGATTTGGTTGATTGGACATCGAATTCAAAAGACGTAATGGAAGCTCTCGCCTTGAACGAAGACATTATCTGCAAGGATCTCGATTTGGACTCTGACACAACTATTAAACGAATTTTAGGCCTTTATTGGAATTCGAAATTAGATAATTTTTGCTTCAAACTGAAATCAGACATTTCCACAAACAAAACCAGTGATGGCATTACAAAAAGACACATTTTGAAATTGGTGATGTCCATTTTCGACCCATTGGGACTGATTGTGAATTTGACAATACGGGGAAGAATCCTCATTCAAGACATATGGAAGTCCAGAATTGGCTGGGATGATTCGATTGATCAGGAAATCTATCAAACTTGGAAATTATGGATTTTGGATCTTCAGAAAATTTCAAATATTTCCATACCTAGGTGTTATTCATCAACCATTCTCAATACTGAAAAAATTGAGCTACACATATTCTGTAAGCAAAAAGGCGTATGCTTCTGTAGCCTATCTTTGAATAATATTCCAGGAATCTGTCGAAGCATCTTTAATTTTCGCTAGAGCTAGAGTGGCACCGACCAAACCGCTGTCAATTCCGAGACATGAGCTTCAAGCCGCTCTGATGGGAGCTAGACTCATGAATATGCTCATCAAGACATTGGAGATCAAAATTGATGAAACTTACTTATGGACAGATTCGACAACAGTACTCTACTGGATCAAAAACGACGGAAATAAACTAGGACAATTTGAAGCCCACCGCGTTGGTGAAATTCAAGAACTGACAAACAGTTTTGATTGGCACTGGGTTCCATCTAAGTCAAATGCTGCTGACAATGCCACAAGAACCTACTCGGATGATGGAAACAATCTCGATTTCGAACGATGGTATAGTGGACCAGAATTTCTTCAACTTCTCGATAAAATGACATGGCCAAGCAAGAAAATTGATTATAGAGATACAGAAAAGTCTGAAAATGAAGAAGTTCAAGCAATAGAATTTTTGGCTACTGTTCCTGACAACGATCCTTGTTTACCTGATATACAGCATTTTTCCAAATGGATAAAAAATCAATAAAAATTGTAAAATTTCAAGAGAAATTACCATATCTGACCTACAAGAAGCTGAAATCAAGTGGATCAAGCAGTGTCAACTAGAAAGTTTTCCAGAAGAAATCTCCTTTCTGAAGAAGAATAGAATCTTGAGAAACCAAAGTCGATTGAGAAAACTTTCACCAACTATGAACGAAAATGGCGTTTTAGTATTAAGCGGACGGACCGACTCAGCCACTAAAATGGAATTGGAAACCAGAAGACCCATGATATTTTCACCCAAACATAGACTGACTAAACTTCTTCTGCACTATTATCACGAACAATGTACACATCAAGGTATCGAGACAGTTTTGAATACTGCTAGACAAAAATTTTGGATAATTGATGGAAGATCAGCCGTGAAGACCACATTTGCAGAATGCAATAAATGCCGAATCTTGAAAGCAAAGCCTGAAATTCCTCAAATGGGCCAACTTCCTGCATTCAGATTAACTCCACCAGCTCATGCATTCACCTACACCGGAATCGACTATTTTGGACCTATGTATGTAACAGTTGGTCGGCGACGCGAGAAAAGGTGGGGAGTTATTTTCACCTGTTTATCAATGAGAGCTGTGCATCTTGAAGTTGCTCACTCGTTGTCAACGGAGTCATCGATAATGGCTGTAAGACGAATGATAGCAAGAAGAGGACAACCGCTGCAAATTTACTCCGATAACGGAACTAATTTTCGAGGATCCTCTGAAGAACTGAAAAGAGCTATCAAAGAAATTGATAGAGACAAAATAAAACGAGAAATGTTAGAGAAAAATATTGAATGGAAATTTATTCCAGCTGCTTCTCCCCATATGGGCGGTGCATGGGAGAGACTAGTGCGCTCTGTTAAAACTACATTCCATGTTATTCTCAATAAGCAGACTTTGAAGGACGAGCTTCTCCTCACTTTATTTCCAGAATGCGAAAACATCGTGAATTCCAGACCAATCACGAAAGTATCTGTCGATCCTAATGACTTGGAGGCATTAACACCAAACCATTTTCTTTTGGGAGCTACGAATTATGTAACTGCGTTCGAAACTGAAAATGGGAGTTTAAGGAGACATTGGAGAAAAGCTCAAGCACTACGAGACTCGTTCTGGAAAAGATGGACGAGAGAATATCTACCAACGTTAACGAAAAGAACGAAGTGGAGGGATGATGGCAGACCCATGAAACTAGATGACGTAGTTATCATCATAGATGATAACGCTCCTAGAAAATCTTGGAGACTTGGATTAGTGGAAAAGGTTTTTCCGGGCCCCGACGAAAAAATTAGAGTTGTTCAAGTAAAAACTGCGAATGGCTCCTATAAACGACCTGTTACGAAGTTATGCAGATTGAATATTGAAGAGAGTGAACAAAGTTGATACTTCTGCCACGGCGGGGAGAAATGTTATGTTTAGTTAATTATTTATCTTTTGCACACCCTGTAATATTTTTTTTGAAAATAATGTGAAGGCGCTTGCTGTCGAGGTCATCTCGTGACTGTCAATGTGAAATAACTTGAGAAATAAACAAGTTGCCAAAAAAGAGTACGAAATTCATATAAAGACGACGAAACAACTAATAAGACATATATTGGGGTTGTCCAAATGTAGGCTGTGTTACTTAAGGACATCTTTAGGGTGATATGATGAATTTCTTTTTGTTCCTTTTAAATTTGGTGAACTTGAATGGTCAGTGGTTCTTTATGTTTTCGGACGATTGTATATATTTTGACTGCCGGTAGTAATAAGGGTTGACCTGTTATTAATTTTTCATTATTGGATAGATTCTTCTTGGCGTCTGGAAGCTGCAGCCCAGTGGTACTTCTATGAAATAGAAACCTTTAAGGGTAGCCAGGTCGCTCTTTTGACAATTGAATTTTATTTTGGTATTATCTGGGAAAATACCGATGTAATGGGCAATGTTTATTTGTTCGACGATTTCGTGTTTGATTTTTACTGAAACGGACTAGAAGATAGTTGGCACTCTTTAAGTGAAGTAGCTGATGAGTACAATCGGTTTGCTTTGATAATTCGACAGGTTTTCCATTGGTACAATAATACACTGGATGTGTATTTTCGCATGGGTCATCCTCATACTGATAAAAATTGTTTTCCATTGCCAGATAAAGTTTGGTAGGAATTAGAATGGTATTATTTTCAGTAGGTATAGGATAAAGGTGGAAATATGAGAATATCTTTGGGTACATAATTGGAAAGTGAACTATGAAGACCAGTCGATTACCTTGTGACCTACTTTATTATAATCACAAAATGAAATAAAAAAATAGAACACAATGTGCTGACGGCAGCTGTTCGCCGGAGAACAGATAAGTGAGTTCGAATTGTTTATGGCTCTAAGATTGAACATTTAAATTCAAAAGGGCGCCACTCAATTTGGATAATTGCTATACTATATTTGGAGAATTGAGAAAACCAAATACCTACCTTCAACAAATACCTGAAATGATATAGAATTTAATTTTATTAGATATCCGGGTTGGGCAAATAGGAGAATAAAAAACCATATCACATATAAGAATATAATAAAAACACCAAAATGGACAAAGCAAAAATATGTCATGGAAGAGAGTATCATATCAGTAATAGTTAAATCAATTAAATAATGTATATAATATTTAACACAATATATTATAACATTACATATTATATATTATAATATATTACCATATATAATACATATAACAATATTAACTAATATATCATATCAAGATACATACATTTATATACCGGGTGTTATACCTCTCAAAGTAACCAAAATAAGGTATATTGGTAAGAAATAAACCTGTGACTAAATCCGCTATCACATAGTACTATGTGAGAACTTCACAAGAGCTCTTTAGATTATAGTTTATAAAATTGTCACGGTGGTATGATATGTGATATCAATAATTAGTTATTAACAAAAATGATGGTATGATAAATACTAATATAAATAATTAGTTATAAATAAATCTCAAAAAGTAAGAGAACACTGAAGGTGTAAAAAAACCTGGTGGTCCAATGGTCCATATATGTAGCCTCTATCCAAGGTCCACTTGATGTAGTTGAAGACAACAAAAACGAAGACAGGAAGCAGACAGGAAACAGACAGGAAACAGCTCAGCAAAACGAAGAGAAGATAAGAAGAAGGCTCAACCTTCCAGGTCAGCCAGGGGTCGATGATGCAGCTCAGCTGTACCCTAACACCCTTATGAGAAGGGAGGTAAAACTAGAAGATAGCCAAAACAGCAAACAGGACTAACAGGACATCAGGACAAAAATGGCGGCGTTCCTACCGCATGGCACTCTCCCGGTGGTCGGCACAAATCCCCATATAAAGGCGCCAAAAACCACTAACGATGGGTGCGACTTGAACTCCCAACGGCACTTCGTAGATTCCCCCAAAGGGTTAATTTCCGGTTAAACACACCGAAAAAAGAATCTCAAAAATGAGTCAAGCGCAGCTCATCATGGCCACACAGAAAAGACTTTCAGTTCCACCTCGAGGACGGATACCATCCTCTATTTTCAAAAATTGCCAATTGCCAAAAATTGTCATAATATTTATAAATGCTAGAATTATTGTTGTCAAAAAATAACTCTTTAGGTGAATGAAATTTTAAAAGAGTTTGAATTATAAATTCTAAATCTTCTATTTTAGAATACTATCATGAACAGTTTTGAGTCTTGCGAAAGTTATGGCATTAACTAAAATTTGTAACAGGATGTTTAAAACTGCACTTATTTGATCCAGAGAATTTTTTGCTGTTATATAACCTGTAACGTGCCTTTATTTTTCCCTTCTACAGTTCCATTATAATTATGCCTCTGATAATTTTATATTCCTCAAGTACTCGTAAATAGTGTCGCGTACCGTATTTTGTTGTAACTTAAATATATCATTCGTTGTAAATAGTGTTGCATAGCCTCGATTATTGTGTGTTATCGATTATATTATTGTTTGGTTTACATTTCTGTGTAGATGAGGCTAGCTAGCTATCAACACTGACGAACGCGATTCTTAGTATGGAACATGGACTTGCGAATATTCTTGTTTGACGTCGATTCCGTGTTATTTCTTGATATCTGGCTTGGGAAGTAGGGCAGTCGGGTGGTGAGAGTCTTCGAAGTCGGGTGTAGTGAGAATTTTTGGGACGGTGTGATATTAACACGTGTGCAAAACCTCTACTGTTTATCTTTTATATATGGCTGTATTTGGGCCATCTTAATTGGATTTTGAAGAAAAACCATTTAATTTTTAACTAGACCATTCTATCTTACCTTCGTTGTTGATATTTTGGATTTTGGTGCCGAGTTAAAATAACTGCATGCGGGATTTATTTGAGGAAAGCCATTGTTAATTAGCAGGTGCCGTTCCATAACCAAACCGGCCACAGGAGTAGTGCATTCGTATACCCAAAGGTTACAAGTGATTTATTTTGAATATTTAACATTCGTGACTTATTTTTGACACCACGATTAAGTTTTGTTTTAATTTATTAATATAATACATTATTAAAAACTATTTATGGCATTAGATAATATGCCAAACTAAACTTTGATTAAAATAATCTTCTCAATAATTCTTTATGTCCAAGTAAAAATATTTTCTTTATACTTATTTGTAAATATCCTACAATATTGATATTTTAAAGGACAACCATTGTAAAAATACTTTTAAATAAACTCGATTGTTTTGGCAGTGTAAATCTTTATGTCAATGGTAAAAACGAGTAAATTAGCAGCCTTATGTAAACGTTTGATTTAGTATTATTAAGGAGTTAACTTGTGTACGTTTTTTTTGGTAACTTGGTAAAGTCTGTTACTCTTACTTTTGTTTTGGTTATTTTGTAAAATTGTAAATTTTGAATTTTTGGTTTGTTTTAGCAAAAAAATTTACCCTGGCTGTTGATTTTGACTATATTTGTTATAGTTTTATTATTGTACTGTGTACTTTGATTTATTGTTAGCTGTTGATTTTGACTATATTTGTTATAAGTTTATTATTGAACTGTGTACTTTGATTTATTGTTAGCTGTTGGTTTTGACTATATTTGTTATAATTTTATTATTGAACTGTGTACTTTGATTTATTGTAGGAGTAAAGTATCCAATATATTTTAGCTATAATTTCATTTATTTAGTTCACCATAATCTCAGTTGTTTATCGTGTGGCTCTGCTAGTGCCTATAAGACCTAGGGGTTTCCGGCTTGAACCGTCTAAGTCGGTGACGCGGCTCACTTTTATATTTTTTTTCTTCTACCCTCTACGGCTGAGCTCGGGCATAATTTGCCAGTAGAGAGACCGCTGGCAGAGTACTCTATAGAGAACAAATAAGACGTGGCAAACCATAAAAATCAAATAGAAAATTTTCAAGTTCATCAGTAAGTTGATTTATCTTTGATGTAAGATTCTTTTCGTTTTGCTTACTAAACGTGAAAGTATAATTGTAATCATTGATGATTTTAGTTATTAATGAAATCTTCTTGTTAAGGGTGGATGCAATATTATTCTGATTTAATTTTAATGTATCTATTGCATCATCGTATCTTTTACCGACTTCGGCATCTAAATTACCAGAAATACTTTTGAAAACTGTACCAATTCCATTAAATAATCCCCTTTTTACTCTATTGTTTGGATTTAATAATTTTAATTTTTGTTTTACAAGGGTGAGTTGAAAAGAAATGGAATTATCAAAAAATTTTAATTCTTCCATATAAGGACTTTAAATTAGGGTTTTTATTTTTTTCCATTGTTCGCAAATTTTTGTATACTCTAATTCTAGTGGTTCTAAGTCGTAAAAATGAATAAATGTGTGAAAGGTATTTCGTAATTTTACATTTTCTAATTTATAGGGTAGGATGCCAGGATTGGATGAAAGGCTAGTAATTTTAATTTCTTGAGCTTCGTTGACTACCGTCAGAGCTAGAAGGATTCTGTAAAAAGATTTTACTTTGGTTAATTAAGGGTTATTTTAAATGTATGTTTGAGGGGTGACATTTGGATTTTCATCGCTTTGTCTAGTTGTTTTTATTTTCAAGTACGGGTAGGGATTTAAATCGAGGGCTTATTTTATTTCGCGCTCCAGTTTCATGGTAAACTAATTTTCCGGGTTCCTAAACCATTTATTTATTTATATATATTATATTATATATATTTTTATATATTTATTTATTTTTTCTATTAATACTTCTTTTTGATTTTTCATTTTATCATGTAGGGTTTTGTAAAGTTCTTTTGTACACTCTTTATGTTGATTAACATAATCGGTGTATAATTTCGAATAAATATCTTTGTCAAAATGGTTATTGGATTCGAGATGACCATTAATAATGTCTATAGGACGTTGTTTTGTTGCTGAATAAATTGAATGATTCTATCCGAGAATTGAATATGGCATTTGATCTAAAATATTTAAATCTTTTTGTGTTTCTTGTATAACTCTAAGGTGTTCTAATATTGTGGAATGAAATCTTTCGATCGTACTATTAGAATTTGGGTTCAGGGGCGTGGTGTATTGCAATTGGATTTTGCGGAGTAAGGCAAAAATTTTAATGATATTATTTTTGAGTTCAGTACCTTGGTCAAATACTAACATTTTAGGGAAACCGTGATGAGTCATGAAATTTAAAAAAGCTTTTGAAATATGAATAGCCGTAAGTCCAGTAAGTGGATAGGCCTGAGCGTATTTGGAAAATTTATCAATTATTGTCAGAAATGTTAGTCCTTTTATCGTAAAAGTATCCGTGTGTACGATTTCAAAGGGTTTGTTAGGAGTTGAAGTAATTTCGAATTTTTTTTTCGGAGGATTTCTGTCATATTTCATTCTTTGGCAAATTTCACAATTTTTAATATATTTTGTTACTGTACCTCGGATATTAGGCCAATAATAACGTCTTTTAATTTGAGTTTCTGTTTCATTAATGCCGCGGTGGTTAGTTTTACCTTCGTGACATAATTTTACAATATCAACTTGTTCTGTTGTTTTGACATCTTCTACAATTTTGTTGCAATTTACAATTTTAAAAGCGGAATTTTTAAATGTTGTGCTAAGGATTTTACATAATTTTGGATAAAGTTCAGGTTTGTCTAAATTTATTGCAAATGTTTTCTTTGTACAAGTGAATTCTTTAAAGGTGTTGATTACGTCTTTTTCAAAATCATTTTCGGATAACTGGATGGTTGTCCTTGTTTTGTTTTCAAATAAGTGTTTTACTCTTGGTAAACCTGGAGAATGTAAAACTAACTTTAGAAATAGTTGATTTTGAAAATAGTTAATTGGTGTTTCAGAGATTGGAATTTCGAAAATGGGGTTTCCTTGACTAGTATGAACAGTTTCATTATCGTCGTTATTTTCGACATTTTGTGGTGATTAGGAGATTAGGATCTTCGTTAATATTTGCGTTTATTGATTCCGTGTCTAATTCTCTGTTATTACTAGTTAGAGGATCTGAAGAATTTTTTAATGAAAAGGTTTCGTTAAAATTTTTCATGTATTCAAAAATATCATTTGCATTAATTTTTATTCGGGATAAAGCGTCGGCGTTAGAGTTTTGAGTACAGTCGTATTCATCGAGTTTAAGACGCCATCTGATTAATTTGGCACTTGAGTCTTTAACACTGAAAAGCCAGTGAAGAGGTTTATGATCACTGTAAATACAGTAAATGTTGGGTTTGGCAGAAGAAGTATGAAAACAGGATTAATGCTGCGGAGATGAGTAGTCTGAGAAGTATGGCCGGAGTGACTCGGTTGGATAAAGTAAAGAATAGTGAGATAAGAGAACGCTGTGGTGTAAAAGAAGATGTGGCTACAAAGATAGATAAAGAAATGCTTAGATGGTTTGGACACGTAGAAAGGATGGATAAAGGAAGATTGACGAAACAAATTTATAAGGCAAGTGTGAATGGACAAGTCGGTAGAGGTCGACCTCGGAGAACATATCTCGATCAGATCAAAAATGTTTTGAAGAAAGGCCAGGTCAAGAGTACCAACAACCAACGAGCATATAAGAGAGCACTGATAAAAGAAGAGGAAGCAAAAGATGTGTGTAAGAACCGTAGCAAGTGAAAGAAAGTGGTCTCTGCCTACCCCCTATGGAAAAAAGGCGTGACTTTATGTATGTATGTAAATACAGAATTTTCTTCCGTACAAGAAGGGTCGAAAATATTTTGTTGCCCATACAATTGCAAGAAGTTCTCTCTCAATTGTACTGTAATTTTATCCAGCGGTGTTTTAGATGCATATGCTATAGGTTTATCTCGTCCGACTGGACCTTGAGATAAAACGGCACCAATTGCAAATTGACTTGCGTCGGTGGACAAATTAAAAGAATGCGTAAAATCGGGATATTGAAGGATTGGGTTATTAGTTAATAATTCCTAACAGGTTTCAAAACATTTATTGTAATCAGCGTTCAAATTAATTTTTATTCCTTTTTTAAACAAGTTGTCATAGGTTTAGTAATTTTTGCAAAATCAGGAATAAACTTGCGGTAATAACCAAGAAGACCTAGAAAGCTTTTTATTTCTTTCGTGGTTTTTGGTATTGGAAACTGTTTTACTGCTTTGATTTTATCAGGGTTTGGTTTAATTCCTTCATTCGTTATTATATGACCTAAATAAGCTGTTTCTTTTTTTAGAAATTCTGATTTATCTAATTGTATCTTAAAATTTGCTTTGCGGAGACGAGTAAAAACTTTTTTTAAATTTACTATATGTTCTTGTTAAGAAGTGGAAAATATTATGATGTCATCTAAATATACGAGACAGATCTCGTTTTAAAGTCCTTTTAGAATATTATCCATTACTCTTTGAAAAGTTGCAGGGGCGTTTTTTAAACCGAAAGGCATTCTTAGATATTCATAATGTGCGTTTTCGACACTAAACGCGGTTTTTGAAATGTTATCGGGATGACGGGATCCGTTAGCAAGATCCAGGGTAGAAAAATAATTGCATTTCCCTAACTTATCAAGTACGTCACTGATGTTGGGGATAGGATATTGGTCGTCAATAGTTTTTTAGTTTACTTTTCGATAATCAACAACTATTCGCCATTTTTTTTTATCTAATGCATCGGCCTTTTTGGGTACAATCCAAATAGGGGAAGACCATGGGGAATTACTTGGTCTAATAATATTTTGTTCTAACATTTTTTGAATTTGGGAATTAACTTCGGCTTTATGAACGAACGGGTAACGATAGGTTTTGGTGTGGACAAGGATTTAATCTCGAGTTTTAATTTGGTGTTTGATTTGATTAGTGAATGTTAAAGAATTTTCATCAGTATAAAATACGTCTGCAAATTTTCTACATAAATTTAATAAATGAAATTTTTCTTCTTCGTTCATATGCTCTTAGCCCAGTCAAATTAGTCCTTAAAATAGAAGTAAGGTTATAAAAATTCCCATAGAGCTAAAAACTGGTATCAATGTTCAAAATACTATTATAAACGAATTGTAAAAAGTCCCCATTAATCCCCCTTGTGCAAAAATTTTTATTGATGGTAAAAGTTTGCAAAAATGGGTTTTTCACGTTTTTCAGCTAAACGGTGAGTTTTACAGCAAAAAATAGATAAGTTAAAAATTGTAGATTATCCAATTCTCTACAAAAAATGTATTTACACTTTTTTTCATAAGTATTGCCATTTCCGTGATATAGCGGTTGAAAGAATTGAAAAAAATATTTTATTCGTAATATGCACGTTAATGGACTTTTAAATACATTTTTGAACCGTTATACGAGTAAACATGAGTCCCTATGTCTTATACATACAAATTATAAAATTCTTAGAATATAAATGAACGTCAAAAACTCTGCCCCTATTTTCATTTAGTCACATGGCCTTGAGTAACATCTGTCTTCCATTCAATTGTCAGCGTGGCGATGCTCGTATACCTGCTCCGTTTCAAAGGTCTCTTACTCAACAAAATACTGTTAGTCGTAAGCATTCCTTCGTAGTGACAACTCGTGGCTATCGCTTATATTTTGTAACAAAGTTTGTGCATTTTTCTGTTTAAAAAAAAAAAATGTCGCAATTCTGCTTTATTTGTAGTCAACCTTTGACTGAAAGTGGAGTTGTTACTGTTGATCGCGGCATGAAAGCATTAATTGATGCAAGTATTGAAAGAGGTGATGAGTTTTCGGAGTACCTGAAAGACCAGACATCTGTAAAAATTCATGTGCAGTGTCGAAAACATTATACTCGAAAAAGTAGCATTGATGCCGTGAAAAGACGGCGCCAAGAAGAAGAAGCTGGTTCATCAAAAATAAGTCCTCGAACTAGAACACGAGTAAGTGAAACTACATTTTGCTTCAATCGGTGTTGTTTATTTTGCGGCAATGAATTAAATGAAGAGTTGGAGAAGAAAAAAGCACTGCAGTACCGACGTAAGATTTTTAAAGTGACTTTCGTTCAGACAGTATTCTAACTATAGCTAAAACTCGTTGTGATGATTTAGCCAAAGCTGTTGCTGCTCGAATTGAATTTGAATATGATTAGTCGCTGCCGAGGCTAAGTATCATAACGATTGCTACAATTTTTTTTGAAACCGACCACTGGGGGTAAAGTCGGTCGTCCTCAAGATGAAGCTACAAATATTGCGATGAAAGAAATATTTAAGTATATTGAAAATAACGATGATTGTCAATTCACATTAGACGAATTGAAAAGTATTTGTAAAAAATCAACAATAGATAATAGAACCATTAAAATGCGATTGAAGTTGGAGTATGGTGATAAAATTATTATTACAGAAAAATCAGGATCATTAACATTCGTATGTTTTATTGATAGTCACCGTTTTTTTTCATCGGCGATTTGGATCGAAACGGCTTATACAAATTTTTTCATCTTTTGGTTTGTGCGCATCTTATAATGATACGATGATGTACGAGGCAGCAGCAGTTTTTCATCGTCCACCTCATACCTTATCACCTAAAACTGGCACATTTATTCAATATGTAGCAGATAATGCTGATATAAATGTAAATACGCTAGTCGGTCATAACACGCTTCACATTATGGGTATTATTCAAATTGTTACTCCAAAAACTTCAGTTGTACTAGAGCCTATAAAACGAATAAAAGTAGTCCCATCAGCAAAGGATTTTTCGGCAAAAGCTCATGTGCCAATACAGGTGTATGAAAATAATGGTGTAGTAGGTTACAGTAAAATAAATGTCCGAGATTTTGATTATGGAAGTGGAGTAAGAGTATCTTTACTCAAAAAAGTCGACGTGATATGGTTCTATGGCAAATGGAGAAATCTATCAATTCCCGGTTGGAATGGTTTTATTGAACATTTAACAAGTAATATTATGAATTTTTCAACATCGAAAATTTCATTTTTACCATTTATTCATCAACCAGCTAGTAATTACAATACCATATACACCACTTTACTTTGTGCTTCAGAAAATGCAAAACGTTATGGTCATGATGTATGCATTGTTACTTTTGATCAGCCTCTGTATGCAAAAGCTCGAGAAATCGTCTTAGCTGCACCTGGAGGGTCTGAATTATCAAAAATCATAATCAGGCTCGGAGGATTTCATTTAATTATGTCATTTCTTGGAGCGATTGGTTACATCATGCAAGGAAGCGGCATAAAAGAAATACTTTCTTTGATTTATGCACCTGGGTCATTAGATAAAATGTTCAATGGTCATGCATACGCGAGAGCTATTCAAGCTCATACATTACTTCAGTTAGCTTTTATAATAATAATATTTAAAAAACTTGATATTGATGACGCCATTGATGAAAATCTGATGATAACTGCGAAAAATGTAATAGATAATACTATTTCATATAATGATGTTGAACATGATAATGAAACATCTGGAGCATTACTGAATCAGTTTAATGAAAAACTAAAAGAATATGAAAAACGTGGACCTACCGCAAAATTATGGATTCAATATTTTGATATGGTGTCGATTGCAAAAAAGTTTATAAGAGCTGAACGTATGGGAGATTGGCAAGCTCATTTGGACAGAGTTAAAGAAATGCTTCCTTACTTTCACGCGTTGGGACATTTCTCTTATGCTAAGTCTGCACACTTATATCTACAAGATATGCTACAATTAAAAAACTGTATGGATCCTAATGTTTACCAACGTTTTACAGGAGGATATTTCATGATTAGACGTTCAGATAAATTGAGTTGTGGAACTTCAACAGACATGGTGATCGAGCAGTCAATGATGAAAGCAATGAAGACAGATGGAGGTCTTTCTCGAGGGAGAAGTACGAAAGAGAGTGTCATAAGTAAATGGGTATATGGTATGCATGCAATGAATGCTATTTGTGAAGGATTGGAAGATTTCGCTAATGTTAGAATGGATACAACAGATCAGCATGTTGATGCAAGTGATTCTCGAATGAAGAAAGATTCTCAAGACATACAAAGCCTCCTAGAGTGGTTTTCTTTACATGAAGTCCAGAAGTCAACAGAATTGTATCTATTGCCAGTGGAATTGTTGGTGATGACAAAATTAATTGTCATAAACCTCGTGAAGTTGGGCTTGCTTGCATGTCAAAAATAACAGGATTGACGTTTGATAACATTAAATTCAAACGTGCTGATAAAGTAGTCCCTCTTCTAGCTATGAGTAGCACTGTCAAAGTTCACGATAAGAAGATTACTGTTGACCCTGTATTATTATTTCAACGCATGAGTATTACGACTGCTTTGGAAGATGAAATTGAAAAATATTTCGAATATGAATTGGCTCCCTACCCGTTGTCAATGTTTGATGATATTGGAATGCGTAAAACACAAAAGTCAGCCATTTACGATTGTTTTCAAACAGTAATATTGATATTGACAATATAAATTCTACGTTCATCATCGACGGGGAATTTCTGTTACACCGAGTTGTCTGGGACCACGAAAAAACATTTCATAATATTTTAGACAAATATGTTCAGTATGTACGTAGACATTTTGGCCATAGAGTGACTGTAGTATTTGATGGTTACACCGATTGTAGTAAAAATACTAAAGCCGCAGAACAACGACGTCGAGCTACAACATCTTCATCTTCTGATGTTATTTTTGATGAATTTATGACAGTTCCCACAAGCAAACAGAAATTTCTTGCAAATACCCTCAACAAGTCTCGGTTTATTTTAATGTTAAAAGAAAAATTTACTACTGAAAATATTCTTGTAAAACAAGCTGAAAATGATGCTGATGTTCTGATCATTGAAACAGCAATAGAACAATTCAACTCAACAAATACAACTATTGTTGTTGGTGATGATGTCGATTTATTAGTATTACTTACTGCTCGAACTCCACCAGAAAAAAATATTTATTTTTTAAACCGGGAAAGACTCAGCAGCAATCGGAAATATATTCATCAAAAAGTTTCTGTGCTTTTCCAAAATGCCAAAATCATATACTTTTTCTACACGCAATAACTGGCTGCGATACAACATCAGCATTTTTCAAGAGGGGCAAAACAACGGTTTTGAAATTGTTCGAGAAACAAAATTTAATTAATTGTGCTGAAGTTTTTAAAGATAGTAACTCTACTCCAGAAGTTATAATCACTAATGGAATTTGCTTTCTTCTTTCTATGTACGGAGCTCCAAAAAAAATAACCTGCTTGTATAAACTCCGATACTTATCTTTTGCAAAAAAAACTTATAATAAAAAACAAGTTCAATTAGCTTGTCTTCCCCCAACCTGTGCTGCTGCTCAACAACATCTATTCCGGGTATATTATCAAGTTCAAGTGTGGCTTGGTAATAAAATGAATCCAGAAGACTGGGGTTGTAAGTTAGTTGACAATGCACTGGAACCAATTCATACGTTACTCCCACCTGCACCAAAAAACACAATCTTTTGCAATTGCAAAAAAGGTTGCAATGCTAAATTCGGCTGTAAAAAGGTTGGACTGTTTTGTTCTTTAGCATGTACCAATTGTCAAGGACAGTCGTGCTCCAATGTTAAATCGATACTAGATAAGGTTTTTTTTTGAAAATAGTCGCAAAAAGGGTATCGTGTGGGACGCGGACGGCCCGCACTGCGACTATTAGAAGGGGAAGGGATTATAGAAAGAAAATGATTGTGGACACGCTTTTTAAAAAGTTGCAGGTCATAGTTCTCTGGAAAAACTGATTTTGAAAGCTTATTCCATTCCGTAGCAGCCCTGTAAAAGAAGGATTCTTGATAAAGATTGGTCCTTGTAGTGTCAATCTTGAGAGTAAATGGGTGAGACTGATCAGCGTGCCGAGTTCTTCGGCCGAATGTGGCCAATGATGGTACAAGAGTTTTTATTTATCTGGAGCATCTGCCATGGAAATATCTGTAGAGCAATGACTGGTCTGCAACTCTTCTTCTATGTTCTAGAGGGTGAAGGTTATCTGTGAGAGCTGCGCTGTTTATCAAGCGAATGGCTCTTTTCTGAATGGAATCTAGAAGGCGAAGAGAATGCCTTGGTGCTGAACCCCAAATGTGCGAGCAATACTCCAGTAGCGGTCAGATTTGAGCCTTGTACGTCGTCAACAGTTGATCAGGAGTAAAAAACTTTCTGGCTTTCCACAAAAAACCTAGCCTCTGGCTTGCCGACTTTGCGATGTTAACAACATGGATAGGATGTGAAAGTTGAGACAAGTGTGCTATCGTCTGCGAAACTGTAAATGGGGTTCGTGGTGGTTTTCAAGAGGTCGTTAATGTGTAAAAGAAATAAGGTGGGGGACAGGATGGAACCCTGGGGGACCCCGGCATTGGTTTTAAACGCATCAGAAGAAATACCGTCAACTGCCAAATGTAAGGAGCGATCTTGCATGAAGCTTAAGAGCCATTGGCGCAGTTTGGTTGGGAGACCGTAGGCAGATAATTTACTTAACAATGCCTGGTGCCAAACGCGGTCAAAGGCTTTAGATATATCCAAGGCTATTGCACGGGATTCACCAAACTTTTCAATAGTGTTTGTCCTGAGCTGAGTGACATAAGCCAGCAAATCTCCAGTAGACCGAAGTTATCGAAATCCATATTGTCTGTTATGGATTATCTCAAATTTCTCCAGATATTTGATGAGTTCTGTGTTAATCGCTTTTTCCATAACTTTGTATATGACTAAAAGCAATGCAATAGGGCGATAATTTGCAGGAATAGTCTTCTTTCCTTTTTTTGGAATCGGTTGGACTTTAGCGTTTTTCCACATTGACGGAAATACTCCTTTGCTGTATGATAACTTGAAGAGTCTACAGAGAACTGGGGTGAGCTCTTGAGCACAGGTCTTCAGGACAATTTACGAAATTCAATCTGGTCCGACTGCCTTATTAGAGTCAAGATTTCGTAGGATTTTCCTGATAGTGCGATTCCTGATTACGATATCAGTGATGAGACATATGATGCATCACTTTTAGAACATATTTGTATCCAGGAATATGAAGAAAAAGAAGATGAAGAAATAGAAGAAGAAAAAAACGAAGACAGTACACTAGAAATTCCATTGGATTATTATGAATCCGATGAATCATTTTTCCAAATTATTTTTTCATTTATATATTACATAATTTACACAGCGTTCATTTTCAATACTCAATTTGAATTTAATAGGATCACAATAGATCGTGGAATAGGCCTACCGGGGAAACCACGTTAAAAAAAAACGCCAAGCACACTACCTCAAAGGTGGTGTGGAAACGTGTGCATATTACGAATAAAATATTTTTTTCAATTCTTTCATCAGCTATATCACGGAAATGGCAATACTTATGAAAAAAAGTGTAAATAAATGTTTTGTAGAGAATCGGATGATCTACAATTTTTAACTTTACTATTTTTGCTGTAAAACTCACCGTTTAGCTGGAAAACGCGAAAAACCCATTTTTGAAACCAATCATTCTTTTTATATTAATGGAGAAATTCGAAAACCAAGAGAAAATAATGCTATCTATCTCAGATCGTTTAATAATATTAGAAAATGTTATTAATGACTAGAAAAGATTTAAGAATATTATCTTGGAATGCAAATGGTATAACCAATAATCAAAAAAAAATACAACTGTTCCAAGATCTACAAAAAATAGATATAGCGTTTATATCAGAAACCCATCTCACCAATCAAATGTGTATTGGATTTAAAGGATACCAAATATATCACACCAAACACAGCAAGAGGAGAAAGCGCAGTCATAATAAAAAATAACATTAAGCACAATAAAGAACTGTTATATAAAACGAAACATATTCAATCAACAGCAATTAAAATTACAACCAAAACCTATAACTTAGTCGTGATTACCGTGCTTGGATGTCCTTAACCCCAACACGGCGCGTCCCAATGGCTGATAGGAAACTTCCTGGCTTACAGGAAAGGTGTCTAATATTAAAGAATAAACACCCGCGGATCAACTAAGGACATGATATAGGGCAGCGGCTATATCATTACTACCTTTGAGTACAAGGGAGCTCACTTCCTTGTATTCAAACTAGACAGGTGCAGTTGGTTTGTTATAAGCCAGCCAAGCTTACCGCGATCATTAGGATTTGCTCAAGGTGTCATGCGACCCGTGCCAAGGATCTTACTATATGTATGATATCTGTGCCTGCCCCAAACAGATATCGCAAATGGAGCCTCTGGGATACCAGGCAACCTCCCGGTAGTATTTTTGCATTGCTACGGTAATGCAGAGCTCTGCCGTAGTCGACCATTTTTTCTCTAGCTACTCGTGGGAGGTTAAGCAAACGGCCAGCATAAACCTGGATAAGAAGGTCAAACTTGCCGGCGCGATGAGAAAACGTCTTAGCCGATTGATCAAGAGCGGGGTACCTTACGAAACCGCCTTAGATCAAATACTAAAAGACCGGCATAAGAAAAGAAGCGGGGATCAATCTCCACCTGCTCTCACCAGCAAGCGAATACGCTCGGATGGTAGCACTCCATAAGCGGCGGCGAAAAAGCCACGCACTATGGAGGACCCAAACGAGCAAAAGCGCTCCTTTGCAGCTGTAGCTCAGGGCATCAAGGTGGGCATAATCCACCTAGAACACCCAAATGCTTAGCTGTCAAAGGAACAGCTACAGCTGCTACAGCGATCCATTATGGACACTGTAGACAAACTACCGGACGATGGTCCACAAGTGCGATTTCAGAGCTGCACCATTCGACCTGGAATCCTCCTTCTGTCCTGTACGGACGCTGAGACGGTCAAGTGGATGGAGGAAGTGATATGCTCCCTTCAACCCTGGGAAAACGCCCAGCTGAAGTTGGTTCAGAAGGAAGACAAACCGAAACCCCACATCTGTGTGGCTTTCATCCCAGATGATGAGGGACTACCCAGACTGACGGGAGAACAGGTAACCAACCGTCTGCGGAAGATGAACCGTACCCTGCATACCCAGGAGTGGACCATTCTACACAGGGAAAACGCAGGACCTGGTCAAATGTGGACGTTCTCAATGGATGAGGTATCCATTAAAGATTTGAAGCGGCTAAATTTCCGCCCATATTTTGGCTTTGGACAGGTGCAATTTCGGTCCAAGGAAGCCAAGAAAGATCCATCATCGGTGGAAATTCCAAAGTCTTCGGGGGTAACCGTTAGAACCAAAGAGGGAGGTAAATCTACCTCGGCGGCGACAGTGGCATACTCATCAGGAAAAACATGAACTATTTTATGTTAACAAAGTTTTGCACCCCTGATATGGTTGCAGCACAGCTTTCGATGTCAGGAGGAGATAGTATTGTAGATGTAGTCGTCTGCTCTGCTTACTTCCCTGGAGACCGAAAAAAACACCCTCTTCCAGCAGCAGTGCGAGATCTAGTCGCCTTCTGCAAGAGGAACAACAGTCTCCAGGAAAGGATGGCCTCATTCAGAAGGGCAGCGAAATTTTACTACCCCTTCTGGTTAAACTATTCAGAGCGAGTTTGGCGTGGAGTTATATTCCGCTGGGCTGGTCAACGGCGAGAGTTGTATACATAATTAAAACGGGTACGGTGAATCCTTCCCAAATCCTTCCAGCCAATTAACCTTACCTCATTCCTAATGAAAACTCTGAAAAGAATTATTGATAGACATATTAGAGAGGGGAATCCTAGGGAACATCCCATAAACCCCCACCAATATGCCTACCAAACAGGCAAATCTACGGATTTAGCTCTAAACAATCTAGTAGAAAAGATCGGCTATTCCCTTAAACATAAGGAAATTGCGCTGGCAGCTTTTCTAGATATAGAAGGAGCGTTTAATAACGCCTTGCCACAGTCACTCTATACATCAATTAGGGATAGAGGAATAGACAGTAAAATCTGTAACTGGATCAAAAACATGATTGAAAACAGATATATAATATCATCACTGCATGGAGAGTCGGTTAGGTTCAGGGCGGCGAAGGGGTGTCCACAAGTTGGGGTACTTTCCACCCAAATGTTGTCACTTTTAGTCGACTTTCCATGCAGGGAGTAGATTTTCAATGCTATGCGGATGATCTGGTTATAATAGTTAGAGGTAAATTTAAAGCGACGATCTCAAACGTCCTCCAAAAAGCCCTTAACACAGTATACAGATGGTGTGAGAGGGAACATATGTCTGTAAACCCCCGAAAAACTGTAATTATGCCTTTTACAAAAAGGAAAAAGCTAGATAAGCTTCGGCAGCCTGTCCTATACGGAGAGAGCATTCATTTGCGACGGAAGTGAAATACCTGGGTGTAGTTCTGACTAAAAGACTCACCTGGAACGCCCACATGGAAAAAACATTAAACAAAGCCAGGTTTTTTTTCTGGAATCTCAGAAGAGTATGTGGCAAATCTTGGGGAATGAACCCCAAACAGATTTACTGGATTTATCAAACAATGATAATATCTATGGTCACGTATGGTTCAGTAGTCTGGTGGACCAAAGGGTTACAACAGACAGCTAGAGCAAAGCTTGCTGGCCTCCTACATCTCCCTCCCCTAGATATTCTCTTAGAGAGGGAGATCAGGATAGTTTCCTATAGATTCTTGTCTTTGGAAAAGCAAATCAATGGAGAGCAACTCGGGGATCACTCCGGGATACTGAGTGAAACAAAAAACCACCAAATTCTCGGGATGGTTCCTGACTTACTTGCCACAAAAATACACGTAGAAAAGTCGTTTAAAGTCCTCTTCCCAAAGAGAGACGAATGGATGAGGGGACAAATCCTCTTCCCAGAGACTGAATACGTAATGTACACAGCGTGACCCTACTGTGGGTACCTGAGCACCAGGGGGTGGAAGGAAACGAAAAAGCCGACACCCTTGCAAAACAGGGGGCCGAATCTGCGTTCACTGGACCAGAACCGGTTTTTGGAGTCACCACAAGTGCCACCAAAACAATTATTTTGGATTGGGCGGAGAGGAAAATACTCACGTACTGGTCCGACAGACCAGGGCTAACCCACTCAAAGGCGTTTTTACCATTACAACCCTCGAGAAACACAACTAAGTAGATCCTAGAATGGAGCAGAAATGACCTGCGTATTCTAACAGGACTGCTTACGGGACACTGTCGTCTAAGATACCACCTCAGAAAGATAGATCTGAACCAACAAACGGACTGTCGGTTCTGCTGCGTGGAAGACGAAACTGCTGAACATATACTATGTTCATGCCCCGGCCTGGGAAGAATAAGGTTCAACATATTTGGTTACACTAACCTAGAACCTACCGATTTTAAAAAAATCTCACCCTATACAACCATAAACTTCGTAAAAAGGGCTGGATTGTGCGGTGAACTGTAGCCTCTAGGGGTGAGCCACAATAGACCTACTAATGGTCGCGGTGGAGTGGCGACCACGCCCCACTCACATAAAAAACCTAACCTAACCTAGTCGTGATTAATTTTAAATTTGAAAAATCCAATTTTACATTTAAAAATTTGTTAAGATCGATTCCTATTAGTCCGTAGAATACATTATGAAATTTGTAAAAATAAAATTTTATTTTTAATGTTTTCTTTAAATTCTTCGAATGCTGGTATTGTAACTGAAAATTCATGCTGTGAAGAAGCAAAGGAGGTTGAAACGACAAATGGGTCATATGTTTAAATTTTTCAAAATATTTTTTTATTATTCCGGGGTCTAAAATGTCTAAAAGGTAGCTGCTTTTTATCGATTGAATTGTGGAATTCAATTACGGCGGTGCATTCTGAGGGAGTGTTTCGTAAAAATCCTCATTTTCATAAGATTGATGTTCAAAATACTCTTGATTTTCATCATGGGGTTGTTCTGAATAATCGTATGAAAATTCTTTGGGACATTCGATATCAGGATTAGGAATTTCTACATGTTCGGTATTGTGTAGTTCTTCTGAAATCCATTTGCGATTTGGATTTTTAGGTTGATTCGTCGTGAATTGTCTTGTAGATGTACTTATAGGGAAAGGTTTATATTGATTAGGGTTTGAGTTATTTGGTTTCCAAACGTTTTTTGGAGTTCCAAAAACTTTTTGATTAGTGGGGAACCTTTGATTAAAATTTTGCTTAGGTTGAACCTTAATTGGTCCTGTTGGGAAATTTTGTTTATTATGTGTAGGAAAATTTTGTTGTGGATTATTAAAAGATCGAGGGTTTTGATAATTATTTTAAATTGTATTTATTAATTTTCTCACTTTATCATGGAATTGGTAAGGAGTTTCGATTGGTAATTGTCTTAAGTTATTTTAATCTAAAGACAAGCAATTTTTATTTCTTGGATCACTAAAATTTCGAATGAGTTCATTTTTTATTTCATTTATATTATTTTCACAGCTAATATTTACAACTTCTCGTGCTGGACCTTTAAGCTTACTTATAATAGTTCTAAAAATAATTGTATTTTGATAATTAGCTGGATTTTTTTATCAAAAAAAAAAGTATGTTACAATACTGTTGATACTTTCGAGAAAAAAGTTCAGTTCATTAATATCACCATTAAATTCTTTTATCAAAAAACTATTAAAGGTATTTATTAAATTGCTTGATTCTAACTCCGAGTTGTCTTCACGTTTACAAAAGAATTGAGAGCAACTAGAGGAGTCTGACATAAAAAACAAATAACTCACAGTATGATTCTTGTAGACATCTGCCTGTGGCTATTGTTTGAGCTGCTTGTTGAATTGTTTGTAGATTGGCTTTGTGGGACACGTACTGGATTCTTGGGAACACACGTTTTCTTCGGTAAAAATCGTAAGAACTTTAAATTGTTAATTAACTATCGAAATAGAAAAGTTATCCTGATGGATTTTTTGTAACAATTTTACTGCGACTGCGCCAATTTTATAATTCGTTATGAATTATTTAAAAAAAAACTTTTATTTACTTTAACAAAATTATTACATATAAATATAATATAAAAAATATAACAACAAAGCTAACAATTCAAAAATAAAGTCAAGACTAACTAATTTTGATACATAAAGCATATTTTATAATAAAGTTAAACAAAGAAAAATACGAGTATGACATTCTTTTAGATAAGCAATTTCTGGAAGCTTCTTGATAGAACTGCTGAATCGCAAAAATGGTGATCTTGATATTCTAATAAAAGTCAACGGAAATGACGCATGTAACTCACGTTAAATTTTAAATTAAGGGGAGGTTTAAATACGGTATTCTGCTGTTTTCAAGTTGCACTTCTTTAAAACCACCTACTTTTTCCTTAAAATGTCAAATGGCAACCCCTACCTTGTATGAAATGAAACATCAAATGAAAACCCAAGAAAAATGCAAATCAGTCATATAAACAATTTATTTTGCAGAAAACATTAAACATAGCGAAATTACAACAGAAACTAAAATAAAGTTAATTACAAATAGCTTCTTAAATTCATTTCAAAGTGTGCTTTGTTATGTAAAGGCATTAATAAAACCTATTTTTATTTTCTTTATAAAATATTTGCAAAGTTTCGCTAGTAATTCGTCTACATTCTTCAGTTATTTTAAGTTTCAGTTCTTGAATGTCTTCTGGAGGAGTTTTATAAACTAATGTCTTTAAATGGCCCCAAGAAAAAGTCAAGTGGTGTTAGGTCTGAAGATCTTCCCGGGCTTTATAGAAAACCACCAATATTTCAAAAAACTGGGTAAATGTAAAAATGACAGTCCGTACTGGTATGCACTCGACCCATTTTGTCCAGGAATACTACCAATACACGTTATCCTTTTTAAAGTGGGGTAGGGGGCCCACAATGTCCACGGATACCGTATCCAATGGTCCGCGGTAACCAGCAAGTTGTAATATACTTGGAATTTGTCGTTGTAAAGGTTTAAATCGATGGTATTTTGCACAACTCTTTACATACTAAGCTATGTCCTTGGCTGTCCTCGGCTAATAATACCTTGATTCTTGTAATAGTTTTGGACACTCCTAAATAGCCTGATGTAGGAGAGTCATGATTTTCTTGCATAATAAATCTTATCAAGGCAGTGAAATGCAGAGTTTTCATTTCTTTGTAAATTCGGGTTCATTTATCGAGTTTCGGTCCCAGGATTTGTAGTATAATTGTCCATGGTTGACACAAAAATCCAGATAATTTTTGGGGCTCGTTTCCACCTCTTTCATAAGTCCGTAATACCATTCGCAGGGGTCGGCTTCTCCGATCATCAGCAGTTAGGCTTCTTCTGTTCTTGTTTCTAGGTTCAGGGAAAGTCGAGATTAGGCATAGGTGACTTTATTTAGCATTACTTTTTAATTATATTGCTGCAATTTCAAAGCTCATTTAGGTATTCTTCCTGTAGGTGAGTCTATGGAGTTTATCCAACAAAGACTTTGATGGTTGGTGATTACGACAAAATGATAACCCTCCAGATAGGGTCTCATCTTACAAATTCGGATAACGATAGCTGCGCATTCATTTTTGGATGCGGAATATTTTCTCTCAACTTCGTTTATCGACCGGCTGGCATAAGCTACTACCCGATCGTGCCCGTTCACCTTTTGTATGAGGGCGGCCCCAAGTCCTACGTCTTGGAACCGGAGCTCGTGTCAAAACTAATTTCAGGAGTTCGAAACCTTCTTGTTGTTTGGGGTTCCATTACAACTTAACCCTTTTTTGCAATAGACGGTAGAGCAGAGCTGCAATGAGTGCATGTCTTAAGTAAATCTTCTGGACCATGACGTCTCCCAGAAAACCTCTTAGTATCCTGATGTTATGAGGTAGTGATATTTCGAGTAACTTTTTATTTAGAAATATTAAATCGAAATGCTTGGTTTTATTAGCGTCGTAAATAACGTATCTTTTGAAACCAATGCATTTATCGACGTAAAAATATTTGAAAAATATTAAATCAAGATTCTTAGTTCTATTAGCGTCGTTAAGTAACGTACCTTTTAGAACCAATGCATTTATATACGCGAAAATATTTGGAACGCTATCCATAAATTATTAAATCGGAAAAACGGTATCCCTGGTTATATTAGCGTCGTATTTTTTTGTGCAATTGCATTTGTGTTCGCAAAGATATTAAAAAAAATATATATTGCAATCGACTTTGTGTTACGTCCAAAAGTGGAGGAGTTCATACATGGAGCGGAAACGGTCGATCGTGGAAACTTACAGTAGGGATTCCTATTACTTGCATTGGAACCAACGAGCATCATATTATGTTGACTTTCTTTATATTAAATCCGGTTTTATTATTTTTAATCAATGAGGTAATCACACCCGTAAACATCTACAGTCCACGATTGATTCTCGGTGCTTATGTAATTCTTGGACTTACAACCCTGAAGAATTATACAACAATCCATTTCAAGCCTCTGCGCTTACACATTATAATATTGATTTTAAAACCAAATATAAACTCAAATCTAACCTCCTAGTTAGCCCTAGTCTGCTAGGGCAGTCTAGGGGATTGGAGCATTGGCAGGAGTTTTATTAGCTTTACTTGTAACTAACTTCTTAATTAATACATATAATAAAAATATAACGAATCGATGTCTATACATGGAAGATATATGAGAAAAAATATTATTGGGACCTTTATCAACGCAACAGCACCCCATACAATAATTGTTAGAATTTTTATCTGTTGGTCTGTACGTTTGTGCACGCTAATCTTAGAAATGGCTTATCCGATTTAGATGTAGTTTTCACTAATATATTATGGTAAGCTTCACTTAACATTTAGTGTTTGTTTTATGAAAATAGGATTATAAATAAAAAAGTTATCGGCCGGGAATTGAACCCGGGCTGCCCGCGTTGCAGGCGAGCATTCTACCACTGTACCACTGATGCGATTAATTGTGTTAATATTTGTTCTGCGCGCATGCGTAGTTCACGCACAATCAGTTACAAACATTCATGCAAATATTTTTTTTTCTCTGCATTAAAACTGCAACTGGTCAAGTATGACTAACCAGCAATTTTACTTTAAAGTACTTAAAAACTAATGGCCTAAATCTAAGACATCACTCACTGGTATTTCTTAGCTTTTATCTTACCAATCACTTTTTTGTTCTGATAACTACTTCTTATACACTAATCACTTTACAGCACTAATTCAAAGAGCTTTACTCTTTTTGATCGTCTCTGTTGATCCCAGTTGTACAAAATCTGCAACACTTCAATGTTGTGGTGATTGTATAGCCTAGTCTCGTACTTTTTGGCATATTTTTTAATTTTCTCAGCTACTGTTGAAATTCCTAGATCCCTGTGTAGATAGCATTTTTAAACATACCACGGTGCATTTACTATTCCTCTCAGCACCTTGTTTTGAAATCTTTTTATTATAGCTATATTGCTAGGTTTAGCACATCCCCACAACTGTATGCCATAGGTCCATACGGGTTTTAATACCTGTGTATATAAAAGGAGTTTATTTTGGATAGAGAGGTGCGATTTCCTCCCAAGTAACCAATACATGTTTCTATATCTGAATTCAAGTTCCCTTTTTTTCACTTTAATGTGTTCTTTCCAGCGCAACTTAGCGTCTTAATTCATTCCGAGGTATTTAGCTGTGTTCACCAGTGGTACTTGCCTGTTATTTAAGAATATGTTTTAATGATCTACAGAAGTTTTATTTGTAAAGTTTACATGGGTTGTTTTAGCTTCGTTTAGTTTGATCCGCCATTGTTTCGTCCATTTACCGATTTTATTAGTCGCTTTTTGTAATTTATTTGATATGTCAGCAATTTTTTCTCCTACCGTCAACACAGCCGTGTCATCGGCAAACATTGCTATTTTCGTGTCATTAGGTGTTGGGTTATCATATGTATAAAGAAGATGTAGAACTGGCCCAAGAACGCTACCCTGCGGAACCCCAGCGCATATATCTATTAAATCTGAGTAAACATTTTCTTGCCTTATTCGAAATGTTCTGACTGAAATATATGATTAAAGTATATCTGAAAACTGTATAGGTAATAATTTCCTGAGTTTATATTCAAGTCCTTTGTACCAGACCTTATCGAATGATTGAGAAATATCTAAGAAGATAGCGGAGCAAGTTTACTTTTCTTTTAGTGTTTTTACTATAAAATCCGGTATTTTGTAAACTTTGTCGATTGTTGAGTATTTAGCTCTAAACCCGAACTGATGATCTGGTATGAGTGATTTTTCTCCTAGTATTGGTGCCTGTTAATCTTTTTAGGAATAATTTTTCGAATACTTTAGAAATTATTGTTAAGAACGAAATTGGCCTTTATGATGTAACTTCGCTTGGGGGTTTTCCATGTTTGGAAATCATAATGACTTCTGTAGTTTTCCAAATAAGTGTTACATATTTTAGTTAAAAGGCTGCGTTTATCAAGTGGGTTAACTTCACTATACCCTTTCGGACCTTGCGTACGTTAATATTGTTTTTTATTTCGGCGCATACTTCCTTTGGTGTTACTATTTTTATTTCTTTATTTTCTTTCTGCTCTAGGATTTCCAAGTTCATTTTTTCTGAAGGTTTATTCGGTTAGAAGGTTACTTTGAGATATTGAGCAAACAGCTCTGCTTTCTGATTTTTGCTCAGTCTTCGTCTGGATTTTTTATAGGTGGGAACTGCTGAATTGGTTTTTTAAACTTTTTTGCAGCCTTCCACAGACAATATTCACTTTCTTTTCCATTCGTCAGATTTTTTAAATATTAGTTGATAGTTTCATTTTTCAACTTATGTATTTGTCGTTTGAGGTCTTGAGTGAGTTTGTTTAGTATATTTTTATCAACTGGATGCCTTATATGTTGCCATACCTTCCTAGCTTTCCTTTTTTTGCCTATCGGATCTTAAATCTCTGGTTTTAATAGGTACATTCAGTTTAATTCTATCACTTAATTCTAGCTTGAAACTTTCTCAGTCTTTCTTGTTAATGGCTAATGTTGCATGGGGTTCTTTCTTTATTACAGTTTCACTTAAAGTTAATATTATTGTCGAGTGATCAGAAGACAGATCAAAAGATTCGTCAATATTTATATAATTGCTTGAGACTTTTTTAATGCCATAAAAATCTATAAGGTCTAATATTTTTCTATTATCTGCAATAAGTAGGTTTTTCTGTAGAAACATATTTGCATCTAATTTCTGCAGCTGTATGCCTTTGTTATTAGTAAGTCGAGATCCCCAGCAAATGTTTTTGGCGTTGAATCGCCTCCTAGTAAAAATCGTTTACCCAGTCTTTTAAGAAGGTCCTTATAATCTTTTTTTCTAAGTCTATACTTTGGTGGGCAATGGATTGATGCAACGACTAGGTTAAGTTAGGTATCATGTGAGTGGGGCGTGGTCGCCCCTTAGTAGACCACATAAACATAGTATATGTTCAGCAGTTTTGTCTTTCAAGAAGCAAAACCGACAGTCCGTTTGTTGGTTCAGACCTATCTTTCTGAGGTGGTATCTTAAACGACAGTGTCCTGTATGCAGTCCCTTTAGAATCTGGTATATCAGACCAGTACGTGAGTATTTTCCTCCAGTCCCAAATAATTTTTTGGCGGCACTTGTCGTGACTCAAAAAACCGGTTCTGGTCCAGTAAACGCAGATTCGGCCCCCTGTTTTGCAGGGTGTCGGCTTTTTTGTTTCTCTCCACCCCCTGGTGCCCTGGTACCCACAGTAGGGTCACCCTGTTGTTCGCACCAAGGTTTTCTAGGGATTCAATGCAATTCCACACAAGTTTAGAACTTTAGAACTTCACCAGGGGTTTTTGAGCCATCTGTGTACATTACGAATTTAGTCTCTGGGAAGAAGATTTGTCCCCTTACCCATTCGTCTCTCTTCGGAAAGAGGACTTTCAACGACTTTTCTACGTGTATTTTTGTGGCTAGCAAGTCAGAAACTATCCCAAAAATTTGGTGGTTTTTTTTTCACTCAGTATCCCGGAGTGAACCCGAGTTGCTCTCCATTAATTTGACTTTCAAAAGACAGGAATCTGTGGGAGACTATCTTGGCCTCCCTCTCTAAAAGAATATCTAGGGGAGGAAGATGTAGGAGGTGTGCCATCACTGCCGTTGGTGTGCTGGACGTAGCTCCAGTTATGGCCAGGCATGCCAGCCGCTGAAGACCAGCAAGCTTTGCTCTAGATGCCTGTTGTAACCCTTTGGTCCACCAGACTACTGAACCTGACATGACTATAGATATTATTATTGTTTGATAAAACCGGTAAATCTGTTTGAGGTTCATTCCCCAAGAGTTGCCACATACTCTTCTGAGATTCCAGAGAAAAAACCTGGATTTGTTTATTGTTTTTTTCAAGTGGGCGTTCCAGGTAAGTCTTTTATCCAGAACTATACCCAGGTATTTCACTTTCGTCGCAAATGGAATGCTCTCTCCGTATAGGACAGGCTGCCGAAGCTTATCTAGCTATTTCCTTTTTGCAAAAGGAATAATTACAGTTTTCCGGGGATTGAGAGTCATCTGTTCCCTCTCGCACCATATGTATACTGCGTTGAGGGCTTCTTGGAGAACGTTTGAGATCGTCGCTTTAAATTCTAAGTATAACCAGATCATCTGCATAGCACTGAAAATCTACTCCTGCATGAAAAGCTCGCTCAGCAGACAGTCTACTAGGAGTGACCATATTAGGGGGGAAAGTACCCTGCTTGTAGACACCCCTTCGCCGCCCTAAACCTAACCAACTCTTCATGCAGTGATGATATCTGTTTTTAATCATGTTTTTAATCCAGTTACAGATTTTACTGTCTATCCCTCTATCCCTAATTGATGTATAGAGTGACTGTGGTAAGGCGTTATTAAACGCTCCTTCTATATCTAGAAAAGCTGCCAGCGCAATTTCCTTATGTTTAAGAAAATGGCCGATCCTTTGTACTAGATTGTTTAGTGCTAAATCTGTATATTTGCCTATTTGGTAGGCATACTGATGGGGGTTTAAGGTATGTTCCCTAAGATTTCCCTCTTTAGGATGTTCCCTAAGATTTCCCTCTTTAATATGTCTATTAATAATTCTTTCCAGAGTTTTCATTAAGAATGAGGTAAGGCTAATCGGCCGGAAGGATTTAGGTAGGAAATGGTTTACCGTACCCGTTTTACGTATGTAGACAACTCTCGTCGTTGACCAGCCCAGCGGAATATAACTTCACCCTAAACTCGCTCTGAATAGTTAAACCAGAAGAGGTAGTAAAATTTCGCTGCCCTTCTGAATGAGGGCAGGGAAAACACCATCCTCACCTGGAGACTTGTATGGGGAGAAATAGTTCACCTCCCATTGTACCGATGCTGGGGTGACCACTTTTAAAACATAACTCCAGTCCTCCATTTTGGGTCGTGATGTCGATCCACTTAAGAGTGGAATTTTCTTCTGGTCCCTCTGAATCATACTGCCGGCAAAGTGGGTCTGCAAGAGTTTTTCTAACATTTGCCTACCAGAGTCCGTAAAAGAGCCGTCTGGTCGTTTTATCGATCCAATCTCCTGCACCGGATTTCTTGCGGGAGCCTTGTGGATTCTTGTGCTGGCAGGTAGATCTGATATACTTTGACAGAACCTTCTCCAGGATTTTTTTTTGGCTTTCCTTATTTTTTTGCTGAAACGTAAAATAGAGATCTGTGGAATTACAGAAACACATTGGCATGGAAAAGGTTATTACAGATCATCCGACTATTCCGTGTTCTTCTCCGGAAATCAAGACAAAAATTCGGAAGGTGTTGCGTTTTTCGTATCAAGGAGAATTTCCCTGGCTGTCGATGCTTACCAATGTATCCATGAAAGAATTGTGACCCTAACTTTAAACTCAAGTCCTGTGATGGTCAATCTTGTCCTGGCCTATGCCCCCACTTCTGGTGCGAATGACGATGAGATTCATAACTTTTATAACGTCTTAGCAACAACTCTATCCAACTTTTCTAAAGAGATAAACATCATTATGGGTGATTTTAAAGTAAAAATTGGAAGTACGAAAGATAATGATTATCTACGATCAGTGATTGGTAAATATCGACTATGCCAACGTAACGAGAGGGGAGAACGTCTCCTACAGTTCTGTTTAGATAATATGCTTACTATTGCCAATACGATGTTCCAACAACAGGCAAGAAGACTATTTACCTGGCGCTCACCTGATGGGCAATATAAAAATCAAATAGATTTCATGTTAATCCCTTTACGCTGAAAATCATCAATAACAAACACGAAAACGCTGCTCTCAGCGGACATTGGTAGCGATTAATTACTTATGTCCACTTTTAAAATAAAACTAAAAATATGTTTTAAAAAGAAAACACCTAAAATCACCATATCAACTGAAATAGATAAATTTAACTCGTTAGTTACCCAAAAAATAGAAAAAATTAAGTTAAACTCAGATACATGTACCGCAAATCAGGGAAAACGTGAATAGCGATATTAGAGACAACAATGACTAAAGAAAATCGAGGCTCCGGTGTCGTTAGAAGGCAGCCCTGGATAAGAGATGACACTCTAGCTCTATGTGAGAGAAGGAGGAAACTTAAAGAAAAAGGTCTAGATGACGCTGAGAGAAGGGAACAACATAGAGTCCTATCGAGGAATATACAGAGACGTTGCAGGGAAGACAAGAATTCATATTACCAGGATCTATGAAAAGACATTGAAAAACATCATAATAATAATCGAATCAAAGACCTGTTTGGAAAAATTAAAATAATCACTTGTAACTTTAAACCTAGGCCTTGGTCCATTAAAGATAAGAACGGCACCCTAAAAACTAATATAAACGATGTGCTAGACGTCTGGAAAGACTACTGTACATCACTCTATGATGATGATTACGAATCTCTTGAGCAAATAAGCCTAGGAAATGAACCGAATATCCTTTTGAGTGAAGTAGTCGTAGCAATCAAAGACAAGTCCACCGGAATAGATTTGATCCCTGCGAAGGTCTGGAAGGCGCTTGAGGAGGAACATTAAATACCTACATCTGTTATGCCAGCAAATTTGAAACAACGGAGTCTGGCCAGACGATTGGTCTATATCCATTATAATACCCATTCATAAAAAGGGATCAACGATGGACTGTAACAATTATCGCCTGGTTTCCCTGATCTCACATGCGAGCAAAATAATGCTGTATGATCTTTGATCTCGGTTGATCCACTTCCTCGATTACCAAATAGCACCTAAACAGTAAGGATTTGTCAAAGGGCGAGGTACACGAGAACAAATACTAAACGTCCGAATACTTATGGAGAAGGCCAGGGAATACTATGCACCCATGTATATGTGTTTTATCGACTACGAAAAAGCGTTCGAAAATGTAAAATGATCAAGAAAGATCCGACATCGGTGAAAAAGCCGTCTTCGGGGTTAACCGTTAGAACCAAAGAGGTAGGCAAATCTACCTCGGTGGCGACAGCGGGACTAAAGAGGCCGGCCAAAACCAGCAAAAAAGCCGGAAAAGAAAAAAAAACCTTAATGTATGGTAAAGCGCCAACAAAACTACCTATACCAGGACACAAAGTGGGGAAAAAAAGTAAACCTCCCTACACTACCTTTAACCACATCCAATTTCTCCAGGCAAACATCCAACATGCTAGAGTGGCTTCATATGTACTCAGCAGGAGGTTCTCCAAGGAGCAACTCAATGTGGCACTAATCTAAGAACCCCGGACTTCTAATACAGGCAGAATAAGCGGCCTAGGAAACTGATCCGGTAAGTTAATAGCGCGTACTCAAGGTGGTAAGCCAAGAGCATGCATACTTATCAGGAAAAACATTAACTATTTTATGTTAACAGAGTTTTGCACCCCTGATATGGTTGCAGCACAGCTTTCGATCTCAGGAGGAAATAGTAGTGTAGATGTAGTCGTCTGCTCTGCTTACTTCCCTGGAGACCGAAAAAAACACCCTCCTCCAGCAGCAGTGCGAGATCTAGTCGCCTTCTGCAAGAGGAACAACAGTCTCCAGGGGAGGATGGTGTTTTCCCTGCCCTCATTCAGAAGAGCAGCGAAATTTTACTATCCCTTCTGGTTAAACTATTCAGAGCGAGTTTGGCGTGGAGTTATATTCCGCTGGGCTGGTCAACGGCGAGAGTTGTATACATACTTAAAACGGGTACGGTGAATCATTCCCTACCCAAATCCTTCCGGCCGATTAACCTTACCTCATTCCTAATGAAAACTCTGGAAAGAATTATTGATAGACATATTAGAGAGGGGAATCTTAGGGAACATTCCTTAAACCCCCCAATATGCCTACCAAACAGGCAAATCTACGGATTTAGCTCTAAACAATCTAGTAAAGATCGGCCATTTCCTTAAACATATGGAAATTGCGCTGGCAGCTTTTCTAGATATAGAAGGAGCGTTTAATAACGCCTTACCACAGTCACTCTATACATCAATTAGGGATAGAGGAATAGACAGTAAAATCTGTAACTGGATTAAAAACATGAATGAAAACAGATATATAATATCATCACTGCATAGAGTCGGTTAGGTTCAGGGCGGCGAAGGGGTGTCCACAAGGTGGGTTACTTTCCCCCCTAATGTTGTCACTTTTAGTCGACTCTTTGCTGAGCGAGCTTTCCATGCAGGGAGTAGATTTTCAATGCTATGCGGATGATCTGGTTATAATAGTTAGAGGTAAATTTGAAGCGACGATCTCAAACGTCCTCTAAGAAGCACTTAACACAGTATACATATGGTGTGAGAGGGAACATATGTCTGTAAACCCCCGAAAAACTGTAATTATTCCTTTTACAAAAAGGAAAAAGCTAGATAAGCTTCGGCAGCCTGTCTTATGTGGAGAGAGCATTCATTTGCGACGGAAGTGAAATACCTGGGTGTAGTTTTGAATAATAAAAAAATTTATCAGCTCTACAGTTTTTTTCATATCAGATATAAATTAGACAAAATTGTTTTAATTATTTGCAATTATTTTAGGGATTGTTCAGCCAATTTATCGTGGACATGTATGCAAAAATGAAAATGGAGAGGTTAATTTATAAATGCACTAACCAGACACGTTTACGTGCTGAGGATTACGTGTATGCAAGATAACGTGGAGAACATAAGACGATTAGTTAAGGCCAAAGATCCCATATTATTCGATATTGTAAAGACTATTAAACAGGAATTCTCCCTGTATGCAAGAAGGTCATTGCTCTAAAAGATACCCTCGAGCATTTTCAGAGCAAACAATATCGGGAGAAAACGGATATTCACTGTATCGTCGTCGAATTTCACCTCAACAAGGTGGCTTCACAGCTAAAATAAGGTTACATTGTCAGGAAATAGATTAAGGTAATAAATGGGTGGTATCTTATTCACCGGTATTATCAAGAACCTATCAAGCTCACATCAATGTTGAAGTATGTAACAGTGTCGAATCCATAAAATACATATGTAAATGTGTGAACAAGAGCAGTGACCAAGAAACAGTGAGATTCACAAATAATGATAACAATGAAGGCACAAGGTTTCAGTCAGGCCAATATATTAGCTCTTTTGAGGCAGTTTGGCGTATTTTAAGTTTTTCAATTCATGAAAGACATCCACCCGTTATTCATCTTGATGTTCATCTTGAAGGTGGACAAATGATATACTTCAACCCTGAAAATGTAACGGAGCGTTTAGAAAACCCGAGACAAACCACTTTGCTTGCTTTTTTTAATCTCTGCGAAATAGATGCATTTGCTAAGTCACTTTTATACAACGAAGTTTCATCGTATTATACCTATAATAAATAACAGGGTATTTTTAACCGCAGAAGACGTGAAACAGCTGTAGTAGGTGAACTAGGTATACCCTACATACCAAGCGGCTTGCCGGGCACTTCGCTTACTGGATGGGGATCAACACTGGGACACTGGGATGATGCTTTGTCCGAAGCAAGTATTAGCGAAGGTCATCAGCGGTTGCGCCATTTGTTTGCAGTCATGCTGGTGTTTTGTGCACTTTTTGATGCTGCACAGTTATGGCATAAGTATTAGAACAAATTAGGTGAGGACTTTTGCAGGCCCTCACAACTAAATAATGACAACCCGGTTAGTAAAAGATTACGTAAAAGCCACTTAAATCGTTGTTTGCTGGCTATTCAAAATATAGTTACATCTATTGGAGGTAATCCTATTTCTCAATATGGCATGCACGAGCCATTATTTGACGATGAACGTATAAATAGAGATAACGCGACGGAAATAAACTATGATCCAGTAGATCTAGCCGAAATTTTACAAACTGATGTCGCGAGACTAACTGAAGAGCAGCGTTTAACATTTGATCGGGTGTGTCGCAGCGTTGATAGTGCTTTGGAAAAAATGCCATTTGTAGATGCTCCCGGTGGAACGGGTAAGATATTTCTTACCAAAGTGATTTTGGCGAAGATACGAAGCCAAGGTAAAATTGCGCTTGCTGTCGCTTCATCGGGCATAGCAGCCACTTTGTTGCTGGAAGTGAAAACTGCCCATAAAATGTTTAAAATTCCGATCGACTTAGACCACACAGAAAGCCCTGTTTGTAATATTTCTGGATATTTCTGTAGCATTTTATGGATAAGTGCACAATGGCAAACGGTAAAGCGGTTAAAGCAGTAGATAGAACGTTGCATAATGTTAAGCAAAATGTCCAACCTATGTATGGCATAACTATACTTTTTTGTGGCGATTTTTGTCAGACTCTCCCTTTAATATCACGTGGAACGAAGGCTAATCAAGTAGGAGCCTGTTTAAAGAGTTCTCGACTGTGGCATTACATTATCCCTTTGCAGTTGACAATAAATATGCGAGCACAAATCGGAGGCAACAAAAATGCTTAAGAGTTTTCAGATTTGCTACTTGATATCGGTAACGGTGTGTATCCGCAGGAACAAGGAAAAGTTTTAAACGAAAACCTATGCTGCAAGGTTTCATAAATGCGAGACCTCATATTATCCGTGTATGAAAACGCAACGCAAATACCAACTTGCGAAAATTTCTGGCTTTGGTAAACAGCTATTTTAACTCCACGAAACGACCAAACCGCAGCAATAAAAGCCAAAAATTTGAGCTTTGTTTCGGAAGATAATGTAGAGTATATCTCCGTTAACAGAGTTATAGAAGATAAAGAATCTACCAGCTACCCAGTAGAATTTTTAGAATTCCCTAGTGCTCCTGGACTACCAGCTCATAAAATAAATTTAAAAATCGGCCATGATGATGCTTAGAAATTTAAGCCCACCAAAACTTTGCAACGGTACCAGATTAAAAGTGACCAATTTACAACGAAACCTGATAAAAGCAGAGATTTTAACAGGGTGCGGAATAGGAGATAGATTCTTTGAATTCCTCTCATTCCAATTTGTTATACACCATTTATTTAATTTATCAATATCAGCAGATTAGTTTTTGTTCACTACGTACAAACAAATTAAATCATTAATTATCATTGAATGCAGTATTTAAATACATTTCAGATGAAGTATCACAAGACATCTATTTTATTTAAAAAAAAATTTACCGATTACGTTACCACGTTAAAACCATAGACATAGGAGAGAAGACTGCGGGTCCATGTGCTGAGAGTTGGTTCCCGATGGGAAAGAGACAGTCGATCGAGAGGTTGTCTCGTGTTTTCTCTAATGGGCAGGGCTTACGCCAGAGAGGCACGCGGCTAGCTGAGTGGAGGGATCGGGTTCAAGAATTGGGAGTAAGCACCGCCCATTAGAGAAAGCATGAGACAACCTCTTGATCGACTGTCTCTTTCCCATCGGGAGCCAACTCTCGCATATAGACCCGCAGTCTAGTCTCCCATGTCTATGGTCAAAACCTCTTCATAATTATACATTCGGCATTTCAGGATTTTTGTCAAAAGTACATTTCTTGCGAAATATTGAATTTGTTCCATAATTTAGTCGCGTACGGTATATTACTATAAATAATGTAATATTTTACGACTGTTGCTACAAACTTTAAATTTTAATAAACAAAATGCCTTAGTGCACAAGATTTAAATGACCTCGTTTACTGTTTTTAAACATCTTTTCTGGTAACAAACTTAAATTTTAAAGTATAAATTGGATGGTAACAGATTCATGTAAACTTAAGAGTTATTTCCTCTATTGAAATAAAGCTAATAGTCATTATATTTTTGGTAACCACTTATTCTTTATCAGAAGCATGTGTTATTAATTGTTCAGGTAGTTATTGCAATTTGCAATGTCCACCTGGTATGGTTGTGTATCAGAAAAGCTGTGAATGTTGTCCAGGGTGTTACTACTTAAGTGGTAAGTTTCCTAACTATTATTTGTATTATCAGGATAAAGTTTTTTTTGTTGAGCAAAATTTATGCAGTTGAAGGAAACGTCATTTTAAAATCATGTCTTTTAAGTAAAAGTATTTTTTTTACATTAAGAAATAAAATGGTATTACAAATAACCCATCAAGGTTAAAAATTGAACACAGAAAAGTAGGTAAAACAAATAAAATGCGCAGTAGGTTAACTAAAGCAATAGATAATATTTATGTTAGTAGAAAATTAATTTTTATTATTTATTGGCACAAATATTTAATAATTAGTGATGTTAAGATTCTAAAAATAGGCACATAATTTGTTTGTTTCCGACAAAGTTAACTTATAAAATTTTGTAAATTGTATATTTTAGTTTTTTTTTTACACTTTTTTAATCTATTATATTTTTTTAATTTTTTAAATTTTAGGTAAAGGAGCAGTATGTGACAAAAACGACTTAAACGTCTTAAATGCGTTAAAAATAAATGTGTATAAAATGCACTAATTTTATATACATTTAAGAATGTAAAATAACTGATAACTAGCTTCCAAAATAAACTTCTTCTATTACTTTACTTCCCCGGCCGCATGGAGGTAAGTAACACGTGGTATCGCCATTCGGATACCCGTTCGAATTTTTGAATGTAACACGCGGGCTGGGCGTCCGTCTGGCGCTATCGAGTGCTACTTACGAAAATGATAGTCGCATAACTTATTAAAGCTTTAGACAATTCTACAGAGTACATCAATAGGGAATAAGCCTAGGAAAACCCTGTACTCTAGTGATTTCCTAGCTATTGTGTATGATTATGAAATGTACCAACATGCAATTTAGTTTCCTTGTGGGCAAAATAAAGGATAATTATTTAGAAAAAAATTTTTAATTAAAATTTTTTTTAAAATATGAGTACCATAGTAAAGCGAATAGTTATTTCACTATTTTTTTGTTACCCAATCCTACATTGTTTTCCACACATTTGGCGGTGTATTTGCGGACTTAGGTTTTTTTTTCTCCCATTTAGCTTTACCTCCTTGGAATCTCCTTTTTCGTAAATAAAATAAAAATTAATGATATATAGGTACCTTAAAATCTTTTTGGTATTTTTATTAGCCACACCTACATAGCTATCGCTGAGCGCTGCACTAATACCTTCTTTCCCTTTCTAGTTGTTCGTGCATGACTTTGCTTATATTCCGTGTTTTTAAAATGAGTATGCAATAAACTTAATAGTTAAAGTGGTGTTTTAGCGTTTGTGTGATAATTTTTCATTAATGCTGCTATAGCCGGTTAAAAGTGTTCTGGATCATCTTTTAAATTATTTAATATTGTGTTAAAATTGGTCAATAAATTTTTTTAATTTCTCTCCTGTTTCTTATTTATCAAAACCCTCTTCAATATTCATAACAATTTTATTAGTAGATTCTATTAAAAAACGTTTTTTCATTGCTTGGTTCAGCTTCAGAAGTATCTAATGGCCATACATATAGCAGATATTCGGCCTGAAGCTTTTCCAGACATGTTTCTTCTAACAATGGAACAAAAACATTTGTTGGTGCGTCACGTAAGCACGACGAATCCATAATAAATGATGCCTCTGGAAAATCACAAAGACAACTGACTATGTTTATTTTCCGCGTAGGTACGTCCTTCAAGCGCAAAGAAGCACTCGATAGCGCCAGACGGACACCCAGCCCACGTGTTACATTCAAAAATTCGAACGAGCTTCCCAATGACAATGCCACGTGTTACTTACCTCCATGCTCCCCGGCTTATTGGTAACATAACGCTTAAATTGTAACTATATTAATGTAGTTTGTGTTTAAAAAGATTCAAATAAATTTTTTAACCTATGCACTTTTTTATAGATCCCTTAGGTATAATTTTAAATTGCATGAAAGCTTACACTTAGATTGTTTACATTAAAGAAAGAATTTTAAACTGAAATGAACATCTTTAACCTAGCGAAGTTTTGTTTAATACAAGGTCTGGCTATTAAATAACGAGACTGCACGTGCAGAAGGCATCCTGGAAAAGTAAGGTGGGCAACGAGCGTTGGAAAGCTATAAGTGTCTACTATTTCAGTACAAAAACACGTTTTTGTCGCTGTAGTAGTATTTTTTCTGAAGAGGTTAAAAACGAACGTGTTTTTTTCTCGTGCTGATAACAATCCGAGCAAAGAATCAATGTGAAATTTCTCGTTAAATTAAAAAAAACTAATACGTAAGTGTCGTGAAACAATCGGTTGAAGAGAAGTCCCTTTCGTAGTTTATTATTATTGATAAACGTATATTTTCTTTTGTTTTTGCATTTTTCAATGTTTTTTTAGTCAATTTGTGATTTAATTGGCTGTAAAAAAATAAGAAAGTCGTAATATAAAAATTTTAGGTTTAAAATAAATTATTCACATATTATTGCACTTTAACTCTGACACTTACCTAGCTTAATTGTTATTATGTTCTAAGCCACTATTACAATGCATTATTGATGTATATTAACCAATAATAAGAGTTATTATCAACCAATAACAAACAATTCGCAAAGAGGTTGAAAATAAACATAAGTATAAATAAGTGTAAGATGTGTAGACGGTTATTCATAGCGCTTATATTATTGGCTGTACCCAGTCATAGGTGCACGCTTATTGTTTCAAGGCAGCCAATAAGTTCGCACCGGCTGCGCAGGTATAGTTGATACACGGCATACGCGTCACCTTGACGAAAAAATCGTACACTTTCTTTCGCCTATCTTCATCCGCCAAGCCCGTACCGTGCAATAAGGATCTTCATTCCAAAAACTCCGACTAAGTGCTATAAGTTATTAAAAGAGGACTATGGTGAGAATTCTCTATCTCGTGTGCGCGTTTCAAATAATATAAACGGTTTTCTGAAGGTCGAGAGAGCACCAACGTCCAGGTCGACACTAACGGCATCGTAATGACTGAATGAGTTCCAGAGAGTGAAACAGTAAACCAAACTTACTATTTAAAAGTTTTGGCAACACTGCGAGAGCGAGTTCGTATGAAACGGCTGGAGTTGTTGAAAAACAAGTCGTGGATTTTCCACCAGGACAATGCACCTGCCCATAACGCGCTGTCCGTGAAGCGTTATTTAGCCGCTAGAGGCACTTTAGTGCTTGAACACAGGCACCTTACTCGCCTGATTTAGCACCCTGTGGCTTTTTCTCTTTTCCGAAGATCAAGTCTGCCTTAGAAGAATCTCGATTCGAGTCGATGGAAGAGGTGAAGCGACAATCGACAGAGCTCCTAAGAGGGGAGCATTTGATTGTAGAATAATTCTAAAAATAAAAGTCATTTTCATAAGCAGTCTCGTTATTTAATAGCCACACCTCGTATAGATAGAGAGCTTTAACAAAGACATTGTATGGTGTGAACTCAAGTTAAACGAATATTAAACAAAATATGCAAATTTAATTTCGTATGTTCTAAATTGTGAATTTTGAAGTATTCTCCCGCATTTTTCATGTCTGAGCTTACTAAAAGGTATATTTACTTTGAGATGATATAACTCATATGAGCATATTACATTAGGATACATTTCCATGAAATGTTTGTGCATGATATTTATATTAACCGAACTCGGTAGATATCTATGTGACATTTTGATCGTGTTTTCGACAGTAATGTGAAATGGTTGGGTTAAAAGATTTAATTTGGTCAAGTATCTCTGAATCCGATATTTTGTTTACAGATGAAAATCTTCCTTGTCTATCTTGTAGGTGTATAACTTCTTAGTTCAAATTATTCTTGATCGGTCCAAGAACAAGCCAATCATTTGTTTTTTTTATTCAAGAGTGGTAAGGTAAAATATCTTGCAAACTGATTGTACTTCACCTTCTTCATCTCTGAATGTATAATGAAACGTATGATTTCTAACTTCGTTACATGGCTCTGTGGTTCTTCTTTTAACATTTAAACTTAAAATTGTGTAATATAAACGTCTTTGGCAAGCACCAACTTACTCCCAGAAAAATATATTGATATCAATACGTCGATTGTTGCAAATTTTTTCGTAGCACTTCGATTTGCATATTATGTTTTTTTGCATCTGTTACTTTTCCTTTCAGGTTTTGGTCAAAATTTGCCAATAAAATTGTGTTTTTCGTCTTTACAAATTTTAATGACTTTTCTTCAAAATTCTGACAATTCAACTACTTTCTTTTTTTATCAACATATACAAAGTATAAAATCGTGAAAAATTAAACTTTTGAAAAACTATAAAAACTAACATCTACACACTATCTTTAAGTATCAACAGCATCCTTCTAAAAATTTTTTCTTCTTTTCTTTTTCTTTTGCTTTCTTTCAATGAAATAAAATTTCCGTTTTTTTCTTTTTTTCGTTCTCCTTATACAATATATTTTGAGTTATTTAACTGGATCATCAGCAGTTCTTTCTGGGATAAATATTGAGATTTCTTCAGACGTGATTGCTGAGATCCAGAAGAAAATATTTTCTTCAGCATCTTGAGATTCAGCATTTTTCAATCGCAAATTTTCCTTAGTCATTCAAAAAACAAACTGATATTCTTCAAATAAATCTTAAGTAATAATGTGATTTTCTGGGCCTGCTGCAAAATTTTTATTCGTTCTATAACTGTATAGGGGACCGAGCCCACACCAACCCGCAAAGTTTATTCAAATGCAATTCGCGACAGCTAGTTTAACAAGTTTCAATTAGCTTCATTTACTAACGTCGCTTGTCGGCAGAAAAATCAGCTCGCTTGTAAATTGTCCGAAAACATTGAAAAATTGAATTTTCATGTACTTGTGGTACTCGTGTGGTTCATTCATCGAAAAAGTCTTTGTTACAAGCGATATTCGTGTTCGAAAATCAAGTACATGAAAATTTAATTTTTCAATGTTTTCGGAAAATTTACAAGGGAGCTGATTTTTCTGCCGACGTCTGTAAATGGAGCTAATTAAAACTCGTTAAACTAGCTGTCGCGAATTGCATTTGAATAAACTTTGCGGGCTGGGGTGGCTTCGGTGTATAGAGGCTTGATTTTACATGAGAGAAAACAGCGCGAATCTGACGACGACAACTAGTTTTAAATAAAATCACTGTATCTGACTATTGCTAGGCAACTACATAAGCCAATTATTCAGATGCGATGTTCTTGTTGGATAATGTCCAGTTATAGGGTTTTACTAAGTAGCAATGTAACAAGTTATTACCAATGTTATACATTTGTTTCATGCTGCTATTGGACCAAATTTCCTCTTTTTAGTCGATAATGCTCGACCGCATCGTGCAAGAGTAGTCGAAGATGCTTTGGACTTCCATGGTATCCCGCATTTGACACTGCGCCATCGCCCAACCTTAATCCCATCGAGCATGCTTGGAACCAGCTCAAAAAGAGCCTTAAACTCTCATCAAACACCACCACACACACTTCAAAAGCTTAGACAGCTTTTACCCCAACTTTGGAGACAAATCTATCAAGGCTATAAGTCTCACAGTAATAAGTTAGCACTTGGGATATGCGCGAACAAAAAGTAACAGACACTGTCTGAATGATAGATATATTAAGCGGACTCTTGTACGTCCATCGCACTTTGCGATAGTCATTATAGTCGAGGCTACATGCCGGCTGCTTGGGTCTCAAAAAATACTTTTTAATTTTATTATTAAAGAGTGTTAATACTGTTATTGCAAAAATGAAATATACACCTGCATCATTAAATGGAGAAACGGATTAAAGTTGGTTCGCATACATAATATTCTTACTTATTAGCTTGAAAGGCATATAAATATTGGTTATTTGAAATATGCAAGAACTGATGTTTTTTACATGCTTATTTAAAAAGTTTTAATCACCTAAGTATATTTGGGGTAAACATTAACTGAGACCTACAATATTTATTAGTAACTGTTTGAGCTTAATAGCAATACGTTTTATTAAAATGTAATTAAATAAATTACCTTAGTTACTAAAGTTCAGGATTACATTTCTAAAGAAATATATTTTCAACTAATAAAAAATAAATTATCAATTTATACTTGATAAATAAGTATTATAATAATTTTATTGTATCATTAAAAATTTTTGTTTAGGTTAATACGTGATTAACGTAAATAAAATATTATTTTAATAAATATTTTAAAAAATATTATCCCTAATTATAACTAAACTACATACATACATACATAAAGTCACGCCTTTTTCCCATAGGGGTAGGCAGAGACCACTTCCTTCTACTTGCTATGGTTCTTACACACATCTTTTGCTTCCTCTACTTTCATCAGTGCTCTCATACATGCTCGTCGGTTGTTGGTACTCTTGACCTAGCCTTTTTTAAAAACAATGTTGATCTGATCGAGATCTGTTCTCCGAGGTTGACCTCTACCGACTTGTCTATTTACACTGGCCTTATACATTTGTTTCGTCAATCTTCCTTTATTTATCCTTTCTACTTGTCCAAACCATCTAAGAATTCCTATATCTATCTTTGTGACCACATCTTCTTTTACAACACAGCGTTCTCTTATCTCACTATTCTTTACTTTATCCAACCGAGTTACTCCGGCTATACTTCTCAGACTACTCATCTCCGCAGCATTAATCCTATTTTCATGCTTCTGCCAAACCCAACATTCACTACCATACATAAGTGTAGGAACCAACACTCCTCTATGCACCGCCAGACGTGCCTTTTTTAACTCTTTCTGGCTATTCATAAAGCTATGCAGCGCTCCATTCATTTGTTTTCCTGCCAACACTCTTCGCTCAATGTCACTGTCAAACTTTCTATCTCTAGTAAACTTTGAACCCAAGAACACAAATTCATTTACTTGTTCTACCCTTTCTTCCTCAATCGAAACTCCACAGTTTGTCATGCTTTCTTCTCTTTCAAAAACCATTTTTTTCGTTTTGCTCACATTTATTTTCATCCCTTTGATTTTCAGGGCATCATGCATAACATTAACCATCGCCTGCAACTCCTCTTCAAATAATGCTAATATGACTTGATCATCGGCGTAAAGAAGGCATTTGACGATCAAATTATTCATTTTTAATCCGTACGCTTTCTCTTTCAGATCTTTTAAACAATTATCTATGTATAAGTTAAACAGAACATCTCTGTCTCACACCTTTTTCGATTTTAAACCAGTCCGTGCAAGCTCCGTTTAACCTGACACAAGCAGTGTCAGTGCTCGTATTAAACTATCACTCACCCCATACATAGACAATGTAGACCACAATTTACTCCTTACCACTCTGTTATAGGCCTTTTCCAAGTCTATAAAAGCGCAATAGATCTTCTGACTTCTAGCCAAGAATTTTTCGACTCTACCTCGTAATGAAAAGACCTCATTTATACATCTCCTTCCTCTTTTAAATCCTGCTTGCACATCCCATATCATCTTTTCAGTTTCATTCGTTACTCTTTTAATCAATATCTTTGCATACAGTTTGCCGACTATGCTGAGTAAACTAATACCTCGCTAGTTCTTACAGTCCTGCTGCGAACGTTTTCCCTTGTAAAGCGGCACGATAACGGCCTTGCACCAGTCGTCTGGTACACTACCACTTCTCCAACAAAGGTTAAAAAGGTGGTCCAGTAGACTAGCTACCACGTTTTGTCCAGCCTTCAGCATTTCAACTGTTATCCTGTCGTACCCAGCAGATTTACCCAATTTCATACTGTTTAACGCTTCCACAATTTCTGTCGTAGTAATTTCACTTTTATTGCAACTTTCACTCATGTCTCTGAATGGGGCCTGTACTTGTGAGTAGGGTAAAATTGCCGGTTCTGGATAAACTCCCCACCACTTTTTTTTCGTTCAAGGTCAATGACACTGACGTTATGTAACCTTCGTTGCTCCCTACCCCCTCAGGGTCAATGCCACTGACGTCACGTATTCTTGTTTTAACATGACCTTGCGTGTTTTTTATAATTATACAATTTTACATGGGATGACTGCATCCTTGAAAAAATATTTCCTTAAAAAATTATCTTCGTATGCAACGGTATGGAAAAAAAACTGTGTGTCCCTGAATTTAGTTAATCTATTTGGATTTCAAAACCTACTCCCCCACCCCGACAAAGATACCAAACGTAAAAATGTCCTTGTACATCAACTGTTTTAAAATCGAATGCATAGGATAATAAAAAATGATAATAAAAAATATTTCTTGAAAAAATAAAAAAAATGGGGCGACCCTGACTAACTTAATCACGACTAAATTTCTTTACACACATTTGATATGTTAGAACCACCGCATTTCTTTAAAAACTGACGGAAATCACCCTTTTTAGATCGGGGTGGAGTCAATGACATTCAAATCTCAGAATGTTTATTATCTTACATTTACGGAGGAAATGTTCTGAAAACACCTGTTTTGTAAAGTGTCTGCATGTGTAACATTATTAGTTTATGGATTGGGGGTGTTTTAATTTAATATTTATCAGTTTGATAAGTACAGATGAGTGTTTTTTTTTTTGATACGTGGGAATTATTTTTAATGCCTTTAAAAAATGTTGGCTTGAACGATATAAGATTTTTTACATAAATTTTATGACCCCTTTATGTGATTACAACAAGGATGTTTTTGAAAAAATAATGTGAGAAAATTAATGGATTCGTATTCCCAAACTTACCAAATTAAATGTTTATCTATGAAGGTGACGTATGTACGAGAGAAATGTAAAAATCAGAGTTTGAAGTTGAAAAAGATTTTTTTTTATATGGTGGGGTAGAATGATTATATAAATGAACATATTACAAACACTCTCAGTATCAGTTTAATATTCATTATTTCAAGATGAGTTCAATTTTGTTAAATTTACTTAATGGTGTAAACGACAATAATGATGTATCTGCTGTGGTGCTAGAAGATTTCGATTATGAACAGTTTGATAAATAACTACAAATAATGTTCAAGATGTGGAAAATAAACAAACCATCCACGTAACCAAGGATTGCAATCCAACAAGGATGAAACGTCCCAAGAAGACAACTGTAACTTCCAAGGTGAAGAAGACTCGAACATTCCAGAGGTTGATGTTGGAGCTCCAGAGGTCGACATACAACAATTAAAATGTATGATCCCACAACTTCATATCTATGGTAATATGAGGAAACGCGCCAAACTTGAAATTGTTGACGCTAACAATAGGATTAGCAAATGTGAAGAAGCATTACAAAATGCTATGGATGATTTATTTATCGCTAAAACAACGTTTAAAAAAATGACAATTATTTTTTATAACTGGAAATCTGAGCTTATAGACACCTTTGAACGTGAATAATTGTCGTTTTTTTGTATATAAATTATATTTAATGTAGTTTTTATTTCAATTAAACATTATTATTTTCATTGCAACAATATATATTTAATGATTTTTATTTAGTTTTATATATGATGAATAATTGTGTTAATAATGTACATAAATATTAAAAAAATATATAATTAATGAAAAATTAGCATTTTTTTCTTTAAATAAATAATTTGGGGCGCCTATGTACTAACATATGCAAAAACTTTATTTAGTATTTAATATTTTCATAGAAAAAATAAACCAGATGCCTTACAAAAATAAAAAATTTTTTTAAAGGCAACCCGTGACATTTCTACCTGATAACATTGTATTATTTTTATCAGAAAAAAAATGTAGCTAATTAACTCGCAATGGTGTACCATAAAAATTTTACAAAAAAAAAAAAGAAAAATTGTACTTCTAAAACGTATTTTTATTATTTTTTTAAAAAAAAAGAACGACATTTTAAATACATTATTGATGAAATTGCCAAGTAATGTGGAACTACTGTTTATCAGACAAACATATGCATATAGACACAGTAGAGATTATATTAAATTAAAAAAATCTAACACGTGCACTGAATTTAATATCATTAAATCGTTATAAACTCTACTTTTCCCAATGTCTTGTTGTTCAACATTTTATGTGTAAATACAATTGTAAATGGGTGGTTCCCACTCATAGAAAAAAGCCTTAAAGTTTAACCTTGGGATGATGCTTGCTGGTTGTCAGTACTATTTTTATGGAATATTTGCAACCTTGAAATGATGGGATTGTAAGATGACATTGTATATCATTGAGTTGTTCTTCTTACATGTAGTGGGGGTTGTCTCTTATAAAAAGAGATTGGTGGGCTATTAAAAAATCAAAAGTGAGAAATCTTTCGAGCAGTTAACAAAAGTGTGAAATAATCAAATACTAGTTTTACCAGTCCATTATCAGTGAGAGTAATCTATATAATTGTAAAATATGTGGATGCATAACTCAAGTCAAAATTGGCAGGAATCTGTCGATATACATTCAGCAATTCAGAGACTGCATTCATACTTTAGTGCATTGAGTCGGGATGCCCTCCATTCATCAGTTTACGATCTAAATTTTTGCTACAACGAAAATGATGTTCAATGGTGTTTGCAGAAAGAAGAGCAGTATAACGCTGGTACAGATCTTTGTGAAAAATTCGATAAAGGACAGATGGATGTGTATCAGTTTTGTGAGGAAATTGTCAAATGTGATCTGAAAGGATATCTCAAGGATCTGTTACCATACCTACCTGATGACATCATCCAGAAATACGACCTTACAGCCCATACCAATGATGATGATACAGCCGTCGACGACGATTAAAAAACATTTTTTTCTTGTACACATTAAATTGCAACAATATATTTTTAATGATTTTATTTGGTTTTTTTATATACGATGAATAATTGTGTCAATACCGTACATAAATATTGATAAAATATATATATATATAATGAAACATTAGCATTTTTTAAATAAATAATTTAACGGGTATGGCTGTGATACAAGGGGTAGATGAAAAATACATTTAAATAAAACAAAATCCAATAAGATCATCATCATTTATTATTATTATTATACAAAGACATAAATAGGTTATATTTTTGACAGACATTGAATTACTAAACTAAGTCACTGCTTTTAATCCACGAATTGTGTTCGTCGGTAAAACCGAGCCAACGAACAAAAACACTATTAGAGGCCCGACGAATAATTTTTTCGATTAAATAAATATCAGCATACTTCGTTTTTAGTTATTCAGGTTCGTAAAAGGCCTTTAATTGGATTTCCATCCATATCTTCGAGAATATAAGTTGTGGAATATGTATTGTTGACTTTGATAATTTTAAACAATTCCGTAGAAAAGTTGGCTAAATAGCCTTTTTTAAATACGCTCTTCTGTTTAAAGATCTTGACTTTATCATTAAAAGATATTTTGGTTTGATCAGTTTCTTCTTATTCTTGCTAATTCTTAATTTTGATGTAGGTCCGACATCAATTGGTTTCATCCCTGTAGCACCATGTTTCCTATTGTTATATTTTTCGCATATGGATGAAATAATGTCTAACCATTTGTTACTAACATTAACTGAGAACTCTTTGTAGAGCCAAGTTTATATAGTTCTGATGACTCGCTCCGCCATTGCTGCCTTCATAGAACTGTAGGTCGAATAATGATTGATTTTATATCGCTTCATTAGTATTAAAAAATCCCTATTATAAAATTTCTTTTCCTAATCACTCTGTATATTTTTTGGAATATACTTGGCCTCCTTCAAAATCATACTCATAGCTTCAGTAATAGCCTTTACGGTCTTATTTTTCACTGGATTGACCCATAAATATTTGAAATAACAATCAATTACCACCATAGCATATCGATATCCTTTATTAATTTTTGCACATGGTTGAAATTCAGCAAGATCAATTTGCCATAAATCTCCAAAACGTTTAAGAATAATTGACCTCCTCTGGTTTGTGTAACTCATCAACAACTTGTCGTTTAACATTCATTGTTCTATCCATTTGACGCACAATGATTTCATCTAATGCAATGTCAACAATGATGTCTCTCTCTCTATGATAATGATAACACTAATAGATTATACCTTCTTTACGAAGCTCTTCTATAATTGAAATAATCTCATTATCATGACCAGTGTGCCCAATCGATTTTGAAGTCATTAATAACCGCAAACGATCCACTAATTCTTTTGGTTTATTCCAATATATATATATATATATATATATATATATATATATATATATATATATATATATATATATATATATATATATATATATATATATATATATATATAAGTAAAATAAAAAAATGGATATCACACCTGAAATGGATAGAGAGGCTATTAAGAGCATTACAGCATATTCAAAGTTAAAAAGTTTAAGGAAGATGAGTCAAAGTCAACTGGCAGATATGCCCAAGGAAGTATTAATTTATTGTGCATCGCATGACATTGCCGCAGTTTGGGATAGACTACCCGAACACCTTCAAAATGATATCGACATTTTAAAATATCAATATTGTTATGAACATTATGGTGGTGATGATGGACCCATACCCAAGAAAATCTTTTGCTGTTATTGCAACATTGAGGATTGTAATGTGGGTGCTAATAAGAATGAATTGGGACTGAAAAATTCAACTCCAAAGAGACCTAAATTGACATATTGCAAACAACAATAAATTGGTGAGAAACGTAGAGATGTCATTAGTCATGTCACGAAAGTTTGAGCTATAAGCTGTCGGATGTAGTGTTTTGAGTGCAAATTTTTATCCACCTATTGAATTGGAGAGTGGAAGTCGTTATGGTTTGGGGCTTATAGGATTCAATGGTTGCAATACCATTCACAACATCACGAATAAAAACAATATACTCATTGGCATTCCTTCAGATAAAACCCACAATGGCAGAAGAGATTTTGTGATAGAAATACCATGTGGAGCATATGATACAGAAAATTAATAATTTTATACAACAAGAGCTTGCATCTACATTGTTTCCGAATAAAAAACTTGATTTTAAAACATTGGATGATCTTTTTAACCTTCGTGCAAATAACAACATATTCTAATGCGTATTGCGATCAAAATATTATGTGGATCTAAGAGATTCTTTTTTTCATTCGATCTTGATGTCGAGCCCGGTTATAATATAACTAAAGAACCACACAACATTATATATATGCCAGTTAGCCCCGAAGGACGTCAGTTTATTGATAACATCAGTGTGCGCATAATAGATCAGAAAAATAATCTTACCGATTTTGGAAGTGAAGAGATAGTTGTCATACTGGAATTAAAGAAATTGTAGTAACGAATGTGATGGGTTTTTGCTACAACAGGAATCCAAAATATGTCCCATCGTTTCCTTCGAATATCAATAAAAAGAAGGCATCGTCCAGAAAGAAGGTCATTTCACAAGTGCAAGTTAAACAGCAAAGACATAATACATTGTAACGTGCCTTTCTTTCCCTTCTACAGTTCCATTATAATTATATCTTTGATAATTTTTTATTCCTCAAGTACTCGTAAATAGTGTTGCATAGCCTCGATTATTGTGTATTATCGATTATATTATTGTTTGGTTTACATTTCTGTGTAGATGAGGCTAGTCAACACGGACCAACGCGATTCTTAGTGTGGAACATAGACTTGTGAATATTCTTGGTTTACGTCAATTCCGTGTCATTTTCTTGATATCTGGCTTGGGAAGTAGTCAGAGTCGTGTAGTGAGAGTCTTGGGAGTCGTGTGGTGAGAATTTTTGGGGCGGTGTGATATTAACAAGTGTGCAAAACCTCTACGGTTTTTCTTTCATATCTAGCTGTATTTGAGCCATCTTAATTGGATTTTGAAGAAAAACCATTTAATTTTTAACTTGACCATTCTATCTTACCTCTGTTGTTGATATTTTGGATTTTGGTGGCGTGTTAAAACAACCGCATGCGGGATTTATTTAAGGGAAGCCATTGTTAATTAGCAGGTGCCGTTCCATAACCAAACCGGCCACAGGAGTAGTGCATTCGTATACCCAAAGGTTACAAGTGATTTATTTTCGAATATTTAACGACGTGACTTATTTTTGACACCACAGTTAAGTTTTGTTTTAATTTATTAATATAATACATTATTAAAAACTATTTATTGCATTGGATAATATGCCAAAACTAAACTTTGATTAAAATAATCTTCTCAATAATTCTTTGTGACCAAGTGAAAATATTTTCTTCATACTTATTTGTAAATATCCTACAATGTTGATATTTTAAAAGACAACCATTGTAAAAATGTTTTTAAATAAACTCGATTGTTTTAACAGTGTAGATCTTTATGTAAATGGTAAAAGCATGAGTGGATTAGCGGCCTTATGTGAACGTTTGATTTGGTATTATTAAGGAGTTGACTTGTATACGTTTTTTTTGGTAACTTGGTAAAGTCTGTTACTCTTGCTTTTGTTTTGGTTATTTTATAAAATTGTAAATTTTAAATTTTTGGTTTGTTTTAGCAAAGAAATTTACCATAGCTGTTAGTTTTGACTATATTTGTTATAATTTTATTATTGAACTGATTTGATTTATTGTTAGCTGTTAATTTTGACTATATTTGTTATAAGTTTATTATTGAACTGTGTACTTTGATTTATTGTTGGCTGTTAATTTTGACTATATTTGTTATAATTTTATTATTGAACTGTGTACTTTGATTTATTGTAGGAGTAAAGTATCCAATATATTTTAGCTATAATTTCATTTATTTAGTTCACCATAATCTCAGTTGTTTATCGTGTGGCTCTGCTAGTGCCTATAAGACCTAGGGGTTTCCGGCTTGAACCGTCTAAGTCGGTGGCGCAGCTCACTTTTATATTTTTTTTTCTTCTACCCTCTACGGCTGAGCTCGGGCATAATTTGCCAGTAGAGAGACCGCTGGCAGAGTACTCCATAGAGAACGAAAAAGACGTGGCAACATTATCAGTGAAGGATATCAATTTTCTTGAATCAATTGGACTCAAAATACTACGACAATATAAAAATGGTGCTCGAAGCAAACAATGGCAAGTTGAATATTTTCGATGAACCAGTTGTTGACCATTCACTTATAAGTTTTCATGAGCATACTTTTAAACCATTTGGATCTCCGTTTTTTAAAAATTCGGATGAAATTCGAATTGTCATCAATAATCAATATTCGATACTCGATATTGCCGACAGCTTTATTTATATAGCAGGAAAATTCACACCAACAGATGAAACTTTACCATGCTATCTTTCAAACAACGCTTTAGCATTTCTATTTGATGAAATTCGCTATGAAATGGAGGGTGAAAAAATTGCCGTTGTTCGAAAACCAGGAATAACTTCAACAATGAAGAATATGGTTTCATTCGGACAATCACATTCACACACACTCTTGACCACTGGTTGGGGACTTTCAAATACGAAGCAAGATATCCTCGATGTAACTAGTCACGTGTTCAATGGCAAGCTTCTGCTAAAGTATTTGATGGGTTTCGCTGAAGATGACAAGAAAACGGGAACTAATTTTGATAATCGCCCGTTCATTCAAGAATTCCTATATTGGATATGTTGACGCTGATGTGGAAATCACAAAGATCGAGTGGAAGATACGTCATATTGTACCCGACGACAAGCAAAAGTTGAAATTGTTCAATAGAATCAATAAGAGCGAGCTGAATTCAAAAATGAAAATGGTTTACCGTATGTGGGATCTGTACGAATTACCCTCATTACGTAGCACATCTTCCGATATATGGGCAGTAAAAACAACAAACAGTTTGGAAACACCCCGATTTATTATCATCGGTTTTCAAAATACGAATGCATCCGAGAACAAAACAATGGATGTAACGAAATTTATAAATGCAGATATAAATAATATCCATGTGTATTTGAACTCTGAAGTGTATCCATACGAGCGTTGGAATCTGGACTTTGATAGAAAATTAACCCCATCAGCATACCATGCATATGAAAACTTTCAACGTAGTTACTATGACAAGGATATGAGTTTCCCAATAATACAAAAGTTTATGCACTCATTCTACATGATACATTTTTAACATTAGATGGATCTGTTCGTAATTCGTATTAAAAATTTTTTTTTTTATTTTTATATCTTTTAATTATATTTATTATTTATACTATTTCAATTTTATAGGTTAATAAAATAAATGTTTTTTCTTGGAGAATTGAATTTTATTTGACAAATACATTTTTTACAATTATAAAGAAGAGTTTATAACGACTTAATGATAGTAAATTCAGTGAACGTGTTAGATTTTAAATTTAATATATTATGTTTTGTGCAGTATAACAACTATAAAATCATAAAAAATTATTAAAAATTATCATAAAATTTGGGTTGACCAAATACACTCATACACACACACACACACACATCTATATTTTTTTCTGTACTAAATTTAAGGGTTCTTTTATGTATAATTAAAGAAAACAAGCACTTTTTACAACACATGTGTATTACATTATTTTCTCATACATTTTTTTATAACAAATTTCTTTAAGTATTTAACTATGAATATCGATAATATCTAGCACCATTTTGGGTACATTTTTTTCCAAGTCACTAATCAGTTTTGCTAAATTATCATATTTTTGACCAAGTATAAATCTCAGCTCTGTGATTTTTTCATTTATTGATAGCTGTCTTCCCCGCGATATTTCTTTGATTGCTTCTGCTACTGAAGCTTGCATAGCTGCGAGGATCATTTGCTTTGTTTCTGCGATTACATTGTGACCTTCTTTATTATGTTCATTACATAAAAAAATAGAACACAATGTGCTGACGGCAGCTGTTCGCCGGAGAACAGATAAAGTGAGTTCGAATTATTTACGGCTCTAAGAATGAAAATTCAAATTCATTAAGGGCGCCACCCAATTTAGATATTGCTTTACTATATTTGGATAATTGAGAAAACCAAATATCTATCTTTAACAAAATACCTAAAATGACTTAATATTAAATTTTCTTAGACATTCAGGCTGGGCAAATAGAAGAATAAAAAAACATATCACATATAAGAATATAATTAGAACATCAAAGTGGACAAGGCAAAATACGTTGTAGACCAGGGTACCATAAAATAATAATTATATAAATTAAATAACATATATAACAATATTAACTAATGTATTATAGCGAAGTACATACACTTTTATACCTGGTGTTATACCGCTCAAAGTTACCAGAATGGGGTATAATGGTAAGAAATAAACCTGTGACTGAATCTGCTGTCACATAGTACTATGTGAGAACTTCACAAAAGTCCTTTAGATTATAGTTTATAAAATTATCACGGTGGTATAATATACGATATCAATAATTAGTTATTATTTAAAATGATGGTATAATAAGTACTAATATGATAAAATAGTTATAAAAAATCTTAAAAAGGTAAGAGAACACTGAAGGTGTAAAAAAACCTGGTATTAAAGTCCAATGGTCCACATATGTAGCCTCTATCCAAGGTCCACTTGATGTAGTTGAAGACACAAAAACGAAGACAGGAAGAAGACAGGAAACAGACAGCAAAACGAAGAGAAGGCAGAAGAAAGGCTCAACCTTCCAGGTCAGCCAGGGGTCGATGATGCAACTCAGCAGGTCTCTAGCCTCTATCGGCTACTACTAGATCTCATCCGGTGGATGTCTGTCGACTCTGGCCAGGATTTAAAAGCGACTCGGTGTTGGTCCTCGTGGGAATCTTGACCAAAGTCAAGAGTTGCCACAAGAGTCGTCGTTCGATTTCCAGGAGTCTGATGGTGAGAGCTAAGCTGTACCCTAACACCCTAACAAAAAAATAATCTCATGAAAGGACATGTGCAAAATAAAAAACCAACAAAATGAAGTAGGTATATTTTCAACCTGATCGATATCATTGCTAGTTCAAAAGTCATAACTTACCTTCTGAGAAGGGAGGTAAAACTAGAAGATATCCATAACAGCAAACAGGACTAAAACGGACTAACAGGACATCAGGACAAAATGGCGGTGTTCCCACCGCATGGCAGCTTACCGGTGTTTGGCACAAATCCCCATATAAGGCTCCAAAAAAAACCACTAACGATGGGTGCGACTTGATCTCGGCCCAAACGGCACTTCGTAAATTCCCCCCTAAGGGTTAATTTCGGTTCAATACCGAAAAAGAATCCCAAACACGAGACAAGCGCACCTCATCATGGCCGCACCGAAAAAGAACTCCTCGACGACCACGAGGACAGAACCATCCTCCTATTTCTAACAGTTGCCAGAAAAAACTGCACATCCTGTATGAAATCAGCGCCAGTTTTGAATTCCTAGCCTCTCATTGGTCAGAACCATAAATGCTATTGATTGACAGAATGAATTTCATAGAATGTAATCTAAAAGACCATTCTTCTTCTTTCTTTTCTACTATGGCACGAAACATTAACGGCTAACCGACTTGAGACCGATGACAGAAGTTCTATGAAAGAAGAACAGTGACACGCCCACAATGACTCGACGTCTAGAAAGTAAATAAATATAACCTTTAAGATTATATTTTGAAAAATAAAGAAAAAACCCAGTAAATACCTAGAGATCTCATTCAGAAACAACAAAATCCTGTGACAAACCTTCAATAGCCTAGAATTCATCATACCAGAGAACACAACGGTATGTCGCCTGCTCACATGTGAATGGATGTTTTTATTGACTTCACTATCTTAAATTTCAGAAATCCAGGAATACAGCCAGAAATCATAAGGTTCCTGCAGCTTGAGTATATTACTTTCAACAGCTCTTAGAATGTCAGAAGCAAGAGTATTACCTAGTGTTGAAACTTGTGAAATTCACTAGTATTCAACTATATATATGTTTGTTTTGAAATAGTGAAATAAATGTTTTATTCAGGAATTTGATATCAAAACTGAATGTTCTCTGTAAGTACTATGCCCAATAAATAAAAAACTATTATATATAAAAAAACAAAATTAGCAGGTGGCAATTTCAAATGCTACAATGCCCAATAAATGAAAAATTTACTATATATAAAAAAACAAAATTAACGAGTAGCAATTTCAAATGCTACACATACCCCTCTCCGAAGAGTAAAAATTTGTAAACAAATTTTTATGAGGTAGTAGCTACTTAGTGATAGTAATTGATTTATATATAGTATCTTCGCGTACCACACGTTCCTTAAGGAAGTCAAAATCAGTAGAATGTCTATATAGGGAAAGAAATCAAAATCGGTTTACAAGTCAAAATCGGTTTACAGGTCAAAATCGGTATGTCAAATCAAAATCACTAGTAAATTGAATGAATTGCTAAAAAAATAGAAGAAATATCTACACAAGGTAATAATGATGTTTATTTCAGGTTGATCAGACCTATATGAAACATCAACAGGAAAAAAGAATTGAAGTATGCATACTCTCAAGGGAACATTCATAATTAGATTTCCTACTAATTATTTTCTCCAAAAAAAAATAGGAAAACCAACCAAGGTTTCCTAAGTTACACCAGCAAAAATTGTCAAAGATTGACCTCAAAATTTGTAATTTCAATTACCTAATATTGTGCACCAACGCAACAAATATTGTGCACCAACGCACCAAAAATCGTGCACCAACGCACCAAAAATTTGTGCACCAATGCACCAAAAATTGTGCACCAACGCACCAAAAATTGTGAACCAACTCACCAAAAAATTGTGCACCAACGCACCAAAAATTTGTGCACCAACGCACCAAAAAAATTGTGCACCAACGCACAAAAAAATCAGTAAAACTTTAGCATTAAGTTTACTTAAATGAAACATTTAACCAAACCACTACAGATATACTCTGTGTACAAATCAAAAAATTACGGTTTGAATTAAATAACTATCCAACAGAAACATCTGAATTGGATCCAAAATATTCCTTCAGATCTTTAATATGCCATTCTCCAGCAGGAGAACCATCCATATTATCTAAGGAATAAACTAAACGAGATATTCGCTTCTTCACTATACATAATATATATTTCGGCGCCAGCTTGGCACTGAATTTACTCGCAGCATCAGAAAGAATTTTATTCCTTTTCCAAACTTTATCACCCTCATTAAATACATGATCTCTTTTCCTGAGATTGTAAGATTTTGCATTCCTCTGATAAGCTTTATGTAGTCTATCCTGGATAGTCACAAATACTTCACTAAGACCCTTGACATCTTGAACATAACTATCCCTACAATCAGGTAAAAGTTCTATGTCTTGAGTGTTAGGAAGGTTACCATAAAAATTACCAGAAATAGGCACATTACGACCAAAATTTAGAAAAGCAGGAGAATAATGGGTGACTTCATGGGTTGCTGTATTTATTGCCTGTTGAATCTTATACAATTCTTTATCCCAATCCTTGTGTTCATCCACATAACTTCTAATAGCTTGACCTATAGTCTTATTGGTTCTTTCTACAAAATTACACTGTGCTGAATAACGAGGGGTGTACCATATTTTCTGAACTTTATATGTTTCAGCTAACTTCTTAAACTGTTTACCAGCAAACTGAGTTCCATTATCACAGATAATGAACTGTGGTACTCCAAATATCAAAAAAACTTGATTTTCCATAAATTTAATTATGCTAGGTGCCTTGGCATCTCGCATTGGACACAACAATGTATATTTAGTAAAGAAATCTGAAACAACCAATAAATAAGTGAAACCTTTTGAAGATCTGGGAAATGGTCCCATGATATCAACAGCAATAGTCTGAAAAGGATATTTAACGGAACGTTGAGTACCCATAAGTCCCATACGAGGAGTGTTTGATAATTTTTGCGACTGGCAGACTTTACACAACTTAACATATCTCAAAATATCACCTCTCATTTTAGGCCAATAGTAATGTTCTTGGACTCTCGAAAGTGTTTTAAAAAAACCAAAATGACTACAAATGGATGGATCATGCGAATCTTTTATGACATCAATTCTTTGTGATTTCGGAACAACTACTTTCCATTCAACTATATTAGATTTAATGGGTACTTTTGAAGGAACATATTTATATATCAAATCATTATCTACTTTAAAATGAGAATAAGCAACAGGATCTTGTAAAACTTTAGCTCGCAGAGAGGAATACCAATTGTCTGAATCAGACTTAACATCTATTAAATCAACTTCTAACTTATTGTCTGTTTCTGAAAAAGGCATTCGGGAGAGAAAATCTGGCACCCGATTATTAGCACCCTTTGTATAGGCCAACTCAAAAGTGTGTTGCCTTAATTTAACAGCCCATCTGGCTAATCTGCCGGAAGGATCTTTAAGATTATGTAGCCAGAGCAGACTATGGTGATCAGTAGTCACCTTAAAAACAGTTCCTTCAATATAAGGGCGAAATTTATCTATCAAAAAGATTAAACTGAGTAATTCCCTCTCTGTTACACTGTAATTCCTTTCAGATTTTGATAGGGACCTTGAGGCATAGGCAATGACCCTCTCGGCACCCTGAACTTCCTGAGTCAACACACCACCCACGCCTACATCACTTGCGTCGCACTGGATGGTAAACGGCAAAGCAAAATCAGGGGGACATAAAATGGGTGCTGATACAAGAGCCTTCTTGATGGCGAGAAAAGAAGTTTCTGCCTCAGGAGTCCACTCTATAGGTTGCTTTTTACCTTTCCCTCTTAACAAAGCACTAATAGGAGCTATTAAAGTAGAAAAATTATCAATAAATCTCCTATACCATGAACAAAGACCCATAAATCGTTTTATCTCAGTACTAGTAGTTGGACGAGCATAATTAACCATAACCGAGACTTTGGAAGGATCAGTCCTGATACCTTGCCTGTCAATGACAAAACCGAGATATTTAAGAGATGTTTTGAAAAACTCACATTTTTTCAAGTTTATGGTTAAATTAGCATCTTTTAAAATATCTTTCACTTCATATAAAAGATTTACATGTTCTTCAAAAGTAGCTGAAATGATGATAATATCATCCAAATAAGTAAATAGATGAGGTTCAAATCGGGGGCCAAACAACGCATCACACAGCCTTTGTTGCGTCTGCGCGCTGTTACATAAACCAAACGGCATAACATTAAAGTGAAATAATCCTCGTCCTGGAATACTAAACGCAGTCTTTTCTTTAGACGAGTCTGTAAGTGGAACTTGCCAAAACGCTTTTCTTAAATCGATACTCGATATATACTTAGCATTTCTCAACAAAGTTAAGATTCTGTCTATCCTTGGCAGTGGATAACTATCGTGTTTAGTAAGTTCATTCAACTTACGTCCATCAAAACAAAATCTGTATTCACCAGAAGATTTCTTAACTAACAAGACGGGACTGTTCCAAGGACTGTTAGACGGTTCAACGACATCCAATTTGAGCATGTCATCTAGTTCATCATTAAGCATGTTCAACATATACGGTGACATTAAATACTGTCTCTGCTTAAACGGTTTTGCATCACCAGTATCTATCTCTAAAGTTATTTTATCAGTTCGACCTAAACGAGAATCACTACTAATTTCCTTAAATGAGTTTACTAAATCTATCATCTGCTTCTCTTGTTCCTGTGTGAGCTCATCATCAATACTAGTCTCAAAAATACTACATTGTTGAGATGTGGCAACAATGTCAACAGTTTCACCTGAAACTCGACATTTAATGTCCCAACTAAAGTCATGAAAATCAATGGACACACTAAATTTACTACAAAAATCACTACCCAAAATAAAAGATTGTGATAGGGAAGGTACTACTAATGCAGGAATAATTTGTATATCCCCATTTATATTGATAGGCAAATCCACTATACCATCAACTTTTTGTTGTGTACCATCAGCTGTTAGAACATGGTTTAAGTGAGGACTTCTTATTATTAAATCTAAATCTTTTATTGTTCTTAAACCTCCCTGACCTATAACTGATATGTTGGCACCACTATCTAGAAGTGCAATGACATTAGTGTCCACAAGTTGGATTTTTACATAAGGCCTATTATCATTGTTTTTCTTAATCAATAAAGGAGCTACAAAATTTATGGAATCTCCCTCATTATTAAAATTTTGACTATTGGCTCTTGAAATTTTTGGAGAAAATTGAGAGCCTTTTACAACATTCTTCTTTATTTGTTTCCCTTTACACCTAACACAGTCTCTGAAAACAACATTTGGTGTTCCACATTTAAAACAAAACTTTTTCTTGATGCCTGACTTACAATCTTGAAAAGTATGATTAGGTAAATTGCATCTCCAACAAATAACAGGATTTCTCACTTTAGGGTTTCCCACTTTATAACTAGCTGTACCAACTGTTGAGGAAGAGGCAGGAATGCTATTTGAAGCCAAATTCGAAGTTGCAGGTGAAGAATTTGAAGGTGGAAAATTTGATGTTGAAGTGGCATTTCTGAATTTATTTTTCCGGAATTTATTACCAGAATCTATATTCTTATGAACAGGGTTTCTGTTCACTTGGGTATTTGAAATGAAAGCTAATTCAGGATCATCTAGCATAGCTACTGATCTACTCTGGGAACTAGAACTACTGGGGCATAGTGCATCAGATTCCTCTAACTTCTTACATAAAGTTCCAAGATGTGAAACTGAATCTATATCACACAAAGCCAGCCTACTTCTATAATCAGACTTTAGTCCCATTTTAATATATCTTATTTTAGTAACCTCAGCTGCTCCATGACTGAGTCTATTAAAAAGAGCTTCCATACAAGCAATATAAATAACTACTGGTTCTGTATTACCCTGTTTCCGGTTCTTAATTTGTAGCCAAACTTCATCTTCAAAATCTGACACTAGAAAATCTTTCCTCATTTTTAAAGTTAATGAGTCCCAATCAGTGACCTGAGATTTAATGTATCTATACCAGAAGGTAGCTTTTCCTGTAAAAAGATCACTAGCAGACTCAAAAAGCTCTACTTTAGAAACATGTCTAGCTTGAGCAAGTTCTTCAATTCGCTCTATGAACGACAAAAGATTTTTAGAATCTCCATCAAATTGTATTCCCAATTTGTAGACAGGAGTTGATTTCGAGAAATTTGGAGAGAAAGAATTACTGGTAGATTGTCTCAGAGAAGGATTAACAGTGGAATTCATTAAAGGCACATTAACTGGTTCAGATTCCTGTTCCGACACCTTGTCATGTAATTCAGCATCTAGTTGTAGAGATGTGGCATAGGACTCATTTTTAAACAATGACATATCTTCAAAGTTTTCATCGGTGTTATTTAATGGAATTCTCTGAATCCTCAAAGTCACATGACATAATCTAGATACTACTCTTTTATAAGTGGAATCTGTAGAAGGACCATCAAAATCACTAATTAAAAATTTAATAGAAGTTAATGTGTTTTCTATCTCTGTTTTTTCAATCTCAAAATTAAAAGATGGATCTACTAAGGCCAGAACATTCTGTCCTTGTTGTATCTCTTTTGAAATCAAACGACCTAAAATTTTTCTCTTATCGTCCATATTACGTTCAGAAATAACACCTCTGATCCTCAACTCATAGTTGATCTCAGCTATCAGCAAGTGTTTTACCTTAAGTGAATCCATAATGACTTGTAATGAGCAGAAGCAAAAAGCAAATGTAATATCTAACTAATTTGATATTGAGTTATCAATATCAGGTTGTCAGTCACAAAAATATCCATGAAAATCCCTATGAAAAATATCTGTCAAAATTGTTACCAGAAAATTATTTTCAAAAAAGGAAATTTTCAAAAAGGAAATCTTTAAAATTTGCTATCTTAGCTCCGAAATATATAATTATTACAAATGAACACACATACACGGTTCCTAGATATCTCAAAAAAATAACTTATCCTGTTTACCTGTTTCAAAAACACCTAAAGCTGTTCCTGAAATGTCTGTCTTCAAATAAACAATAAGACTTGAAGGACAGGTTGTAATTATTCAACTAAATGTACCAAACCAAAAAATCTAAGAAAATCAATTCAGGTTTTTCAAAAAATTTCTAACATGAATTTCTGAATTTTCGGGCCCCACACGTTGGGCGCCATTTATGTGACCTTCTTTATTATGTTCATTACATAAAAAAATAGAACACAATGTGCTGACGGCAGCTGTTCGCCGGAGAACAGATAAAGTGAGTTCGAATTATTTACGGCTCTAAGAATGAAAATTCAAATTCATTAAGGGCGCCACCCAATTTAGATATTGCTTTACTATATTTGGATAATTGAGAAAACCAAATATCTATCTTTAACAAAATACCTAAAATGACTTAATATTAAATTTTCTTAGACATTCAGGCTGGGCAAATAGAAGAATAAAAAAACATATCACATATAAGAATATAATTAGAACATCAAAGTGGACAAGGCAAAATACGTTGTAGACCAGGGTACCATAAAATAATAATTATATAAATTAAATAACATATATAACAATATTAACTAATGTATTATAGCGAAGTACATACACTTTTATACCTGGTGTTATACCGCTCAAAGTTACCAGAATGGGGTATAATGGTAAGAAATAAACCTGTGACTGAATCTGCTGTCACATAGTACTATGTGAGAACTTCACAAAAGTCCTTTAGATTATAGTTTATAAAATTATCACGGTGGTATAATATACGATATCAATAATTAGTTATTATTTAAAATGATGGTATAATAAGTACTAATATGATAAAATAGTTATAAAAAATCTTAAAAAGGTAAGAGAACACTGAAGGTGTAAAAAAACCTGGTATTAAAGTCCAATGGTCCACATATGTAGCCTCTATCCAAGGTCCACTTGATGTAGTTGAAGACACAAAAACGAAGACAGGAAGAAGACAGGAAACAGACAGCAAAACGAAGAGAAGGCAGAAGAAAGGCTCAACCTTCCAGGTCAGCCAGGGGTCGATGATGCAACTCAGCAGGTCTCTAGCCTCTATCGGCTACTACTAGATCTCATCCGGTGGATGTCTGTCGACTCTGGCCAGGATTTAAAAGCGACTCGGTGTTGGTCCTCGTGGGAATCTTGACCAAAGTCAAGAGTTGCCACAAGAGTCGTCGTTCGATTTCCAGGAGTCTGATGGTGAGAGCTAAGCTGTACCCTAACACCCTAACAAAAAAATAATCTCATGAAAGGACATGTGCAAAATAAAAAACCAACAAAATGAAGTAGGTATATTTTCAACCTGATCGATATCATTGCTAGTTCAAAAGTCATAACTTACCTTCTGAGAAGGGAGGTAAAACTAGAAGATATCCATAACAGCAAACAGGACTAAAACGGACTAACAGGACATCAGGACAAAATGGCGGTGTTCCCACCGCATGGCAGCTTACCGGTGTTTGGCACAAATCCCCATATAAGGCTCCAAAAAAAACCACTAACGATGGGTGCGACTTGATCTCGGCCCAAACGGCACTTCGTAAATTCCCCCCTAAGGGTTAATTTCGGTTCAATACCGAAAAAGAATCCCAAACACGAGACAAGCGCACCTCATCATGGCCGCACCGAAAAAGAACTCCTCGACGACCACGAGGACAGAACCATCCTCCTATTTCTAACAGTTGCCAGAAAAAACTGCACATCCTGTATGAAATCAGCGCCAGTTTTGAATTCCTAGCCTCTCATTGGTCAGAACCATAAATGCTATTGATTGACAGAATGAATTTCATAGAATGTAATCTAAAAGACCATTCTTCTTCTTTCTTTTCTACTATGGCACGAAACATTAACGGCTAACCGACTTGAGACCGATGACAGAAGTTCTATGAAAGAAGAACAGTGACACGCCCACAATGACTCGACGTCTAGAAAGTAAATAAATATAACCTTTAAGATTATATTTTGAAAAATAAAGAAAAAACCCAGTAAATACCTAGAGATCTCATTCAGAAACAACAAAATCCTGTGACAAACCTTCAATAGCCTAGAATTCATCATACCAGAGAACACAACGGTATGTCGCCTGCTCACATGTGAATGGATGTTTTTATTGACTTCACTATCTTAAATTTCAGAAATCCAGGAATACAGCCAGAAATCATAAGGTTCCTGCAGCTTGAGTATATTACTTTCAACAGCTCTTAGAATGTCAGAAGCAAGAGTATTACCTAGTGTTGAAACTTGTGAAATTCACTAGTATTCAACTATATATATGTTTGTTTTGAAATAGTGAAATAAATGTTTTATTCAGGAATTTGATATCAAAACTGAATGTTCTCTGTAAGTACTATGCCCAATAAATAAAAAACTATTATATATAAAAAAACAAAATTAGCAGGTGGCAATTTCAAATGCTACAATGCCCAATAAATGAAAAATTTACTATATATAAAAAAACAAAATTAACGAGTAGCAATTTCAAATGCTACAACATCTTAGAGAAAAGCAATGGTAACACAATCATATTTATCAACAGGTGTACCAGTATTTTTCAGACGTTTACCCATCATATTATATTGACCGTCCGACGACATTTTGAAGCCAATACCTGGCGGTCCTTGTCGTACAGCTGACACACATTTTGTCTTACGACCGAATTTATCTATACCGTTTCTTATGCTATCACCACGACAAACAGAAGTATACTAATTATTTTTAAAAAATACATATAATAAATAAACAAATCTATACTAATTATTATTAAAAAAAATACATATAATAAATGAACGAGCAAATATGAATTTTCCAGTTAAAGTATTAAGAATAAAGTTTATTTAATTCCGCATTCAATAGAGATTATAAATAATCCAAACTACTACTCTCAGAGTTAGATAGTGAAGTTTGGGAAAATGAATTAATTATATTATTACAAATTCTAATATTTTCATTGGGGTCATTTTCATAATACTCAATGTCACTATGACGCCAAGGAAGTGTGCAAGTTATATTGGGTATTAAGAAATTTTATTTTTCATTTCTGTAAATATGTCATGTGAGATACTTCTAAATGAATTCATCTTCCTAAATATTTTCACTTCATACTCAACAATTTTTTTGTAATCGACAAGTGTCAATTGGTTCTTTATCACAGATCTTTTTACACCTTTAGCTATTTTTACTTCAGTGTCAAGCGATTGTACATAGTAAGCTTTAGCACCTGTACCATAGAAACTTATTATTGGATCGTTAGGAAACTCATCTTTAAAATTACCCAAGACTGAATGTGTGACTGGAATATTGAATTTATTGTTTTGACTGTGATTGGATGTATCAAATTTGTCTATATTGTTTCTAATAAAATCATAAAAATACTTTTATTATTAGATAATCTGTGTCTGTATATAAAAGTGAAGCATTAACACCAAATTCTCTCTTGATGCAACCATAGTAAAAATCATACATGACAGTCTTGGATAACTCGAGAATGCTAAAGCCCAAATACAATGGTTTATCGTAATGTACTTTCACTCTACTCATTTCAATGGCTACAAACTCTTCTGCGAAAATCGTACAATTTTTAAAGTTGGGACGAGCAATAAGTGCACCAGCGCCAGGTCTTTATTTAGCATTGGCCCAATGTGTGACAAGTCTAACATCCACTCTATTGTCAACGTTTTCAACAGTCTTTCCATACACTGCATTGTTCATTAATTTATAGAAATCCTTTGCATATTTATTGTTTGCCCTATTACGCATTTCAGTATTGAAATCAATGTGACTGCTAGAATTTTAATACTTTATGAGTGCACATTACGATTAAACCATTCTCAATGGCCTGTTTTAAATTTTTATAGTGTACTATATACTTTCGCTTGTCATTCAAATTTGGAATCAGTTTTGGAATTTTACTCTTTGAATTTGGTGGAATTATACTCTCTACTAGAAAAGGGAGATCTGAATGTTTATCATGCAATTCTTGAGGATAATAAACGTCAACTTCAAAAACATACCCATATGAACAATTGTCAGCCACAGACATCACATCTAAATTAATTATTTCCTCACTAGTTAGCCATGTAAAACCACCTGTGGGTAATGCCTGTGACATACTATGTCCATACAGGTTTGTTGCATCCAAATATGTAATGAAAGATGATGCTTTATTGGGGTCAAAATCGGGTAAAAAAAATTATTTGCAAGTTGTTTTCTATCACTACATTGTGCAACACCACCACGTATACCCTTTTTAAAGAAATTTATCATATCAATGTCGGTGAGAAGTTCTAATTTCAATACTGGGCTGGATCTAATTTATAGGTATTTAAACATATTTTTCTGAAATTTTCGAATATGTCACAAAACAGTAATACATCTGACTTTAAATATAAATCTGAATAATCCCCTAAACTTGTGCAATCAAAAAAATGCCAAACAAGTTTAGCTCTCATGTAATCTTTATCAGATACATGTTGCTCATTCAAGTCGTCATAAAATTGCTCCTTAGATGGTAAATGTTGAACATTTAATTTGTCAACGTTGTCAACAAAACTATAAGGAAAAACACCTTTTTGTCTCATTAATTTAAATTTTTCGATTTCAGGAAAATGTTTCAACATCTCTTTACATTGATCATCGCTTAAATTTGCACCCAACTTGTCCAATGAACTTGCCATAAATCTAAAACTATCTATAAATCTCATTCTTAAATTTTTTTTTTATTTTACCATCTTTATCGTGATAGCTGTGTTTGTAGAGATGTTTTGTAAAAGAGATATATTTTTCCTTAGTTTGGGCGATAACGTCAACCTTATCGTTCTCATCATATAATTGTTTAATGAACATGTGGCAATCATAACCACTCATATTATGACATATAATTGGAATAAAATTTGGTATCTTGAAATTCAAATTGCATATAGAGTGTGCTGCTGAATATCTTTTTATTCCCGTGAGATGACAATGATCCCTAACCTTCACATCCCATTCCGTAAAAGGTTTTCCACATATGCCACATTCAGTAGCATCATGGAATTCTTGTTCCTCCACAGCGGTTTGTTTGGTCATTGGTTTCACATACCTCAAATGGTTTATATACACATTTTTTAGATCAAACAAATTTTGAAAATTTATCATCGAAGGAGCATTTTATAAAATAAGCAAACGAGTAAGGTTCATGTTGAAAGGTTCTATTGGTGTAAGGGAGTTCTGGATCTGGCTCACAAGTTTGAATTGGTTTAAGTACAGATTTAAAATCTGCATAAACAACAAATGGCACTAACATTTGCCTTTCGAAATTTTCAAACATCAGTGTATTACCTGCTACCGTTTTCCCATATTTATTTACTTTATAATCAATTGTTGGTGTTGTTGTACACACATGATTACAATCATGCAACTGATGACGTTGCAGTAATCGCTCAGTATGAAAGCTTAATAAACATTCATCACAAAAAATCTCTTATGTTTATGAGCAGAAATCTGTGTTAAAACTAATCTCGAAAGATTTTTTATCCAACAATAATGACTGTTCCCTGAATCATCTGTGATAAGCAACAAATTGACATGTCTACCGAGTTTTCTCTGAGAGTATCGCAATGGTCCAACGACCTCATATTTGAGCTTGTTATTTTCTAATTTGGACTCTAAACCATAAACATTGACCGAAATATCATTTAGATTCTCAAATTTTTTATTGTCGCGCAATTTAACTGGAAAATCCATACCTGTTACATTTAAGACGGTCTCGAAGCGTGGGTATAAAGAGATCACCGAAACATTATGCTCACATGGGAATAAAGCAGATGTAATAGCCAATGCAAAGCAGTGCTGGTCATTATTTCTCACATTAACTATCCCTTTCTTCCTCGCGATGAATTTTGGTAGTTCGATGTATGATGAACCACCAAGCGGACTATATTTGCACATGTTCACTTCCAGGAATAGAATTTTCTCACAACTAAAGGCAAAAAAAAAAATTTATAAAACATTAAAAACATTTATGATTTTTCACAAACCTGAATCACGCAGCTCAAATTCAGTAGTTTGGGCAATGAGGATGTCATGGAATGCATCGAATAATCTCTCCAAATCAGTAGATCCATCAGCAATACGATTTGGAGAGTTGAACGATTTGATGTCCGTCACTTCCTGCTTTGGATAATATAGCTTCCAAACCCTTCATGTTTACCTTAATGGTGTTATGCGCCTTAATAATTTTTTCCAATAAAGCAACTACTTTGTGCTTAATATCATTGAAAAATGGCGCGTACTCAGTGTAAACATTTGTATTACCCACTCTATAGCTTGCGATACGATTCTTGAACGCATTCTTGATTAAATGAACACCTTCGCCAACTTTAACACATGCATTCGTCATATGTTTAAGTGTTATGGCTGCTGACTTGACATTGTTGAATTGTCACATCACAACATTTACATGTATAAAGTAATTGCTGCGGCGAGTCCAATTTTACACGTTTTGCTGAAGGATCACCCTGGCAACTTTCTCGTTGATGTCGACGAAGACTATGAAAATGTAAAAAATTTACCGCAATCACATGTGTTCATTTTAAAGTATATTTATCAGAAGTTAATTAAACGGAGAATGAATCTGCTAACGCTTATACTGTTTTATTAATACTGACACTAATACTGACGTGTTCTTTTATATAAACCCCCCCTCTCTTTAACCTAATTAAAAAAAACACACCACCCATGCAAAGCAAAGAATATCTTTTCAATGTATACCATTGAAAACTAGAATCGTTTTAAACTTCAACCTCTGATTTTTACATTTCTCTCGTACATACGTCACCTTCATAGATAAACTTTAATTTTGGTAAGTTTGGGAATACGAATCCATTAAATTTCTCACATTATTTTTTTAAAAACATCCTTGTTGTAATCACTTAAAGGGGTCCTAAAACTTATGTAAAAAATCTTATATCGTTCAAGCCATCATTTTTTTAAAGGCATTACAAATAATTCCCACGTATCTATGTATTTAAAAATATATAAAAAAACACTCATCTGCACCTTTCAAACTAATAAGTATTAAATAAAAACACCCTCAACTAATAATTTCACACATTTTACAAAAACAGATGTTTTTTGAACATAATTTTTCTACGTTAATGTAAGACAATAAACACTCTGAGACTTTAATGTCATTGACTCCACCCCGATTAAAAAAAGGGTGACTTCCGCCAGTTCTTAAAAAATGTTTTGATGTGATTCTTACATACCAGATAGGGGCGTAAAGAAATTTAAATGTTAATCGAGTCTGATTAAGTTAGTCAGGGTCGCCCCATTTTTTTTATTTCTTCTTAAGAAATATTTTTATTATTCTATCGATTTTAAAACAGTTGATGTACAAGGACATTTTACGTTTGGTATCTTTGTCGGGAGGGTTTATGTGTTTGAAATCCAAACAGATTGACTAAATTTAGTCGGGGTCACACAGTTTTTTTCCACACCGTTGATAAAAAAGTTAATTTTTAAAGAAATATTTTTTCAAGGATGCAGTAATCCCATGTAAAATTGTATAATTATAAAAAACACGCAAGGTCATGTTAGAACAAGAATACGTGACGTCAGTGGCATTGATCCTGAGGGGGTAGGGAGCAACGAAGTGTCAGTCAGTGTCATTGACCTTGAAAAAAAAAAAAAAGAGGTGGGGAATTTATCCAGAACCGGCAATTTTACCCTACTCTTGTGTATCATTTTTCTCAAATAAACTTTCGAAGTACTCCTTCCATCTCTTCAATACGCATTCCTCTCCTTTTCCATACTACCATCTTGGTTTCTGATTCTTTCCAATTGCGAGGTAGTATTTTTACCACTGGCCGTTCTTATGAACTTCCAGAAGAGTTAAATATTGTTTTGGAAATCGTCAGATAACCTTCTATCAAATTCATCTTTATCACTTTCCTTTTTTTTTGCCACAACCTCTTTTGCGACACCTTTTAACCTTTTATACTCATTCTTTGCCTTGTTTACATCCTCAATCGTTGCCTTTTGCGTTCTTTGATTGCCTTTTGTAGCTAGCCAATCCAGCCAGGCTTTCTTCTTTTCTGACACTGCTTTTTAAACCTCTACGCACATTTTCTGTAACCTGCATCCGTTTCTTCTTTTACTTACACCACATACTTTAATAGCAATATCCACGATTTCTTCCTTGAATGGCTTCCACAATTTTTCAACCTCACATGCTTTATCTAAACTGTCAAATTTTTTGGTCAATTAACTAACGAACTCCTCTTTTATACCTTCTTCTTGCAAATTCTCAACTTTTATACACTCTAGTACACTACTTGATTCCTGCACACGATCGCGCCACCGCTTAAAGAGACCTCTTATTCGGCTCATTACTAAAAAGTGGTCTGTGTCAATACCTGCACCGTGGTATACCCGAGTGTCCATTACTTTCTTTTTCAATTTGATCCACAATTACAAAATCAATTATACTTCTCTGGTGTCCTTCTTGTCTTGTGTATAAGTGGATATTTTTATGATTAAACATTGTTTTTGTTACCACAAGATTTCGCTCCAAACATACTTCAAGTGGACTTTCTCCGTTTTCATTTACTCTGCCGTCACCGTACATTCCCAGAACACTGTCATATCCATCACGCTTAACTCCTACCCAACTATTAAAATCACCCAACATTACAATTCTTTTATTTTGGTTACACTTATTTAAAATATCTGTCACACTATTCAAAAACTCCCTCCTTTTTTTTTGAGCTTTTAAAGATTGGTTCCACTGCGCATCTTGTGGGGCATAAACCCCTAGCAAAAAGATACGAGTAAGACCATTCTTTAGCTCACCCAGAGGAGTCTTGGGCTTACACATTGAAAGTCAGTCACACATTTATTCATTCTAGCAGAGAGTATCACACCAACGCCCTGAGAACCTCTGCCGGTTTCTGGAACTCCTAAACAGTAGGCTGTATAAGGTCCATGTGTTGTGGTTTCACATCCTTTCTGCTTGGTTTCATGTACACAAAGAACATCAATCCGCCTTTCTTCTATCATCGTGTAAATTTCATCAATTTTATCATTCAATCCTCCCCTTACATTCAAAGTAGCAAAGTGACTGTCTGCAGTTTACGTTTCGCCCTCACAGGAATCATGACATGGCAGGTGGCGACGCCTATCGCTATCGTGTTGGTTATAGTCAATACGACTATTACTCATAGCTTTCTATGAGATAAATACAATTTATACTAGAATAAATACATAACAAATTAAAATTAAAGTTAAATAAATGTCAAAGAAAATCTGAATCTGACAGAACAAATAAAATTTTAAATCTTTTAAGAAATATATTAATCGCACTTACGGAAAACTCCAGCAAACAAATTTATAATAAAATAAATGTATGGTAGATTTAACCAAGCCAGATTTAAATTTAATGTCAAAAAATTCAAGTCGACAGAAAATAGAAAATTGGTAAATGGGCAATTAAATTATTGGTCTTAGGGATGAAACCGATCTATGTACAATATCTATGTACAATATATAATGATTTGTGGTTTTCTTCTTTTTTTTATAAACTATATTATAAGTCCGAGAAATATAATTGATAGTAAAACAAAATAAATAAAACTTATCAATTAAAATAATTTAAGTCACTTATCTGTCAGATGCTTTTTTGGACTCTGGTAACCAAGTCGTTTTATTCAAAGGCTTTCTGATGTTTTTCTTTTATTTATTTGCCAGCTTAACTTCTACTGGGAATATTTTCGAAGTCCTAGCGGTTCTTACTTTCTCTTCTTTGTTTTTTTTTTATTTGGATGTTGTTTTTATATGTTTTTGTTGGGTTTGGTTCTAGTAGCTCTTCTACTTATCGGGACAATTAAATTGTGTGTATTATCGGAAATATTACTAACTTTCTCCGGAGCGACTTTAACACGACAAGCGTATTTGACATAACTAAACTAAAACCTACTATAAACTACTAATCATTATTCCCGTTATCAAAATCTACTATAATACTACCATGCTACTGGAATAACTACGATATTAACTACTTGCAGTCCAAGCAGAGACAGAGGTTCTGCATTTCAGCGATTTCGCAGTAGTTGGATGTTCTACCGAGTATTTAAGGTTAGGTTAGGTTAGGTTAGGTTAGGTGAAAGCATCACACAAAACTGGGGTAGATATGGGGACACAGACCGACTGGTGGTTGGAGCGACATAGTGAGTCACCTTTAACGTCTCTTACAGTAGTGAACAATGAAGATGAAGTTATCATAGACAAAGAATGGTCCGATCAGCTTTTTCTCAACACTAACGTGGTAGTAGGTAACCATCTTAATGCACCGGACAAGACTGTGAAAGTTGTCCTTGTTGATTCTAAGGATCCGGAAATGAAATCTAGCATCCAAATACTATTTAAGGATAAGTATCCTAAACGGTGAACGGCTGAATAATATCCGATATGCAGATAATCCCGTCATATTTGCAGATGGTATAAAAGGTCTACAACAGCTAATGAACAAAGTGAATGAAGTAAGTGAAAGATATGGGCTGAAAATGAACATCAACAAAACGAAATTTATGGTCATAAATAAAGAAAAGAAAGAAAATTGACAACTATTTATTAAAAATATACCAATAGAACGGATATCCAAACTAAGAAGTACTTAAAATAATAAAGAGACTGATGAGTTCTCAAATATTCCACGACTGTTGGAACAATGCCTTGGTGTCGGTTATCTTAAAAGGCGAGGAAGCTCTTGATTGCAGAAAATACAGGCCGATCTTTTTAGTAGACATTTTCGGTAAGTTGTATGAACATAATTATTATGAAAGCTAGACTTGAAACCGAGCTGGATAACATCGATTTGTTAAATATGCAGTTTGGTTTCACTAAAAGTAGGAGTACAGTCGATGCAATTAAGCAAGTCATCAACCTCACAAATGCAGGCCATACTAAATGGTGTGCTCTTATACTAATAAACATTGCCAATGCATTCAACACGGCAAGTCGGAGTACCATCATGGGAAAGCTGCAGCGGCTTGAAATCAGTCCATATTTATTAAATTTAGTAGGTTTCTATCTAAATCAACGATTTTTAAACATCGGTTCATATAACTAAAAGATTTCCCAGGGAGTGCCACAAATGACATTATGAAAATCAAGGAAACTGAAGAAATAGAAAGCCAGGTTCATGAATTCTGAAGAAACATCGAAGACAAATACAAGATCCTAAACCCCTAATCGCACTGCGGATGAAGGATGTAGGGGCATTACTACCATACCGCCTGTACACCCTATGAAATGCTCCTTCCAGCGGTACCGGGTGTTACTACGAAAAGGCAGTCATTCAGTAGGACCTCTTGCCAGTGCGTGCACTGGCTACGTCCTTAAAAAAAAAGGTTAGGTTAGGTTAGGTTTCTCCTACAGACCTGCCGGTTAAGGAAAGATTCCTCCTGCATAACACGCAGGCCGCAGAAAGAACTCAAGCATAGGCGCTAATAAGGGAAAATTTAATAAAAGAATGGCAACAAGCATGGAAGACAGAAGTGAATACATCCACGTGGATAAAAAAACTAATACCCAACCTCCGCCTATGGATAGGGTGTGCCTTCCACGAAACCAACTATTAAAATTAAAAAAATAAACGTTGAACGCAGGAAATTTTAAAATTACTATGATGTAGTGCAAGAAGAATTTCGACACGGTTATAGTATACATTAAGAAAACAAAAACAGCTAAAGAGCAAGAAGAGAAAGCGTCACAATCAAGAGATTAAAATATAAATATTCCGCCTGTCTGCCCAACATTAAGTCAAGACGGTTTTCCAGGCACAGGAAAGGAAAAGATGGTGTTTTGGTTGGTAGGCGTTATTTGATCTCGATTCCAACATACCCACAATGCAATAGAGATGCAAGCATTTGGAAAACATGATTTTTCACCTCCAACCCAAAAAAAAGGTTAGGTTAGGTTCAAGTGCCAACTTCACTGGGGAAGTTATACTTTAATGACCTTATTGAAAGTATGCAGAGGCGTTGTTTAGCTGTAATTGATATTAGAGAAAAGCATATTCGTTATTAACGTATGTAATTTAATTTTTAATAACATTAAAATGGTACACAACCTTAAATTGTTGTTTTTATTGTTTAAAACTGCAAACGTATTGCGCAAAATGGCAAACAAATGCTTACATAAAAGAAAAATTTAATTTATAAGATATAAACACTGATGACCAAAAATCGTAACTTGTTAAAATACAATCTCCGAATTATGAACTTCCTTAACTTTTGTGGTGCAGTTTGTTATATAAATTTATCTAAACATCCATGGTACCTTCGTGTACTTTATAACTGCATAACTTAGACGATTTTTTTATATTGGCTAGCTACAAAAGCCAATCAAAGAATGCAAAAGGCAATGATTAAGGATGTTAACAAGGCAAAAATGAATATAAAAGGATTTAAGGTGTGGCAAAAAAGGTTGTGGCAAAAAAAAGAAGAGTAATAAAGATGAATTTGATAGGTTATCTGACGATTTCCAAAACAATATTAAACTCTTCTGGAAGTCCATAAGAACAACCATATGTAAAAATACTACCTCGCAACTGGAAAAAATCAGAAACCAATATTGTAGTATGGTAAAAGGAAAGGAATGCGTTTTAAAGAGAAGGAAGAAATACTTTGAAAGTTTATTTGAGAAAGAGGATACACAAGTACAGGCCCCATTTGGAGACATGAATAAAAGTTGCAATGAAAATAAAATAAGTACGACATAAATTGTGAAAGCGTCGGACAGTATGAAATTGGGTAAATCTGCTGGGTATGACAGGATAACAGTTGAAATGCTAAAGGCTGGACAAAACGTGGTAGCTAGTCTGCTGTACCGCATTTTTTTATCTTTATTGGAGGAGTGGTAGCGTACCAGACGACTAGCGCAAGGCCGTTATCGTACCACTTTTCAAAGGAAAGGGTTCGCAGCGGGACTGTAAGAACTACCGATGTATTAGTTTACTTAGCATAGTCGGCAAACTGTATGCAAAGATATTGATTAAAAGAGTAACAAATAAAACTAAGAATGTGATATAGGATGTGCAAGCAGGATTTAAAAGAGGAAGGAGATGTCTAAGGTCTTTTCATTACAAGGTGTAGTCCAAAAACTCTTGGTAGAAGTCAGAAGGTATATTACGCTTTTATAGACTTGGAAAAGGCCTATGACAAGAGTGGTGGGGAGTGAATTGTGGTCGACTTTGTCTATGTATGAGGTGAGCGGTAGTTTAATACGAGCTATGAAATTACTTTACAAGGATTTTACTGCTTGTGTCAGGATAATGCTTGCACGGACTGGTTTAACATCGAAAAAGGTGTGAGACAGGAATGTGTGGCTTCGCTTTGGCTGTTTAACTTATAAATAGACAATTATTTAAAAGATTTAAAAGAGAATGCGTATGAACTGAAAATGAATAATTTGATCATTCTTTACGTCGATTATCAGGTCATATTAGCGTCATCTAAAGAGGAGTTGTAGGCGATGGTTAATGTTATGCATGATGCTCTGAAAATCAAAGATATAAAAATAAATGTAAGCAAAACAAAAGTAATGGTTTTTAAAAGAGAAAAAAGCATGACAAACTGTGAAATTTCGATTGAGGGAGAAATAGTGAAACAAGTAAATAAATTTGTGTACTTGGGTTTAAACTTTACGAAAGATGGAAAGTATGAAAGTAACATTGAGCGAAGGGTGTTGGCAGTAAAAAAAAGAATGGGGCACTGGATAGCTTTTAAGAACAGCCAGAAAGTGTCAAAAAAGGCACGTCTGGCTGTGCATAGAAGAGTGTTGGTTGGGTTTGGCAAAAGAAGCATGGAAAAATGATTAATACTGCGGAGATGAGTAATCTGAGAAGAATAGCTGGAGTGATTTGGTTGGATAAAGTATAAAATAGTGAAATAAGAGAATGCTGTGGTGTAAAAGAAGATGTGGCTACAAAGATATTTAAAGGCATGCTTAGATTGTTTGGACACGTAGAAAGGATGGATAAAGGAAAATTGACGAAACAAACATATAAGGTGAGTGTGAATGGATAAATCGGTAGAGGTCCTTCATTCGGGAAATCTGATCATAAACTTATCTCAGTCACGTCCAAACAAAAAACCCCGCTCAAAATCGCGTCTGGTACCTATATTGTCTGGCATTACATTTCATCCAAATGGGATAAACCAAGGGACTTTTACCAATCATTTCCATGAAAAGATGTTTGCTTTCGCTCACAAGACCCATCAACATGTGCAGAATCTGTCACCGAAATAATAAAACTAGGTATGGGCTCATACATTCCTCATGGTACAAGACGGATCTCCAACCCCAAACACTAGTTCAACAAAGAATTCAACCGTGAGGTACGTAATAAAAATGAAGCATATCGACTCTGGTGCAAATTCCCGACAATTGCTTACCTAGAACCTTTTGTCCACGCGAGGAACACCTGCAATAGAACGATTGACCTTGCCAAAGAATCCTATGACACAAGAATATGCCATAAGCTTGTTAATGCTCCTTCTGGATCAAAGACCTTCTGGTCTTTGGCCTAATGCCATAAATAAGAATTTTACAACTTCTTTTTTACTACCACTCGAGAGGTCCGACGGCACGACAGCCGTATCTTCCAGGGAAAAAGCGGATCTGCTTGCCGGAATGTTCAGTTCTAACTTAACCCTTGATACCAATGAAAAACAACCCCCAACGATACCTAAAATAAACTCATCAATGCCTGAGGTCGCTATCCGCCATCGCACTATCAGGAAAATCCTACGAAATCTTAACTCTAATAAGGCAGTAGGACCAGATGAAATTCCAACAATTGTTCTGAAGACCTGTGCTCAAGAGCTTACCCCAGTTCTCTGTAGACTCTTCAAGCTATCATACAGCAAAGGTGTATTTCCATCCATGTGGAAAAACGCTAAAGAGTCTAACCCATTCCGAAAAAAGAAAAGAAGACTTTTCCTGAGAACTATCGCCCTATTGCATTGCTCTCAGTCATATCCAAAGTTATGAAAAAAGCAATTAACATATAACTCATCAAATATCTGGAGAAATTTAAGATAATTCATGACAGACAATATGGATTTCGCCAGCTTCGGTCTACTGGGGATTTCTATTTTATGTCACTTAGCTCTGGACATACACTATTGAGAAATTTGGTGAATCCCGTGCAATAGCCTTGGATATATTTAAAGCCTTTGATCGCGTTTGGCACCAGGCATTGTTAAGCAAATTATCTGCCTACGGTCTCCCAACCAAACTGCGCCAATGGCTTATAAGCTTTATGCAAGATCGCTCCTTACATGTGGCAGTTGACGGTATTTCTTCTAATGCGTTAAAAACCAATGCTGGAGTCCCCCAGAGTTCCATCCTGCCCCCCACCGTATTTCTTTTACACATCAACGACCTCTTGAAAACCACTACGAACCCCATTTACAGTTTCGCAGATGACAGCACACTTCACTTTTGGTGAATGATACAAAGGCAGGAACAGGTTGACTCCATCAATAGAAATCTTGAAGCAATTGTCAAGTGAAAAACAACAATCTTGTTTAAGAAAGTGAATTCTTCAAATCATTCCATCACAATGTCCGGAAATACCCTTGAATCAAGTACCTCCATCTCGATCTTGGGAGTCACGATGTCTAATAATATGTCTTAGCATGACCATATTGCTAACATCGCAAAGTCAGCAAGCCAGAGGCTAGGTTTTCTGTGGAAAGCTAGAAAGTTTTTTACTCCTGATCAACTGTTGATGACGTGCAAGGCTCAAATCCGACCTCTACTGGAGTATTGCTCACACATTTGGGGTTCAGCACCATGGCATTCTCTTCGTCTTCTGGATTCCATTCAGAAAAGAGTCATTCGGTTAATAAACACTTAACTCTCACAGATACCCTTCACCCTCTGGAACATAGAAAAAGAGTTGCAGACCGGACATAACTTTACAGATATTTCCATGGCAGATGCTCCAGAGAAATAAAAACTCTTATACCACAACTGGCCACATTCGGCCGAAGAACTCGGCACGCTGATCAGTCTTACCCATTTACTTTCAAGATTGACACTACAAGAACCAATTTCCATTAAGAATCCTTCTTTTACAGGGCTGCTACAGAATGAAACAAGCTTCCAAAATCAGTTTTTCCAGACGACTATGACCTGCAACTTTTCAAAAAGTGGGTCCACAATCATCTCCTTTCTATAATTCCTTCCCCTTCTAATAGTCGCAGTGCGGGCCGTCCGCGGCCCACACGGTAGATCCAACCTTTATGCGACTATTTTCAGTAAAAAAGAAAAAGGTCAGGTCCAGAGTACCAACAACCGACGAGCATGTATGAGAGCACTGATGAAAGTAGAGGAAGCAAAAGCTGTGTGTAAGAACCGTAGCAACCTAACCTAACCTAATCTAACCTAACCTAACCTAACAAGTGGTCTCTGCCTACCCCTAAGGGAAAATGGCGTGACTATATGTATGTATGTTTTTTTATATAACAAAAAAAGTGGGTAATCAGAGCCGAATTTAAAAAAAAATGTGTACTTCAAACACCCTTTGTATATTTGTATTGCTACGACTTTTAGTTCTATCTTGGGTTCGGCGATTAAAACTCTCGATCCAATGGCAAAACAATGTTTATTTCCATACAATAACTTCTATTTTCATCAACCACTCAGATATTCACTTAGCAATACAACTTTTACAACTCTATATAAATATTTACATTTAATAATTCGTGAACACATAAGCCGATACTGATTCTTGTTATGATCGTTTCACCTTTTACATTTCCGATATCAAAGTTCCAGATCATTCTACCTGTTTCTCCATTATTCGACGCGGATTCGAGAGGTTGCGCGACTTTCCTAGGCCCCGTCGGCGGCTACAAAGGAAAGCGGTCGAATACGGTCCTTCGACCCTGTCGATTTCTCGGCTGCTGACAGGACCAGATTTGTAACAGTATTTTAAATTAATACTTTTATAATAGCTAGGTTTTTAATCACTCCTTGAATAATTAAGAAATTTTTATTATATATTATTAAATTAATATGCCTTAAAAAACTCAATATTAAAATAAAAATTTTTATTTAAAACAACTTTTATTGTATTGACTGTATCGTTTACAAACATATATTTATCTTTAAAATTTTTTTAAGTCTATCTTCGTTAACTGAAAAAAAACTATATAAAATTTCGTTTACTTTTTAAATAAACATTTTTTTTTTATTTTTATTTTTTAATTTAATTATATTTTATTCATTTGATAATCATACTAAATAAGATGAATTTTGTTTATTTTATAAACAATAATTTAAAAAATGTAAACGAACACATTCAGAAATCTTGTTACTGGTAGTTAATTCCATTAGGATAAAAATAACTCACCATTTTTTTTTTTGCAATAAGGACAACATCCACATTTTCCAGCCCCTTCTTTATGGTAAATTTGATTACCAGAACAGGTAACGGGTGGGCATGTAAAATGGGTACATATAAGTGGTGGACAAAGACACTCTTTATAAATGCATGGTGAAGTTTCAATTATGCTACTAAAAGCACACAACACGATTATTATTGTTAATGTAAACATATTTAAAAAAAAATACGTACCTACTGTTGCTGCATATGATGTTTTTATATTCTTTACAAACAAAACAATGACGAAAAGGGAATGCAGTTTGGAAAATCCCAAACAATGAATAAATTCAAGGTAGTTGTGTTTTGGAAGCGATAAACTTTTTTTTTCAGTTAAATGTTTGATGTCAACAACATTTATTATTCAGAATGAATTTTTTAAAATTATTTATGTAAAACGTTTTTAATGAACGGGGAATCTTTTTTAAAAACAAATATATAATGTCAACTTCTTCTTCTTGGCAATCATCAATGCTATGATTTTTCTTAATACAGCAGAACTAAACAACTGATTTGTTGTGCATCCGTATCAGTAACGCAGATTCTTCAATTACGAGTGGCGTCTTCTTTCGACACTTTCATTAAATCTTTTCCTGTATTATCAGCTGTAACAAGCTGTATTATAATCCCCTCATAAAATGTCTCAGATACTGTAATTTTCGTTTTTTAACTGTCAGAATTATTTCTTTTTCTTTGTTTATCCGTCTTAGCACTTCTATATTTGTTATTATTTTTATCAAGCTAATTTTTAGTATTCTTCGGTTTGTCCAGTGTTCGAAAGCCAAACTGATATCTCTTGCGCAAAATATTTTTTTTTATTTTTATAAATGCGGATCTTGTCTTTTCTATTCTAATTCTTATTTCCTGCAAGCAGTCGTTGTCTTTATTAATAATGGTACCGAGGTATTTGTATTTTTCTACCTGTTGTACTGGTTGGTTGTGTATGTAGATTTGTCCGACATTGTTTGTTCTTTTGCTAATTAACATGAATTTAGTTTTTTCACGTTCATTGTCAGTCCATATTCTTCGCTTTCTTCATTTACTTTGTTCACTAGTATTTGTAAATCTTGGAGTGTACTTGCTATCTGTACTGTATCATCAGCGTACCTTAAGTTATTAATGGGTATTTCGTTTATGTTAACTCCCCTTGTTTTATTGCTTAATACAGTTTTCATAATTTCCTCCGAATAAAGGTTGAATAGTGCCGGTGACAGAATACATCCTTGCCTGACTCCCTTTTCTATTTTCATTTGTTCTGTGGTATGTCTTTTTTCCTTTAACATTGCTTTTTGATTGTTATTTAAATTAGCAATAATTTTGATGTCTTTTCTGTCTAAATTTTTTAATTTTAAGATAAGATGGTTGTGTTTTACCCTGTCAAAAGGCTTGTTGTAGTCTATGAAGCACATGTACAGATCCTGATTTATGTCCATGCATCGTTGTGCGAGTACATTTAAAGCATCTAATGCTTTCCTTGTGCCAAAACCTTTTCTAAAACCAAACCAGACAAGAACCTCCAATTCTTAAAAATGAAGTCAGAAATGCCATAAAAAGACTCAAATCTAAAAAAGAACCAGGCATCGATGGGATATCGGCAGAAATAATTAAGGCAATGGGTGAGAGCGGTGTGAATGTTATGCACACAATCTGTCAGGATATCTGGGAAACTGGATGTTGGCCTTGCGATTGGACTACTTCCTTGTTAATCCCACTTCATAAGAAAGAATTTAAAGAAAAGTGCGACAATTACAGACTAATGGCCCTGTTATCACACGCCAGCAGTTCTTCTCAATATTATTAATAAACAGCTGAAAGCTTTTCCACAGTGGCAAGTTTCTCCAGAACAAGCAGGATTTGTGAAAGGTAAAGGAACCCGTGAACATATATCAACATCCGGCAAATTATTGAGAAAAGTAAGGCTGGACAAAGCGTGGTAGCTAGTCTTCTGTACTTTTTTTTTAACCTTTGTTGGAGAAGTGGTAGCGTACCAGACGACTGGTGCAAGGGACAGGTGCTTTACATGGGAAAAGGTTCGCAGCAGAACTGTAAGAACTACCAAGGTATTAGTTGTAACGAAATATCTCACACTTGTAAATTTCGTTCTCTTTTTGATATAACTTTTTATTTTCCTCGTAAATTATGTTTTCATAATTTCATTTAAAGCTCATTAATTGGTAGATTAGATGAATATTGACAGCTAAATATGTTCTATGAAAATAGGTATTGTAGATACTACATGGTTGTCAAGAAAGATTATTTTGGCCTATTTTCATATAACTAATTAAATTGTTTTATATTTTATTTGCATAAATAAAGTAATTCAGCATTGTAACAAGGTATACGAGAGATAAATTAAATTAAACAAGTTATCAGAAATATTATAGAATTCAATTTATGAGAATTCTAATATATTATGTTGAGAAATTAAATACATTTAATTAGATCTGGCAACAACCGTTAACCTACTAGCCCAGATCTGTCGATAAATAGAATTTTAATGAGAAGGGATAAAAGGACAGGTACTTTATCTCTTTCGTTATGTGTCTTTCCTGAAGAGAAGACGTCAATTTTTGATAGTGTTCCTGAGATTTTTTTCTTTTGAAGTATATAAGAAGATAAGTAACACTTCTTTTGAATAAAGATATATTACGTTAAGATATTTTGATAAAGAGATATTAAAATACAACTGTATAAAGAATTTTTGCTTTCTGAAGTTTCACAGTGAAGTTTTTTTGATAATTTGAAAAAAAAATTTATCCTGTTCAGTGTTTGAGAAGCCATGATGTTCTCAAGATAAGTTTTAAAGAAATCTTTAGAAATTCACATCATCCTAACTTATAGATGACATATTTTGAAAAATATTGAAACCAATTCAATTAATCTTCAGTTGGATATCGATATTTTTGGGTATGAATAAATTTTTGAGATTGTTAAGAAATTAGAAGATTAGTGAAGTTCAATTTATGAAGGATTGTTAGTCCAAGAAAGGTGATTCCCAGCAAAATGCTAGGAAAGATTTAACTTTGCAGTAAGTGACGAATATTGATATTGTAGACGTCAAGTCAAATTTTATGTAAGTCGTTCACTTGCTAAAGAAGTAATTCCTTTGTCAAACAGACTAGTAAAACAGTATAAATTTATCACCTTTAATTTTGTAAATTTAATGTAATAATAATTTATCTGAAAGTTTTTTTTAAATCTAACTCATTTGAAACTTTTCTATGTTTTTTTTTTGACAAATTAACATCTTTGATTTCATTAGAATAATAAAAGGTTTTTGTATTTCCCTGTATAAAATACATGGCGCCCAAAGATTTATGAACATTTGTGTATACTTTTAAAATAAAGAAATTCAACAATTTTTCTTACTCACGACCCTCCCGAAAGTGTAGAGCAGCCGAAAGGCTTAAATAAAATAAGTTGCATAGAAATTCTTTAGAATTCGCTACATAGTTTACTCCGCATAGTCGGCAAACTGTATGCAAAGATATTAATTAAAAGAGTAACGAATAAAACTGAGATAATATGGAATGTGCAAGCAGGATTTAAAAGAGGAAGGAGATGTATGGATCAGGTCTTGTCATTACGAGGTATAGTCGAAAAATTCTTGGCTAAAAATCAGAAGGTCTATTGCGCTTTTATAGACTTGGAAAAGGCCTATGACAGAGTGGTGAGGAGTGAATTATGGTCGACATTGTCTTTGTATAAGTTGAGCGGTATTTTAATACGAGCACTGAAATCACTTTACGAGGATTCCACTGCTTGTGTCAGGATAAACGGAGCTTGCACGGACTGGTTTCACATCGAAAAAGGTGTGAGACAGTGATTTGTAGCCTCACCATGGTTGTTTAACTTATTCATAGACGATTGTCTAAAAGATTTAAAAGAAAGTGCATATGGATTGAAAATGAATGATTTGATCGTCAAATGCCTTCTTTACGCCGATGATCAAGTCATATTAGCGTCATCTAAAGAGGAGTTGCAGGCGATGGTTATTGTTATGCATGATGCCCTAAAAATCAAAGAAATGAAAATAAATGTAAGTTAAACGAAAGTAACGGTTTTTGAAAAAGAAGAAGCATGACAAACTGTAAAGTTTTGATTAAGGGAGAAAGAGTGGAACAAGTAAATGAATGTTTACTTGGGTTCAAAGTTTACGAGAAATGGAAAGTATGACAGTGACATTGAGAGAAGGGAGTTGGCAGGAAACCAAATGAATGGGCACTGCATAGCTTTATGAACAACCAGAAAGTGTCAAAAAAGGCATGTCTGGCTGTGCATAGAGGTGTGTTGGTTCCTACACTTACGTATGGTAGTAAATGTTGGGTTTGGCAAAAGAAGCATAAAAATAGAATTAATGCTGCGGAGATGAGTAGTCTGAGAAGTATAGCCGGAGTGACTCAGTTGGATAAAGTAAAGAATAGTGAGATTAAAAAACTCTGTGGTGTAAAAGAAGATGTGGTTACGAAGATAGATAAAGGAATGCTTAGATGGTTTGGACACGTAGAAAGAATGGACAAATTGTTGGCGGTCGACCTCGGTGAACATATCTCGATCAGATCAACATTGTTTTGAAGAAAGGTCAGGTCAAGAGTACCAACAACCGACGAGCATATATGAGAGCACTGATGAAAGTAGAGGAAGCAAAAGATGTGTGTAAGAACCGTAGCAAGTGGAAGGAAGTGGTCATTGCCTACCCCTACGGGAAAAAGGCGTAAAGCACTTGCGTCAAAATGCCTTTATTTGTTACATTTATTCAATAAAATATGGACCGAACACGTTTTCCCAGAAAAATGGACTAAAGCAATGGTTATAGTAATAATAAAACCAAATAAACCTAAAACGAATGCTGAATATTACAGACCCACCTCACTAACATGTTCAATGTGCAAATTTCTCAAGAAAATAATTAACAAACGATTTTTATGGATCCTTGAAAGCAGAAATCTTTTAGTCTCAGAAAAAAGTGGTTTCAGGCAACATAGATCAACTATAGCATTGTTGTTGAACTAGAAAGCTTTATTCATGAGCCTTTGCATTGAATCAGAAATGACATATTTTTTGATATCAACAAAGCATTTAACACAGTTTATGGATTTCATATATTAAAGACGTTGAGTGAATGGAATATGCAGGGGCACTGTTTAGCTTTCATAAAAAACTTCCTTAAAAAAATAACTTTCGCTGTAAGAATAAATACAGAGATCTCTGAAAACAAATTGAAAGAGAATGAGACGCCGCAAGGATCCGTCATAAGCCCAACATTATTTATTATAGCCCTAAATAGTATTTTAAAAAGTATAAAAGCTTCGTTAAAAGCAAGAATATACGCTAACGATTTAGTGGTTTTCTTAAAAGGAACAAATTTGATCACGATGAACAAGTTTCTCCAACATTTCCCTTTCAACTTAGAGTTTTTCAGCCTTTAAAACACACTGCGTCTTATTGAGCAAAAAAAGTGAAGTATTTCAACCTAATCTGATACTCCATGGTCATCGCCTGGAGTTGCTGACCTCTGCAAAATTTCTAGGCATGCACTTAGATAGTAAATTAAATTGGAAAGTACACATAAATAATCTAGTGTTAGAATGTCGAAAAAAACTTAATATTCTGAAAGTGGTGGCTAACCAGAAACAGGGTGCTGACGGACCAACTTTAGTATTACTATATAAGTCCCTTATTAGATCAGTATTAGACTATGGTTTTATGGCATACGACTCAGCAAGCAAATCCACTACCAGCTATCTTAAAATAATTCAAAATTTTGCTTTTAGGATTATTCTTGGAGCTTTTAGAACTACGCCGGTAAAAAGCTTGCAGTGGGAATTGGGAGAACCTAGTTTAAGTCTAAGACGAAATTTTTGAGTGGAAATTACGCAGCTGCTATCCTCGCAAATAAGTCAAATCCAAAATTTCAATACACTCAAATAAACTGATAGGATTTTTCAATGGAAAACCCAGGACACCGAAACCATTCTACGAAAGAATAAGAGCGTACTTTCAAGAAATTGACTGTATACCAACAGTTTACCCATTCAAAAAAGAAATTCTTAATTTACTTATTTCTGACACAACACTTAACATAAAAAACTTGGAACTCAAATTAATTTCCTCTGAAAAAAATCAATTCAAATTTACCCTACTAACAGTTTTGACATATTTAAACAAAATGTATCACAAATAACAGAAAATCTTTTTAAAAAAATCAAAACAAGAAATATAAATAAAAATAACAAACTTACAGCTAAACAAAATAAAAATAGACCTGAAAGTGAAAAACAGTGGGTAGAAAATTTAACAGATATACAAATTCCTGACTATGCAAATGACGTATTAAGTCTTGGACCAAATTTTGCAACTCCTTTAGGTAATTCCAAAAACATATCAATGCCAGAAGTTAGATGCAATATAGAGAATACTATAGAAAATTTAACTACAGCTGTACAAGATGAGATTAGAGCAAAATCTTGTAATATCCTTACCAATTTTAAAACTACCACTTCGACCTATTATCTCTTGTATCCAGTCCCCAAACAGCAATTTATCCAAATTTCTAAAAAATCATTTTCAACGTTGTAAATAAAAATCCGTATTATATAAAAAATTCTCTGGATTTCAAAGAAAAAATTAAAAATACAAAAATTCCCCAAAACTACAAGCTCATCTCACTAGACGTTGTATCACTGTACACAAACATCCCCACCGCACTTGCTGGCCCGAAATGAAAAATCACACTGACATTCCACTGAACAAAATTTTAGAAGCTATAAAACTTACTTTAAACTCAACATATTTTTTGTTTAATGAAAAAATCTACCAACAATGGGTGCAAGTATTTCTAGCGTCATAGCACAACTTACTTTAGAAGACCTAGAAGAGACAGTTATAAAAAATCTTGACTTGAATTTACCATTTTTCTACAGATATGTAGACGATTGCATAACTGCTGTCCCCGAAGACAAAATTGATTACGTTTTAGCTACTTTCAATAACTACCACGAAAAATTGCAATTTACAGTAGAAGTCGAATCTGAAAATAAGATTAACTTTCTGGACATAACTTAATATACAAAAAAAAATTACTCAATACAAACTGAATGGTATACCAAAGAAACGTGGTCTTTTAGATACACCAACTTTAACTCTAATCATCCGTTAGCCCAAAAAAAAATTCGTAATAATTGGATTAGCTGATAGAGCTATCAAATTGTCAGACACGGAATTTAGAGAAAAAGCTATCATCAAAGCCAAGACCGCATTGTTAAAAAACAATTACCCTTCCAAACTAACAAACTCAATCTTCAAACACAGAATCAATCTTTTTCATAATAGCTTATTCTTAAAAATAAAAAAAAATGAAAACGATACTCACAAACAAAAATTCCTAACCATTCCCTACATACAAGGGTTGTCTGAACAACTTAATCACCTATTTTCAAAATATGATATCTCTATGGCTTTTAAGGGTCACAACCTACTTAGTAACAACTTCAGCAAACCAAAAACTTAACTTCCAAAAAAAAAAGTCACACGTAATGTATGAAATACCATGTAAAGATTGCACAGGTGTATACATAGGGCAAACAAGTCAATACTTAGCCTCAAGGATCCAATCTCATAAGTATAACAAAAAAAATCAAACTGCTCTGTCCAAACATAAATCACAACATAACCACAAATTCAATTTTAAATACACAAAAATTTTAAAAACAGAAGTACACAAACGTAAAAGTGAAATCTACAAAGCGATAGAAATTAAAAAATATATAAATTCAATTAATGACAAAAAAGATACCTACCTAATTAATAAACGTTATAACAACCTTATATAAACTACTAAATGTTTCACTCACAAAAGCAAAACACCCTGGTAAAAATTTAAAGAAATAATCATTGTTTTACCTTAATTTCAGTCCACATAAAAACACACACCACTTATCGGTATTGATAAGATGTAGGTACTAGCAATTTTCAGTCTACACAAATCGTTTTGTTGTTATTAAACCATGTCCCGTTGTTTTACAAGCTATGTGTTGATAAGTGTTCCCCTATATTTTTTTATTTTTTTTATTTAACAAATTCCACGCTTTATGGTAAGTTTTAAAAAATTGTTATCTCTCCAAACACTATGTCAATACGCAACATTTTTTACATACAATAAAATATTTTGAAAAAGGCTTGAGAATCAAGCCGAAACGTCAATAAAAAACTTACAATTATGTTATAACACCAACGTTTTATTTGGACCTATCCCAAGAACATTTTGAAGTATTATTATATAAGGGTCAAAGAAAAAGTACCAAACTATATATATATATATATATATATATATATATATATATATATATATATATATATATAGATGCCTTTAAAACTTCTTTAGGCGTAGAAGCAGCTATGGTAACTGATTCGCAGAATTTCCTGTATAAACTTCCATCCTGCACAAGCATTCTCTTAGCAGAACTGTTCGCTATTACAGATGATAGTGCTGTCTCGATTTCAGAAGTGGTTAGTGTGGATATAAAAAGTGTGCTTAACCAAAAAACGTTATCTTTGTGGCAATCTCAGTGGACTGAAAGTGAGTCAAAACTCTAAGAAGTTAGGCCTCGGTATCAAAGAAATAATCCCATTTCAAAAAACAGACAAGTGGTTATCCTCATAGAATGTCCTAAACATCAAGCTCAACGGCAAAATTGTCAGCTACCTAATAAATTTTAATCCATATTTCAGAATGAAAATTGTCATAAGCTAATCACATAATTAAAATTGATAAATGTTTTTAATTCTGTGTTATTACTTACTGTACCGTCGCTAATAACCTTTTATGGTTAATGCAACTTTTTAATAAGCAATAAAAAGTTTTTTTAAGAATTTTTAAATAAAACGAAAAAATTCGGAAATGTGGCAAAATTAAAGGAAAAAAGTGTGTCAAGTTTGCAGAAATTTGCAAAAAAAGGAATCTTTCTAGGAGAATTTATTGAAATTTATTTTTTACCTTTAAAGAATATTTACTAAATCGATTTAACATAAAAAAGATAACAAAAAATGTAATAATAAAGTTAAAACTTTAAATAAAGTACATCTTATCAATTTAGATTCAAGCCAAATCAAGGCACAAGAGAGATCTATTGTAGAGTACAACCGCCTCAGCACGTTATACCACTCCCACTTGGCCAAATTAAGTATAAACAGAAAACGCGTAAAAAAAATCCGAATACGAAATGGGCAATTCACTCGAATATTTCAAAGGTACAAGAAAATAAAGAAAATAAAACAAGATAGACAATTATACCCCGTAAATGTGAGAAAATATGGTAGGATAACAAAAACTATTTGGTATTAATTTTATTATTAATAAGTACCTACTAATAGTTTCTGTACAAAAAGTAATGATATCCCATCAAAAAAAATAATTGTGAAATAGGAGCTAAGTTTAATATTATGATATATACCTTGGTTGTTACTTAAACAACAAAAGAAGTGAGATCTAAATGGGTGCTAAGTTCAATGGTAAGTCCTAAAATTTATTTATAACAACATAAAATATTTTATAACAACTTGAAATATCATTTCTTCTAATATATTGAAGCCTAAGGTCTGACTTGGCTAGTTAGAATATACGAATTATTATTAAGTACCTACTAAAACAGTCAGCCCTATGTTCGATGGCTAGTTTCTACCAATAAGCCAAATTTTCGTAAGAATAAAATAATAGAACTTGCAAAGTCTATAATATAATTTTTATATTAGAAGAAATGATATTTTAAGTTGCTATAAAATATTTTATGATGTTATAAATTAATTTCAGGACCAACCATTGAACTTGGCACCCATTTAGTTCTCATTTCTTTTGTCGTTTAAGTCAACAACCAAGGCATATATCATAATATTGAACTTGGCTCTCATTTTACATTTGTTTTTGATTTTATGTTTATGTTTTATGTTTATGTTTATGTTTATGTTTTTATATTAACTATTATTGAATTTTGTAAAATCAGTTCATCGAAAAAAAAAACATATTAAAAAAAATTAAACTGTTGTTTACAATGTGTAATCGTATACAATATATTCCATTTTAAATATCTCATCATGAGCCGATGTCGTGGGATTTAAACATCCCTCATAAAACACAGAGAAGTACAGTATTCGAAACATTCCACATACCTACCTGATATTTTAGTATATTTTAAAGGAGAACGCATTAATGAGCTACCACGTTGGACACTCAATTTATTAATATAATTATTTAAAACTCCTCAAGAAATTGCTCCTAATTGTCTTATAAGCATGGACAAGTACCACTATTCTCGTTAAATATGTAAGCCATTCGTGAAACACGTAAGTTCATTGGACGGCCTTTTTTCCCCTTCCTGGTGATTTCTAGCCCACCCTCATGTTTGAGTTAAATTAAAAGGATATGGGCCGATCCTCTCGAAAATGGGGTCAGAGATTTGATCCGTGATCCTTGCTTGTCCATAGGATCTAGGCCTCCAGCCTCCAGCCTGTACGCCGCCATCCTCTCCTCAGCCGTTACCACGAGATGTAATAATGAGTTAAGGAGAGTCTCCATTGCTGCCCTTGACTTGCTTTTCATAGCATCTGTTATGCAGAGACAGGCCAGTCTTTGCAACTGTCGATAGTGCAGTCCTCGCCTCAGAATAAACTTGGATCTTTATTAATTGGCAAACCCCCTTCGTAACAAAAAAAAACGATTTTTTTCACTCATGTATATGAAAATAATCATATTTCAACCGGCTACCCTACATGAAAGTGATAGTTTTTTTCTCTAGAGATGAAAATGAAACAAATAAATATTATCATGCGACCCGATAGGAATATACCAAAAACAAATTAAACAGTTTTACTACTTGGCACTTGAATCAGCAAACGAACTCCCCTTCGTTTGACAATGTTAACATTTTCACGATTATATTTCAACTTCTCTCTATAACTATAATTATTAATATGGACTCTGATGGCGAAATTGGTAAATCATGTACACCACCTATTATAGTTAAAGTGGCAAACTCAGTTTCCAACAATATTTTGCCAAATAAATCCCGAGAAAGGTATGAATTTGTATACAGAAAGTTCATGACTTGGAGAAATGATAACAAGGTAAACTCGTTCTCGGAAAATGTTCTTATGGCTTACGTTGGACGAATATCTGAAGATTTAAAACCATCAACAGTTTAGAGTATGTATTCTGTTACGTAATACCATTAACATCAAACATAATGTGGATATTTTGAAATATGCCAAGCTCAGAGCATTTTAAAGCGAAATTCGACAGAATTCAGAAGCAAATAAGCTAAAGTTTGAACGTCACAACAAATTTACACATTTATTAACGATGCACCTGACGACAAATTTCTGTTTACAAAGGTAAATTTTACGATATATCATGTTGCTCTTATAGTAGGTAATAAATTGTATTATTTATTCGTAGCACTGATTTTTGGTATCGCTAGAGCTTGTCGTGAACATGAGTTACGTAATTTAGAAGTAAATAATATTGAAGATCCAAAAAAAGCGTTACTTGTAACCATACCTAAAACAAAAACTTACACGCTACGTTCTTTTACAATTACAGGCAATTACTATAACATTTGTCAGAAATATATAAAACTTCGTCCATTAAGCGTAAATAATACAACTTTTCGATTCTTCCTGAATTACCAAGATGGCAAAAGTACAAAGCAAGTAATTGGAATCAAAAAGTTTGCAAATGTTCCAAGGCAAGTAGTGGTATTTCTTAATTTGTCGGATGCCCAATTGTATAGAGGCCATTCATTAAGAAGGTCTTTAACAACTATTCTTTCGGATACTGGGGCAAAACTTACAGAAATAAAGCAACATGGTGGATGGAAGTCTAGCGCTGTTGCAAAACAATATATTAAAGATTCTGTAAATAATAAAATAAAACGAGGACATAAAATATTACAATCAATAAATACATCAAAAACTACAAATTTACACGAAACTAAAGTTAACTTTAATGAAGAATCATTAGACTTCGACAGCATAACATCAAACTTGTCTACAGCAGCAGCAACTTCTTCGGCAGTCATACCTTCGACAAGTACTACAGAAGTCAGCAAACAAATCCAACATCCAACTATTAACAACTTCAACAATTGTACTTTCAATATTTTGCCACACTCGCTCCGCTACGCTACGCTCGTGGACAAGCTCTCGTGCTCTCGTGGACATCTCTTGTAAAATATACTATTGTTTTTTTAAAACAAAACCGTAAAAATTACCAATTTTTAAATTAAAAAATTAAAAACAAAGTGAACAAAAAGTAATAAGATTAATTAATTAAAACACCAGAAAATATTTTATTTATCGAATACAGTAATTGCGGTACGACATTCACTTGATTTTTAAAATACTAACGAATAATGATGTGTTTGTGCATTATCGTGTTGCAAAAACCATGAATTATTTTGCCATAATTTTGGTCGTTTTTTTCGAACAGGGTCCAAAATTGCGTTGTGTAACTTTCGCACCGACAGTGTTGAAAATTTTAACATTTACACCCAAAAAATTTCACAGTGTATCTACAACATATAGTCACGCCTTTTTTCTGTGGGAGTAGGCAGAGATCACTTCTTTCCACTTGCTACGGTTCTTACACATGTCTTTTACTTCTTTTACTTTCATCAGCGCTTTTATACATGTTAACACCTTACCAAAGCAATTAATCGCGCTTAGCCATATTGACAAATCCAAAAAGACCACACTAACATTTTGATCACATTATGGGGCATCAGTACCAATCTCCCCATCACCAATTATCCCAATCCATCTTCCAACACGTCTGGCCAGCGAGGAAGATTAAGGCTAAAAACCCCTCAAAATATGGCGAATTTAAAAAACAAAGGACATGGTCCCCAGGTGGGTAATCAAAATCCCACCCCTCATCCGAGGGCAGCCTCAAGGAATCTGGGGGAGGCATAAATTCGTATAAGACATACAAGACACATGATAAAAATAAAAATATGATGAGAAAAACAAACCCCAAACACAGGATAAAACTTAAAATTGCATCCTACAACGCCAGAACTCTTTTATCAGAGGGAAAATTAGTGGAAATGGAAATGGAACTGGAGAAGATCACGTGGGATATAGTCGGTATTAGCGAGGTCAGAAGGAAGGGTGAAAACCTACAGAAATTAAAATCCGCAACACTTTTTACTACTTCGGAGAAGAACAACAATCAGTTGGAGGAGTAGGGTTCCTTATTAATAAAAACGTATCAGAATATATTAGCACTATACAAGCCATATCAACGAGAGTGATATATTTGATACTTTGACTCAATCCAAGATACAGCCTAAAAATTATACAAATCTACGCACCAACTTCGGACCACACAGAAGAAGAAATAGATGTACTGTATGACGAAATAACAAAGGCACTAAATCAAGACCATACACATTTCACGATAATATGTGGCGACTTTAATGCCAAAACTGGAATAAAATCTGATCCGTCTGAATTTGCACTAGGAAATTTTGGCAGCCCGGGCAGAAATCAAAGAGGCGAGACTTTAGTAAACTATCTAATGGAGAACAACCTATTCCAGATGAATAGTTTCTTTTACAAAAAACTTCATAGAAGATGGACGTGGAAGAGCCCGGACGGAAATACACAAAATGAGATCGACTACATAATAAGCGACAAGAAGTACATTATTAAAGATGTGACAGTACTGAATAGATTTACAATAGGAAGCGACCACAGAATGATTAGAGCCCATATTGAGATAAACACTAGGAAAGAGAGAAGTAAAATGATGACAAAAAGAAAAACACAAAACTGGAGACAACCCACGAACTAACAAAAGTTCCAAGAACACATAGACAACACACTAAAAAGAACACCAACGAATGATCTAAATATCCTGAATGACTCAATAATCCACGCAATCGAAGATGCCCAAAAAAAGTTCTGCCCAAGTAACGAGAAAGAAGAACGAATTACCCCAACGACAAAGTCGAAAATGGAAAACAGAAGGTTACTTTTAAAAGATAAAAATGCAAATCATCAGGAAATAAATAAGGCCAACAAAGAAATATCTAAAGCTATCAGAAATGATATCAGGAAATATAAACAAGGAAAAATCATGCAGACTATAGAGAACAATAAAAGTATGAAAGTATTGAGACGCAAACTAACGACAGGTAGACGAGAAATCATAAAGCTGAAAGATAAAAATGGGAAAATAGAATCAAACAGGGAAAAGATGCTAAACATAGTTGAAGAATTCTATCAAACCTTATACAAAAACAAACTAAAGCTAGAACCAGATGAACACGCATCTCTAAAAATTACAAACCAAGGATCTGAGGACATCCCCGAAATCTCTAAGAAAGAAATTATTCACGCCTTGAAGAAAATGAAAAACAATAGAGCACCTGGCAATGATGGAATAGTGATAGAATCCATAAAAAATGGAGGTCCTGCCCTTATTGAGGCAATAGAAAAACTGTTCAATTTATGCCTTCAAAATCAAACCATCCCGAACCAATGGAACAATTCTGTTACTATCCTAATTCATAAAAAGGGCGATATGACAGACCTGGATAACTATAGACCCATTAGCCTTCTCAACCACCTGTACAAACTCTACACCCGTATAATCACCAACAGGCTAGAGAATAAACTGGATTTCTACCAACCTAGAGAACAAGCAGGGTTCCGCTCTGGCTACGGGACTAACGATCATCTGCAATGCATAAAAACCCTCATCGAGAAAACAGTAGAATACAACAAACCGCTTACCCTAATCTTTGTGGACTTTTACAAAGCCTTTGACACCGTTGAATTAGTTTCAATATTACGAGCAATAAAAGAATGCAGAATAGATGGAAGATACTCTAACATTATATACAATATCTACAAAAACGCAACAACAACAATTGACCTGCATACATCGTCTAGGGAAATAAAAATAAAAAGAGGAATCAGGCAGGGCGATACGTTATCTCCAAAACTATTCACTGCGGTCCTGGAACATGTTTTCAAAACTCTGAATTGGGAAAATAAGGGAATTATGATAGATGGGGAAAGACTGAGCCATCTAAGATTTGCGGATGACATAGTTCTAATGGCAGATGACATGCAGGAAGCCAGGGAAATGCTAAAAGATCTACAACGGGCAACACAAAGAGCAGGTTTGGAAATAAATTATAACAAAACAAAAATGTTAACCAACCTAGTACCAAGCGAACCTGTAGAAATAGAAAACAAAATCATCGAAATCACAGAAAAATACACCTACCTTGGCCATGAAATCCGGATCGGCAGGGACAACCAGACGTGCGAACTGTCCAGACGAATATCTCTGGGATGGGCAGCGTACGGAAAGCTTAGGGACATATTTAAATCAGAAATTCCCGTAAGTATGAAAAGGAAGACCTTCAATCAGTGTGTTCTCCCAGTTATGACATACGGGGCTGAAACCCTAACCTTAACAAAAACAATAGTTAAAAAACTACAAGTAGCGCAACGGAAAATGGAGAGATCCATGTTAGGACTTTCCCTTAACGACCGAGTCAGAAACGAGGATATAAGGAGAAAAACGGGGGTAGAGGACATAATAGAGAGAATTACAAAGCAGAAATGGATATGGGCAGGACACGTGGCTAGAATGAAGGACGGAAGGTGGACAAAGAAAGTTCTGGAGTGGCGACCGAGATCGGATAAGCGAAGCAGGGGTAGACCACCGACACGATGGACAGATGACCTCAAAAGGATAACCACGAACTGGATCGCAGAGGCGCAAAATAGGGAAAGATGGAAATATTTCGAGGAGGCCTACGTTCAGCAATGGACAAGAGAATAAGGCTGGATGATGATGATGGGGCATCCGAAAAAATATGGGTTATTGCATATTATTATAGAGGGGAAGATCCTAGGCAAGCTTGGTTCAGGGAGAAGGAGAACATCGTGGCTAAAGAATTTGAGGCAGTTGTACAAGAAATCCACAGTTCAGCTTTTCTGAACAGCTGTCAATAAAACGATAATTATTGGCATGGTAGCCAACATAATGACCAACGATCGTTGAACGGTCACGGTACTAAGGGAAGAGAAGAAAAAGAGTAGGCAGAGATTACTTCTTTCCACTTGCACACGTTTTTCACTTCTTTTACTTTTATCAGTGCTTTTATACATGCTCGTCGGTTGCTGGCACTCTTGACTTAGCCTTTCTTTAAAACAATTTCGATCTGATCGAGATTATGTCCCCTAAGTTGACTTCTACCGACTTGCTCATTTACACTCGCATTATAAATCTGTTTCGTCAATCTTCTTTTATCCATCCTCTCTACGTGTCCAAACCATCTAAACATTTCTTTATCAATCTTTGTTACCACGCCTTCTTTTACACCACAGCTTTCCTTATCTCATTATTCCTCACTTTATTCATCACGGTCTGAGAAGTATAGCCATACTTCTTGAACTACTCATCTTCGCAACATTGATTCTACTTTTATGATTCTTTGACCAAACCGAACATTCACTACCATACATAAGTGGCATGTAGTCGTGTCTTTTTTGAAACGATCTGGCTGCCACAGGAACACCAAATTGATTTTATTGTACACCGCCATTTTTATTCGATTTTTAGTACCAACATGACAATTTTGGCAGCACATGAGAGTGTAAGACACACACATCTTTAATCGAGGCTAAACAGAGTCAATTCCTTATCAAAATCTTTAACTTAACAATGCAGACATTTTAAAATTCTAGAATATAAAATTTGTATTGAAACGTACAAAACATTATTTGGAATTTCAACAATTTTTTTCAAAATCTAATCAAAATATTTATTTTTTTATACATGAATGCAAACAATATAATCCAATTGATGTTAATTTTATTTTATTTACAAATAATTTTTATATTTTATTTTTATTAGTGGTTAGTTTTTTCGGCCTCTTTAAGCCTTTCATATAATAACAAATTACTATTTTTGTATTAATTTTTTGAATATCCACTAATGGGTAACACATTTTCCCATACTTGGAATCGGTTTTCATTGAGTTTTTCTTTAATCACCAACCGCTCTCCAAGGTCCAAATATTTCCGGTCTCGTAAATTATAACAAGGCCATTTTACATGGTCCAATTTTTCCGAGCGATGAGGAATTGGGTTGCTGTAATAAAAAAAAATTGGTATGACAACGCATAACATAAATCTAAAATCAATTAGCAAAAACTGCGTGATCAAATTTTTTTTTAAAAAATCATCTTTTTATTTGAAATATTTATTTTAATAGGTATACCTTAATTAATAGTCTTACCCTACTCTTGCAAAATTTGCGTACAATGTTGTAAGCTTTGTCACAGTTTCAACTTCTGGAGCACTTTCGTTAAACCAAGGAAATAATGGTGAGATATAAAACAAATATATCAAGTCATCGTGATGTACAACACCTTTAAAATAAAAGTTATTTTTGCATAATTTATTTAAAAATAAATAATCTATATCAATAAAAATAAATCGCCGGAATGTATGTACGCGCATAACTTCCGAACGACTGCACCAAATTGGGAAGGAGACAAAGGAAAGGAAAGACAAAAAGAATTTTTTTTGTTTGTTATTGTCAGGACAAGGTTTGTATAAAATAGTATATTGCGCACCTAGGGAAGAAAGTATGTCATTCCAACCCGCGTGTAAGATTGACACCCGAGCGAAGCGAGGGTGTCTAACTCACGGATTAAGATGACACACTTTCTTGTGTGGTGCGCATACTTCTTTTTACCACATCTGTGCACCGCCCCATTACCAAATCAATGTCCGGCAGTACCTGAACCAAAATTTTCCAAATCGGTGGATAGGGAGGCGCGGATCGATAGAATGGCCAGCACGATCTCCTGATCTGACGCCATTAGACTTCTTTTTGTGGGGATACGTCAAAAGTATTATATACAAAACTAAACCACTCAACTTACATGACTTAAAAAGACGAATCACGCTTGCGATTAGATCAGTTACGCCTGAGATGTTGAGTAACGTTAGATGAAATTTCTATACCAGATTAGCATGTTGCCAAGACGTTCGTGGCGAACATTTTGAACATCTCTTACATTAAAATTCATGATTTTTTGTTTACATTATTTGTGAAATAAAATAATTTTCTTTTTTTAATGTTAATTTTTGTAATACATCTGAAAACACTTAATATTTCCGAAACAGTTGAAGATAGGTATGGGCCATTGTACATGAATTATGTCCAGAATTTTTTGAAGAATCCAAAAAATAAATAATATACAGGGAGTTGTATTTAAAATAAGAAAGTTGGTATCGGCCATTGTCACATGACACATCCTATATAATTATTTTTTTTTTAAAAATATGCGCATCTAAAAATACAAATCGACGTGTCCAAGCGTTTTAACCAATACGCTCTCATTTATACGTTATCGAATTTATTCCATTTGGCTGTTCCACACTGTATATTCGTTCAAAATTAAGCGAGTTGCGGCCATTTTTACTGTATACGGTATACTTTATACTGTATACCCAGGTATAAACGAAAGCAGGTTTTTTTTGAAATAGCTTTTTTAAAATCGGTGACCACGATATTTTAAAATCGAGTGAACTGATTTACTTGAAATTTTGCATTTTTTTTAAATCAGAAGGCAGTCCTAGATCAAATAATTTTTTTATGCAAATTTTTTTTTTATATCAAGTAAAATGAAGTGATTTTTTTACCAAGAATTAGACTCTTCCTTTCGACCGCAGACCATTTTTTCAAAAATTGATAATTTTGCAATTATTTTGATTACATACATACATATGTAAGCAAAATGAAAGTAATGGTTTTTGAAAGAGAAAAAAGCATGACAAACTGTGGAGTTTCGATAGAGGGAGAAAGAAAGGAACAAGTAATTTGTGTACTTGGGTTCAAAGTTTACGAAAGATGAAAAGTATGACAGTGGTATTGAGCGAAGGGTGTTGGCAGGAAGACAAATGAATGGGGAACTGCATAGCTTTATGAATAGCCAGAAAGTGTCAAAAAAGGCACGTCTGGCTGTGCATAGAGATTTGTTGGTTCCTACACTTATGTATGGTAGTGAATGTTGGGTTTGGCAGAAGAAGCATGAAAATAGGATTAATGCTGCGGAAATGAGTAGTCTGAGAAGTATAGCCGGAGTGACTCGGTTGGATAAGGTAAAGAATAGTGAGATAAAAGAACGCTGTGGTGTAAAAGAAGATGTGGTTACAAAGATAGATAAAGGAATGCTTAGATGGTTGGGACACGTTAAAAGGATGGATGAAGGAAGATTGACGAAACAAATTTATAAAGCGAGTGTGAATGGACAAGTCGGTAGAGGTCGACCTCGGCGAACATATCTTGATCAGATCAACCTTGTTTTGAGGAAAGGCTAGGTCAAGAGTACCAACATCCGACGAGCATGTATGAGAGCACTGATGAAAGTAGAGGAAGCAAAAGATGTGTGTAAAAACCGTAGCAAGTGGAAGGAAGTGGTCTCTGCCTACCCCTATGGGAAAAAGGCGTGACTTTATGTATGTATGTGTGTATGTCACCGCGTAAGGCTTTTTTTTTAACAGCGTTCCATGAAATATATTATATATGCCAAATTTGTGAAGTTTTTACATTTTTTATAATGAAACAATTATGAAACATAATCAAAAATATCAGAGGTCTGGGTTCGACTCGAGAGGTCCACACGACCAACTTCCCAGTGGAAAGAATAAAAAAGTACCATATATTTTGTTGTTATAACTATTATTATTATTAAAATTAATATAAAAAACGATCTAAAATTGTTGGTAACAAATTACAATTTTCATTAACAATATTCTGTTTATGTCAACCGTATTATTTCATACATTTTCATGTATTTATCATTTTATAAGCGGGAGCTATTTTTAATTGAAATTTTTTTTTAATTAATATGATCAATACTCATTTGTTAGTAACAATATTCAATTTTTATGCTTATGCTTATGCCTAATTATTACTTACAATAATTTTTTAAAGTCATCATTGCTATTCTCTCAATACTGACACAAGTTTAAAATTCTCCAACTCCTTTTTTTGTTTTCTAAAACTATCTCTTTTCATGAAATATTGTCATCATATTTTTATACAAATATTTCCAACATGCAATAATCATATTATTTAAAAGATCTTAAAATTCTGTATTAAAAATAGTACTTATAATTTAGAAACTGCAAAATTCAGGTAGTTTACCATTTTCGCAAAATCGGACCCATCACTATAACTTACACTGCAATCATTTTCCCAAAAAAAAACACGACTTTCTTCGGCCGCTAACTAGATGTAAGCCGTTAAAAACCAGCTATTCATGATTTAAACCAGTCCACTGTTTTTAAAGTTAAGTATAATTTTTTCGTAAAAGGAACAAGGACTTAAAATAAAAAAGAATTATTTACCATACGGTACTGTATTATTTGTTCCTGGTTGATAAACATGACTAAATCTTCCTTGGTAACTAAATTTGTAATAGTAAACTGGTTTGGTGTTATATTGCGCTATCAGTTTGGCAGCTCTGTGACTTTGGAACCCTACCAAGTCTTCGTATAACTAAAAAAAATATTAAGGTTTAAATTATGTTATTTAATAAATAAATATATTAACCCTTTATTGCTCAACCCTCGTTTTACGTAAACAAATTTTCACAATTTTAGTCCTCTACTTTGATATTTTTTTAGGTGGGACATCTTAGTCCCGTCAGAAATACAGAGTGTTTATTTGGCAGTTCTAATCAGACGTTTTAGAGAAACTTAATAAAACGAATATTATTGTAGATTTCTCAACTTTCTTAAATGGATTATTATTATTATATAACGTTGTTAGACAGTACTTTTACTGCAAGTTTCGTAAACAACTTCCTATACCTATATCAAACCGTTATTAAGATATTCAGCTTTTAACCTAGGGATTATGAGTTTGTATTATGTTTATATAGAGTGCCATGAAAAACAAAAATTTTGCTATAATTTTGGTTGCATCAACAGAAAGACGTTTTTATAGTTTTAAACTATTAAATTTTAATTAAATAATTTTCATTGTGTTTTTTTTTATAACCGCAAATAAAATACTAACTCAAGATGTGTTTTAAATGTATATTCTTAAGCTAATTTTAAATAAAATAATTTTTTTTTTAATTTTCGCGGTTATTAGCAGTGGATTAAATAAAGTTAACAAACAGATAACAAATATAATCATAATATTATATGCAGTCTCGTAGGAATTTTTATTGTATTTTCACTATTCACAGCATAAAACAGCTCTTTTGAGTTTTTTGGAAAATTATATTTCAGTTTTTCCACATAATATATGGGGATCTCGATTAAAATGTGTTAAGGGCACTTCACATGTTTAACATTCAGGTTGCAAATATTTCGTAATAAGATATTCGACGGTGAGCCGTGTATGTCCTAAGCGAATTCTTGTGAGAATTACTTGGGAGAAATTTGGTTTAATCTCTCGTAGTTTATATGGTTTATTTTTACTCGAGATATTCCATAAATTTGTTAATCTTGTTTTGAAGTTGGTCTACTGCAAGTGGTTCGATAACTGGTACAATATTTGGGTCCATTGTCGCCTCGAAAGCTGAGTGGTCTGCCAGCTCGTTTCCCCCTATACCAATGTTGGTACCCACATCATGCAAACTGTCTTATTCGGAAGTTGATATATTTTGGCTTTGATTAGTTAAACAATAGGATGGTTTGAATATATTTTAGCTATAAGATGCAATGAGTTAGCAGAGTCGGTGATTCTGATATATTGGTTGGAAGGGGCTGTTCTAATATAAACAAGTGCTTTGTAAATGGCAAAAAGCTCTCCTGTTAGTACGGTGGATTTTGTGGGTAATTTATATTTATATGTTTTTTCTGGTGTCACTACAGCTAATTCCACCCCCGAAATATTTTTAGAGGCATCTGTAAATACGTGTAGATGGTTGGAGTACGTTGAAAGAAGTTGGTTTTACTTGTTGAGGATTATCTGTGGATTTGTTTCATACTTGTTGTATGTACTGGAGTGTTTTTGGAGTAAGTCGTGGGAAATTTTAAAATTTGTATAGATGTTAGGGTTTGCTGAATTTAAGTCTGGAATGGAAGATAAAGTCTTGAATTGTCATGGACATATCGAGTTGTTTGCTGTGGCAAAGTGATTTTTGATGCATTGGATACGGTTAGTATTTGTCTTCTTTGGTGTAGAGATGGTTTTCCGAGTTGCCACTGAAGTGATTCGACAGGAGTACTTCTATACGCATCAGATATTATACGAAGAGCATTGTTGTGTACAACATCTAAAACTTTTAGAGTTGAAGCAGCTGCTGATAAATACGCTATGCAACCGTAATCTACTTTAGAACGAATAAGAGCTCGGTACAGTAAAAGAAGAGTATTTCCATCAGCACCCCAGTGTTTGTTGGCGAGACATTTAAGTAAATTAAGCCCATTTTGACATGTTACTGCTAGTTGACGTATATATGACTTCCAAGAAAGTGACTCATCAAAGATTAATCCTAAGTACCCTATCTCATGACATTGTGTTAATTTTTTTCCATTAATTTTCAACTCAAGATTAGTTTGTATCGGTTTTTTGGAGAATATTATGTACCGAGTTTTTTCTGCGGAAAAAGGAAATCCATTAGTTTTGGACCAGTAACTGATTTTGTCCAATTGGTCTTGTAGGAATCTAGTCATGTTATTGAGATTTTTGCCCTTAGTGAACATTATCATATCATCAGCGAACAGTCTTGCTTGTACTGGTGCTACAAGCTCTTTCAATCTGTCATTGATTGCAATTAAAAAGAGTGTAGGGATTATAATGGATCCTTGGGAGTTCCGTTATGATGCGATTTAGTGCTAGTTAAACATTCATTTGTGTGTACTCCAAATTTTCTATTATGGAAAAAGTTCTGTATAAATGCCAAAATATTTCCTTGAAGTCCCCAAGACTGTAGAGTTTTGAGTATTTTGTGTTGCCACGCTAAGTCTAAAGCAGATGGTGATTTGTTAAATTTAATTATTGGGATAACAGTAGCCTGTTTCCATAATGTATGAAATTTATGTTGGGTCCAAAGGGTATTATAGAATTCCAGCAGGAATGTCAGTGCATTTTCAGGTAAGTGTTGTATAAATATGTTTGGTATGTTATCTGGTCCAGGATATGTGTTTTTTAATGTAGATAGTGCTTCTAAGAGCTCGGCTTTGGTTATGAGGACGTTTATAGCATTTTCGTTATTTTCGATACGAAGTCTAGTTCTTCGTTTTTTTTATGTTTTAAAAAGTCTTCACTACAATTTTCAAATTGTTAACGAAACATAGAAAGTAAATTTTTAAAACATGTGACGCCGGGCAAGTACGACGATCAAGCAGTAGCGAGGCGGAGCGTGGCGGCTAGAGAATTGCGCTGAGGTGTGAGTGGCTTTAACTGAACTTCTGAGGCTTCGACTCACTCCTGCTGTTGACGACGTCTTCCTCAACGTAGGTGTTAGATTCCTTTAATAGTCAGTTGGCTGGTTCGTAGATGTTTACCTGCTGTAGGCTATCAGGTTTCCTGGCTTTATTGCCGTGAATTTTATTTATAAAAGTAAATAAAACCACTACACTTTTCATCGATAATATATTGTAGAATTTATACATGGAGCTTACAGTTTCAAGCCTTCTGTATCTTCAAAAAATTTTCACTGGCTGTCGACTTTGAATTTAATTTTTATTTTACTTGATTGCATTGATATACATGTTATTTAACACGGAGTGTTTTAAAGCAGTGCTCTTTGTGGTGCTCCCAGTTCGGAGGTTAGAACGGTGCTCTTTGCGGCAAGATGTTCTTCGGCCGGCGAATTGAAAAGAGATAGTCGAAGAGTTATAAGTTACTTTACCTACTTTTCGCGCTCAATTCCATGCTTTTAATTGGTCAAAAAACGTAACTGTCTTTCTTTGCACATGACCCTTTTACGTGATAAGAGGGTGATCAGAATATTCTAGTGGGTTAATGAATGCACGTGTTTCAGCTAATTTTTTTGTCGGCTTCAGGGCCGTACTAAGTGGTTTTTAAACATCAAGGAATTTTTCAAGGAGCAATTATACAGTTGGAAGTACTGATTTTCAACATAATGAAAAAGTGAAATTGCAAATAATTTTAATAAAGATTTTTCTATATTAATTTATTATTTTAATTTAGTGAGATCCTTGCGCTTAATACTTAATTCCAATCTGAAATAATATGAGCATTATGTTTCGCCTTCAAATTCGCCTCAAGACGCCCTCGTTTCATTGATTTGTTGGTCAAGCATTGCTGGCATAAAAGGCTAAATGGAATCTGCTCGTCGTGGACAGCGGGTATGAACTCAAATTTTAAATATTCCTCCGAATATTGACGAGTTTTTTTCCTGCTTGCACCACTCATTTCACTTTGGGTTATAAGAAATAAATATAAGATCAATTAAAAACTAAAATTAAAGTTTGTATTAATATTAATGTAATGTGACATAAAGTAAACGTATACATAAAAATGCATATTTATTTAAATTTACTACACTGCTACCGCAAAATAATATATTTTTTTCATTTGACATTTTCTGGAAGATTATGCTTCTAAAATTAAAATAAATAAACATAAAATCAAATACCTACCAATTATATCTATACAATGTATATATTTATTAAATCAACAATTTTGATAAACACTTATTTCAAATTAACACCAACTGAATGCTTTGAAACACTACAGAAGTTGCGATGTGCCATTCAGGTGCGAACAACTGCGATGTTTAGCGAGATTTTAAAACGCCGGGGTTCCCCGCGGATATATTTTTAAATGATTTAATAATAAGTTGTCAAGTAAATAAAAAAGAACAATACAGGTGTTAATTTTAATATCTGAGATTCTATATTCTTGTCTTGTCTTCAATTATCTTTTCTTTAGTCGATCACTTTTTTGAAGGTTTTTATTTCCGTCATATCAAATCTGACAAATCTATATCAACAACTTAAAATCTCCTAGCAAAATACAATTCAAAAATATACAATTTGTTTAACTTCATCACAAAATAACATTACGAAGTAACATTCTTCCCCCCTTGAGGGAGTTTACTCGTCTCACTCTTCTAATCTACCACATCGATTCTGCAAAGTTTAACCACTGGTCTTTTGTATATTCCCGAAGAAGTTTTTACGTCTGCTATAAGAACTCTGCCATCGGGTCCTGGATAAACTTCTTTAACTTTTCCCAACTTCCAGAACTTTCTTGATGTATTGTCTTCAACTATGATGACGATGTCATTTACTTTCAGTGGTTTTCCATCATCTGTCCATCTCATTCGTTTGGTCAAGGATGGGAGATATTCTTTAGTCCACCTCTTCCAGAAACATTCGACAACTTTCTGTGACTTCATCCATTCTTTTCTGTGGTCCACATTCTTCGAGTACTCCATCGTTGTGTTGATAGAGCCCAGTAAAAAATGGTTCGGTGTTAAAGAATCTAAGTCGTTTGGATCTATAGATAACTTCGTTAGAGGTCTAGAGTTTATTATATTCTCACACTCTGCAAAGATAGTTTGTAAAAGTTCGTCTTTCAAGACCTGTCCGTTCAATATCACATTGAATGTTGTTTTAACCGAACGAACCATTCTTTCCCAAGCACCCCCCATATGGGGTAATGCAGGTGGTATGAACTTCCAATAAATACCACTTTCTGAAAGAGTAATAGCAATCTTCTCTTGATCCAATACCTCCGCAGCTCTCCTCAACTCTTCAGCCGCTCCTCGAAAATTTGTCCCATTATCCGAAATAATTTCTTTTGGCTTTCCTCTTCTGGATGCCATCCTTTTCACTGCCATAATGGCTGAATCGGTAGTCAAAGAGTGTGCAACTTCTATATGCACAGCTCTTATTGTTAGACATGTAAAAATGACGCCCCACCTTTTCTCGCGTCTTCGTGTCTGCATTTTCGACATTTCGCAAAAATGGATTTCACTACACTTCTTCCGTCTATTACCCAGTATTGTCTTCTTAATTCATTTAGAACAGTTTCCACACCTTGATGCGCAAATTTCTCGTGGTAATCTTGCAGCAAAAGTTCAACCAGTTTATGTTTCTTCGGAAGAATGATTGGCCGTCTCGCAGATGACTCCATTCCTGATGCAAGGTCGGTTCTGCCGCTGAGAATGATTATTTCTCGATCATCCATTGTTGAAGAAAGCATTTTCAGACGATTTCGACTCTTCAACTTATTCTTCCGGAGATGTTGTAATTCTTCAGAGAAGCAGTCTTCTTGGCACTTCTTAATCCACAGCAACTTGGCATCGTCTATTTCAGATGGGTTCAAACATATTGAAAATTTTGTATTCAATTTTCTTATTTTGGAGACCATGATTTTGATGAATCTGAGGACCCAGGCAGTCGCTCTCAGGAGTCGGGACAGTTTTGAAAATCTGTTGATGTCTGGTAGATATTGAGTCTCTTCTACAACCAGGTCAATGAATAAAGGATGTTCAATGCCATCAATTGATTCGTCTTGACATTTTCTTGGCCATAGTTCTTCGTCTCTATCATATAAAAATGCAGGTCCTTTAAACCAGGTCTCAAAGTCGATTATTTCGTCTGAATCATATGATCTAGTCGCGATATCTGCAGCATTTAATTTCGATGGAACCCAGTGCCAATTGTCTACATTTGTGATTTTCTGAATTTCACCGATGCGATGAGCTTCAAATTGTCCAAGTTTTCTTGCATCGCCCTTTATCCAATAAAGAACAGTAGTTGAGTCGGTCCATAAGTATAATTGGTCAAATTTGATCTCTATGGTTTCAATAATGGATTTGGCTAGTCGACTTCCCATAACGGCGGCTTGAAGTTCTAGTCTTGGTATTGATATTGGTTTAGTTGGAGCTACTCTGGCACGTGCCATAATGAGTGTTATTTCAATTTCCTCCATGGTCAATGTCCTCAAGTAAGCCGAAGTAGCGACGGCTTTTTTACTGGCATCGCAAAATACGTGTAACTCTATTTTGCTTGCTTCAGGAATTTTTACAGAATAGCATCGATCAATTGATATTTTCTCAATTTTGTCTAAATCGTTATTCCAAAAAGTCCATGTTAGATTCAAATATTCGTCTATATGATCATCCCATCCGATACCTGATCGCCAAATATCTTGAATGGGGATTCGTGCTTTGATGGTGAAATTCACAATAAGTCCAAGAGGGTCAAAAATAGACATAGCTGACTTCAAAACCTGTCTTTTTGTAGGTCTATTGACATCTTGGTTGACATTATTGTCGTTTCTTCTCAATTTTTTCAACTTGAAGCAGAATGTGTCCATTTTAGAATTCCAGGAGAGTCCCAAAATTCTCTGAATGGTTTTGTCGCAGTTCAAGTTCAGATCTTTGTGAATGTATTCATTTTCCGAGAGTGTCTTTATGAGCTCCTTGCTATTGGAAACCCAATTAACTAATTCGAAACCTCCTAGTCTTTGAACTCGTTTCACCTCAGACATAATATCAAGAGCCTCTTCAATAGTGTCTGTACAATCCAGGTAATCATCGACAAAATGCTTCTTGATAATTGCTTCTAAAATTTCTTTTCCATTTGTAAGTTGTTTTGCATTCAAATTTTTGATATATTGAGCGCAGGTTGGTGAACACGTAGCCCCAAATGTCATGACCTGCATTTCATATACGTCTAAATGTTGTGTCGTGTCTCCATTTCGCCATAAAAATCTCTGGGAGCTTTGGTCTCTCTTGACAATTCGCACCTGGTGGAACATCTCTCGAACGTCACTGACGAAGACGAAATTTCATCAGTACTTCAACAAGTGATTGCAGTAGGTCCGGGCCACTAAGCAAATTATCATTTAGGCTGACTCCATGAGACTTAGATGCTGCGTCAAACACCAGACGAAGCTTATTGGGTTTGTTTGGATTAACCACTCCAAAATGAGGCAAATACCAACATCTGGGACCTTCTATTGCTGCCTCTTCTGGTGTCAACTTCCGCGCGTATCCTTTTTCTACATAACTGCTGATTTTATCACAATACCGGGTTTCGAGTTCGTGGTTCTTCTGTATATTTCTTTCAACACATTTGAGACGTTGAATTGCAGTATATTTACTTTCGGGTAGTTGCAAACCGTCTTCTTTCCACAAGAGTCCTATTTCGAATCGGTCTTCTAGACGTTTCGCAGTCTTTTCCATAATTTTAACAGCTCTGTCTTCTTGTTTTGTAAGTTGATTTCTGAAGGAAAGTATTCCGAAAGCGTCTGTTGTGAAAGATTGCTTCACCAACTCATGGAGTTTGTCGTTAGATATTTCAATGTCATCACAAACGTGTAATGAATAGAATTTGGACTCATGTTGCATTGTTCTCCCATGGAAAATCCATCCGAGCTTGGTCTTGGTCGCTATAGGAGATGTGAAGTCTTCGTCACCTTGAACCACCTTTCTGGCAACTGTCAAGTGAATGTTGTCTTGTCCAAGTAATATCATGGAATGTTCATCAATTTCTGTAAAAGGAATTCCACCGAGATATGGATATCTTTCCCAATCAAGTGCCCGAATTGTCTGAGTTGGCAGGGATAAATTTTCGACAGTCCTTACATTTTTCATTGAAAAGATTTTTGCATCACTATAAGCTCCCGATATTTCTAAGTTCAGAGAAATTGAGTTCTCATGTCTGGAAGTCATATTATTCGTCCATTGAATGCATAAGGGTTGCGACTTTCCTTTGAGATGTAGTTTTTCAGTCAGGCTTCTGTCGATCAAAGTTACACTTGAACCTTCATCGCAAAGTGCTACAGTTTCTACCATTGAATTTTCGCCATAAAGCTTCACCTTCACCATACGAAGAAGAACATTACCAGATCCATGTCCTATTGCAAGAATATTCTCTTCATTTTTATGGTTTGTCGTATTTTGTGTGGAAATAGAACTTTCACCATTATGTTTTGTTGCAGGCTGGGAATCTTTGTGGAGAATATGATGATGGTTTCGTTTACATCCATTAATCCCACATTGTTGCTTGAATCGGCACCTGGTAGTCTGATGGTTGTTTCGAAGGCAAGAGAAACATAACTTGAGCTTTGTGACTATATCCCATCGTGTATCCACTTCATCAGACTTCATTTTTGAACAATGTATAATCAGATGTCCTCTAGATCTGCAGTATCTACAATATTCGACATTTTCTTCTTTGTCTGTTGATACCAAGGCACTTTCTTGTTTTTTCTGTTGTGAAAAGGTCTGTTTAGTTTTCAATTCAGCTTTAGAATTTCTTGAAAAGTTGACAAGGCATGCAGCAGATGCTTTTTCATTTAACCATACCGAAAAATCTTTAAGATTGGCTCGTATGCTGCTGTGTAGGATTTTCTCACCCCACTGTAGTTTCAAAGAATCAGGAAGTTTTTGAATCAGGTCACGTAGTAGTTGAGGATTTTGAAGGTGTTCATAATATTCGAGAGACTTGATGGTTGCCACAAGACAGCTTACATTGTTGGAAAACTGAAACAAAGAATCCATATTATGGTCTCTAACAAATGGTAAATTTTTCGTTCTGGTAATTAATCCATCAATTATTTATCTGGACGTCCGAAGCGCATTTCGAGGGTCTTCAATATCAAATCAATATTTGCGGATGAAGTGATCATTCCTAAAACTGTAAGTCTGGCTTCACCTCGGAGACACTTTTGAAGTTTGATGATTTTTTCCTCTGGAGAATATTCACATAATGTTGAAATGCGTTTAAATTGGGTAATAAAATAGGCCACTCTTCAGGGTTTCCATCAAAATAACTGAAATCTTTTTCCACTACTTGTCTGGCGATGAATCTGTTTTGTTTTGGCATGAAGGTAACTGATTTTATAGCTTCACTTATGGTTTCACAGAGTTGCCTGATTTCAGTTCTTTCACTTCCATTATTTTTGTCTTCTGATGTCTTATTTTCTCCCTGTTCACACCCAGAAATATCTGCAGGTATACTATTCACCCATTTTATGGTATGTCTGTCACGCTGTTCCTGATGTACTGATGTGCTTTTGACTGATTAGAGTTCCTCTTGTTCCAATAGTTCTGTTTCATGGACTTCGTTCTCAAGCTCCATCAATTTGAGTTTATTCTCCAGTTTTTTCATTTCAATGGTCTGTCTCAGCTTTTCAACTTCAAGTGTATGTCTTTTTCTATGTACATTCAAACTACTAGCTAAATTTCTGGTTTTCTTGAACAAACAGAATCTTTGTCCCAGTGGTTGTCATTGTCGGTTTTTGATTTGGGAATTATATTAGCTTGGTCGGTCTGACTAATTAACTCCTCTTCCATTTGGTTTTCATCCGTATTGATCATAACTGTTTCCTGATTTGTCTGAGGTAAAGTATTTTTGACTATATTCGTGACATCTGTATTTCTTCTTGACATATTTCCAAAATCTGGTGGCCACTCAAAATCGTTGTCAAGATTACGGTGAGTACCTGCTGTTTTTCTGCTATTGGTGAATTTATTCAGATTACCTTCTTCAGGCTGCATTTTCCAAAGAACCAATAATTCTACTCGAAGGACCAATGTTAATTTTAATATCTGAGATTCTATATTCTTGTCTTGGTTTCAATTATCTTTTCTTTAGTCGATCACTTTTTTGAAGGTTTTTATTTCCGTCATATCAAATCTGACAAATCTATATCAACAACTTAAAATCTCCTAGCAAAATACAATTCAAAAATATACAATTTGTTTAACTTCATCACAAAATAACATTACGAAGTAACAACAGGAGCGAAAATGAAATATTAAAAAAACAGCCATTAAATATAAACATTATACAAGTAAGTAATGTATCGGAAGGAAATACGAATAAAAAGTATACAAAAATTTATCGAAAGTCACATAATGAAACAAAAAAAAGAAAAAAGAATGGAAATAAAAACAATATTGGTTATAGTTATGGTATAAACAAAAATAATAATTATAATAAAAGCGAAAGATATATTAAGGAAATATTAAAATATTTAGAAATTATATCTTATAGAACAAAACAAATTAGGGGGAGAAGAGATTGTCTGTAAAGAATTTAAATGAGATTCACTGATGAAAAAAGTCAACATGAAATGAATAAGTTTGTAAATCTGAATTTAAAAAGGTATCTGAAACAAATAAGTTTATATTTTATGATAAGTTATTAATTTTATTTAATTTTTTATAAATTATAAATTTTTTTAAACACATAAAAACAAAATTTTGGATAAAAACATTTTACTGCTAAACCTCATGAGAGTCGAGATTATGGTCTCAGTCGGTATAAAATGTAATATTTTTTATTTTATTCATTTTTATAATCATAACAATTGGCGCCCAAACGTGGGGTTAGAAAATTTTTAACAAAATAATTTATTGAAGACATTTTTTTTGACAAAATTGTTATATAATAATAAAATTTTACTGTAACTAGGAAAAGGTCAAGAAAGGAGAGATTTGGATAAAACTTTTAAGTGATCTAATTATAATTTAACATTTAAAAAGTAATTTTTGACATTTAAGAAGAAAGAAATTTTTAAAATATATTATTTGAATTAATTCATTTGGTCTAATTGAGAAAAGTTAAAAAAAATGGATCTGAGCGATGGTAAAACGGTTCCCAGACTTACTATATACTTACTTTGGTGCACTCAGCAGTGTATCTGGAGCGTTATATTTTATTATTTATATTTGAATATGTACTTTACCCAAGAGGGGAAGGTAGAGGGGTAAGCAAATCCTACAATCATTTTTATTTATGTGTCAATCAAACCATAGTCGTCTCAGATAAATATGTATATATATATATATATATATATATATATATATATATATATATACACAAATTTAGTAAAAGATTAGTGTAAATTCCATTATAGTACGAAAAAGTGTTATTCGTTATTTTTAATCAGTACGATTATATACTCTATTTAGTAGCAGATCAACCTCGGTCGATGTTGGACGTATCTGTCATTTTCTGTTCGGTGATTAGATTTCGGTCGTTACTTATTTCAAATGCTAAGTGATAAGATATCGAAAACCAGTATAAATTTCCAATGTGCTTCTGTGAATTTAATATAAGTGAGTAAATAAAACGGACTACGTTTACACAGTCTATTATATGAAGGCAAAATTTAAAAAAAAAATACAACATTAAAATGGTTTAGGAACAATGCCAAATGGGTTTAACCAACCAACGTGGCAATTACTAAATCCGATACCTAACTAATTTCAAATGCAGATAACACCTACCTACTATAATCCTTCATTACAACCATCATATAATGCGCAGTTCCAACTATTATATTAAAATCAAATTTTGCCAAACCAACTTCAGTCTGTTTAAACAAATCCTTAGCAGAATTTACATCTGCCATATCAAACAAATGCAGACGCAGGTGAACCTTTTTTTTCAGCTCAGGGTAATGAAAACCTCACATGGTCGAGTGAAGAAGAGTTTGAAATAAGCAATACAGAAAACTCACTAAAAAACATGCATGGCAAACAGTAAGTCACAAACACAAAAGAATAAATAGACAAAAATCGAATGAGGAAACTGAACTAATTAAAACCAATAACAGATTTAAATCACTCTCTTAAGCACATTGTGATAGAAATCAAAATCAAATAAAAGTATCGCTTGTTTAAGAAATCGCCAACAAAAAGGAACCAAATCCTCCTCCAATCTATATTTATGGAGGTAATGATTACAGAGCAATGGTAGAAAATCTTGCTCAAGTTATTGAAGATAAGACTTATACCAAAGCACTATCCAATAACACAGTTAAAATCAATCCGCTTACACCAAAAACAAACAGAAAACTCATCCACCATGTTAAGGAAGAACAAATAGTCCATCACACATATCAAATAAAACAGGACAGGGCATATAAAATCGTAATACGTGATTTACACCACTCTATCCCGCTAAATGAGATAAAAAATGAATTTAAAACTAAAACACACACTGTAAGAAACATAATAAATGTCAAGCATAAAGTCAGCAAGAAGCCAATACCGATCTTTTTCATTGACCTCAAACCAAAAGATAACAACAAGGAAATCTAAAAATTACAATACTTATAACACTGTAAAATCAAAGTAGAGCCACCAAGACATATAAGAACGATAATACAGTGCACAAGGTGTCAAAGCTACGGACATTCAAAAACGTACTACATAAAACCCTACAATTGTGTAAAATGCGGCAAACTGCATGATACTGCAACCTGCAAGAAAACACGAGAAACTCCAGCAACGTGTGTTTTGTGCAACAAAAACCATCCTGCCAATTATAAAGGATGTTCGGTTTATCGTGATCTAATAGCGTCAATTAACAAAAGTAATTCCCGACAAGTGACCAACCGCAGCAGAGGAGTTCCCATGAACAGTTAACTAGCACAACAACCTACACTCATGCAAAATAACAGAACCAGTTATGGCCAAGTAACATCAGGTATGCCAGCTACACAAATTAACAAGAATAATGTAGATATAACAGCCCAGCTAACTACTTTCTGCAATGATTTCAAAAATATGTTCAGTCAATTATTAAATCAAAACAGCTTGATACTGAACATGCTTACAGCAATTATTAATAAATTAACGTAACAATGGTGAATTCACTAATAATAGCTGAGTGGAATGCAAATGGTTTAAATAACCGTATAGAAGAAATAAATTTTTTTTAAAATTAAAAAAAATCGACATTTTGCTTATATCCGAGAGTCATTCAACAAAACGAACCACGATCAAAATACCAGGCTCTTTGGTCTACTTTGTAAATAATCCCGATGGGACAGCCCATGGCGACCCTCCTATTATCATCAAATCTACATTGAAACACTACGAATTGGAACCCATTACCATTATACAACTAGAAACTTAAACCAGACCGATGGTTATCGCAGCCATATACAGCTCTCCGAGACAAATAATATCTACTAAAGAATATTAAGATTTCTTATCTCAACTAGGAATTCATTATTTAGTAGCTACTCGGTCTACCTTGCAAATCATTCCGATGGGACAGCCCATGGCGACTCACCTATTATCATTAAATCTATATTGAAACACTACGAATTGGAACCCTCTGTTACTAATAAAATCCAAGTTACCATTATACAACTGGAAACTTTAACCAGACCAATGGTTATCGCAGCCATATACAGCTCTTCGACACACACAATATCTACTTAAGAATATCAAGATTTCTTCGCTTAACTAGGAACTCATTATTTAGTAGCTGGAGACTGAAATGCCAAAAGCACCGCATACAACAAAATAACCTACATTACTTGTCAACTGGCGAGCCTACCTACTGGCCCACTGACTCTAACAAAATCCCAGATCCATTAGATTTTGCGGTTACGAATAAAATATCGACTTGTTTTGTGATATAAAATCTGACCTAGATCTTGAATCCGATCATAATAACCATTAGCACCAATATAATCTACAAGAAACCACTGCCAAAACTATGTAACAAAAATACCAACTGGGATCAATTCAAGGAATATATCAACGAAAATATTAAGCTGAATATCACATTAAAGGAAAAACATGATACAGAAGAAGTAGTAAACTACTTAACAATGCTAATACAAGAAGCTGTTTGTACATCCACACCTAAAATAAACAAATTTGTTCCAGAATCACATAGTATACCACTACACGTCAAAGAGCTCGTAGAATAAAAAAAGCAGAGCTAGAGGCTAAATAATATAAATAAAGTGTCGATGTGTCGAAGAGAATAGACATGTTTCGCAGTGCTGCTATTTCATAGTAAATAGTCATTGAACATATATCTATAAACTTATAAATTTTGGTAAAAGTAGCAAAAGTAAACAAGTGCGTAATTATCAATTATCAAATTAATTGATTTCTCCGAACTACCGTAAGTTTAATCTTTGTCTTAGTCATGAGTACGAAAACAAAGCCATACCAGTAAGGGCGAGGATGAATTGCACTCAATGGTAAAAAATCTTGTTACTAAATTATGCACGGCGGATGATTTCATTGGTCGGCTAACCGAAACAATAACCCAAATTATCGAGGAAAGGTATAGTGAAAGATTTATTGAACTGAAACTGGAAAATGAAAATATAATCGATAAACTTCAGCAACAGGAAGAAACTATCCTGGTTATCCAGCAAAGGAAGCAGGAACAGAAGGAAAGAAGTAGAAATTTGAGGTTGTATGGTGTAATCGAAACAACAATCCATGAAGATCTTTCTAAGACTGTACTGGATATCTTTAATAATAAATTAAAACTGAAAATGGATAGTTCCAGTATGGAATTTTGCTATTGATTGGGGAAAAAAGAAGGAAACAACAGTAGGGCAATAATGGTGAGGTTCTCTATGAACTATTTTAAGAATCTTGTATATAATAATAAGAGACTCCTGAAAGCCAGCAAAGTGGTGATCAGAGAGGATCTTACTAAGGAGCAACTGGACATTATTAAGGAAGCTTCTAAACGAGTGGGATTGGCTGGAAAAGTATGGACAATCAATGGAAAAATGTTTGTAAAGTTAAATAATCATCAAAATGTTTTAAAAATTAGCAATATGAAAGATATCAACAAAATAGTTGTTTAATGTTACTATTTATTAACAACTTAAATCAAATGCTCACAATGCTCACTGAGAGTCAATTAACAGATTATTATAAGTTATAAAACAAATTATTTTAAATACTCATTTTATATCATTTATTTATAACAGTTTTATATTCTTGTTTTTATATTATATTTCATTTATTACAATATTTTGTTGCCCAAGATTTTATAGGATTAAAATGCAGCATTGCGACCAGGTTGGATGCTCCCTTTAATTTAATTAGTGTTTTACTTGGAAAACAAAAAGCTATTCGTTATTATTATTATTTTTTTTGCTTTGTTTTTGTCTTTGTATTTGAATACGAACAAATTGTTAAAAATGTACTTTCTAAATATAGGTTGCTGTAATGCAAGATCACTGTTGCCGTCCTTACACAATGTCAAACAAATAGTTTTGAATAATTCTTTAGATATATTACTGATATGTGAAACGTGGTTAAAAGATTCCACTGATAATGATCAGCTTAACTTTGATGGCTTTAATATACACAGGGTGGACCGAAATTGTAAGGGAAAAGGTTTATGTTTATATATTAGTAACAAGCTGCGTTTTGAGGTAATTGACAGTGGGCGGGATCACGTATGGGAACAATGTTGGATAAAAACTACGGTCGAAAAAAAGAATATTGGTATTGGTGTAATTTATAAACCTCATGAACAAAACACAAATGCATTTTTGGATGAATTTGAGGATAGCTTAGCTGCAATAGGGCCAACGGTAGACGAAATTGTATGTATGGGTGATTTCAATTTAAATTTATGGGATAATGAAAATTATTGCGTAAAGAAATTTCACTCAATACTGAATACATTGAATCTTTGTCAGTTAATAGATATTCCAATTAGAATTACAGCTACGTCGGCAACTCTTTTGGACTATGTCATAGTCCAAGAGGGGACTGATGTGGATAAAGGCATAATACCTTACAATATTTCTGATCCCGCTATAGTTTATTGTAAGTTGAAAGTACGTGAAGAACAGAGGGACCCCAAACTCTGTACATACAGGAGCTTCAAAAATTTTAACCAAGTTCTTTTTCAGGCAGATCTGTTCAATACTTCTTTTTTCAAGATATATGACCAAGATAATGTTGAGGAGAAAGTTACATACTTGGTAAACTCTCTGAATAATATATTTGATAAGCATATACCAATAACTACTTCCAGAGTGACAAAACCGAAAGCTCCATGGCTGACGGGTGTGATAAAAATAATGATTGCTGAACGAGAAAAAGCTCTGGTAAAATTTAAGACAACTAAATTACAAAGGCACTTAGATTTTTATAGACGGATGCGTAATTTAACCAACCAAGCTATTAAAAGGGAAAAAAGAGCTTATTTCGCTAAACAAAACAAAAATTTTAAGCAAAAAACAATACATTTAAGCAATATATTACCAATTAATCAGTAGATGACCATTCTTGGAAAGCGATAAAGAAATTCAAAAGACCAACAGTCGCTGTACCACCTCTAAGGATACCTGACAGAAGCTGGGCTCGTTCAAATAAAGAAAAATCTAATCTGTTCGCTGAACACCTGGCAAACGTCTTCACTGCAAATATTAACAACAATCCCAACGATGACGAAGTCAAAACATACTTAATTGCTTGTTGCCAATTATCGCCACCTACTAAATACTTTAAGCCCACAAAAATCAAACGTGTAATAAATCAGCTTAACCCGGGTATGACCTTATTATCTATTTAATACTGAAAAAACTAGCAAAGAAAGCCATTGTGTTACTAACGACCATTTATAATAGTATTTTAAGACTCTGCTAATTTCCTATACAATGGAAGTTTGCACAAATAATTATGATTCCTAAGCCAGGAAAACCTTCCACAGAAGTAACATCTTACAGACCAATCAGTCTTCTCCCCATAATGGCCAAGGTGTTTGAATGATTACTTTTAAACAAAATTTAGACCTTTAGACAACTTAATCCCATCACATCAATTTGGCTTTCGAGACAATCACTCTACTATTCAGCAGTGCCACAGCATTGTAAACAAAATTAAACAGAGCCTGGAAAATAAAGAAATGTGTGCCTCAGTCTTTCTAGATGTCCAACAAGCCTTTGACAAGGTATGGCATAACGGGCTACTATGCAAACTGAAACAAAAACTATTTGACCAACTTAACCTTGTTTTGAGGTCATATCTAAATGAGCGATACTTTCAAGTAAAAATTGATGATGACGTATCCGACTACCACCCTGTAAAGGCTGGCGTGCCGCAAGGTAGTGTTCTGGGGCCATTTTTATACCTTGTTTTCATAGCAGATATACCACTTACAAAGGACACACTAATGGCAACATTCGCTGATGATACTGCGATCCTGTCTTCAGATGTAGATCCAGAAATGGCATTAAACAATCTTTAACAGCACCTCAACCTACTTCAAAACTGGCTTGAAACATGGAAGATAAAAGTAAACCCCCTCAAATCGAAGCAAATATTATTTACCACACGACGCACCGTATGTCCACAAGTAAGCATTGGCAATACCCCCTTACCACTGAAAAGCGAAGTAAAATACCTTGGGCTTCACTTAGATCATAAATTAACATGGAAAAGCCACATAAAAGGCGTCACCTATATCTCAAATTAAAAAGCATGTACTGGCTGATGAACAAAAAATTAAAACTTTCAACTAAAAACAAAATAATTATATACAAGGCAATCCTAAAGCCAATCTGGACCTATGGAATCGAACTATGGGGATGCAGTAAGCCATCTAATACAAAAATCCTTCAAACCTTCCGGTCAAAGACAATAAGAAGAAAGAAGAAATTAAACCATACATAACGACCTCTGAATCCCATACGTGAAAAAAGTAATCAATCTCCATGCCAACAAATACAAGAAGCGCAGTACTGACCACAGAAATCAGCTCATCAGAGAGCAATTCAACCAACCAAACGATGAAAAAAGACTTCAAAGAATATGGCCAGTGGATGGTACCTGACTCGTGACTTCAGCGATGGTATGGTATGGTAGGAGGATGTAATGCCCACGCATTATATATCTTTAAGGTAAAGCCCGTGTAAATACACCAAATATTACTACCTTAAGAATAAACATTAATGTCAAAGCCTGTATGCCTTGTGCTGAGTGTTGTGTCGTCACTTATACCTAGTGTGTCAATTAAAATGACTAGTTTAGTTTTCGTTCTCGTGAAACGAGTGAATGTCCATTGTCTGTTAACGAAAAGATTATTATTCTTAATATACATGACGCCCTCAAACACCAAAATCCTCTCTTTAGAGTTAATACTGTGGTGAAAATGTGTTCGCAAATGACGGGAGTTTCAAAATCATCAAAAAATAAATTAAGAAGTGAAGGAAAAAATGGGGCTCTGCAACTCATATACCATCCCCAGGAAGAAAAACTGTGCATCGAGAAAGACTACAAACTTCGAATTAAAAGAACAGCCATTTGTCTTATTTTAAGAAAGAAATACCAACCCTCGACAAAATTCTAGAAGCCTTAAAAAAAAAAATAAGCAGAAAAAATTGTGGAAAACTTTAAAGGAAATAAATTTTAACTGGGAAACACAAAATGGGCAACCGCTCTTAATTATTTGCTGGTGGAGATATTTTTTAAGACAGTTATAACAGTTGCGAAGTAAGAATAAAAATATTTATTATTTGGACCTCTACATACCTTTATGAAAGTTATGAATGTTCTGTATCGTTTTTCGTAAAAAATTCGTGATTTATTGATAAATCCAACGTGACCGTAGTTGCCAATTTCCGCAGCTCTGGAGGAGTATTACCATATCGCTATCACTATCCATTTTTGATTATTATAAACACGGTCTTATTTACACGTAAAATCTAGCGGATTTCGTAAGTTATTAATTTGAAAACAGCAAATGACAGGTATTGTCACAGGCGCCTATGTTTTTATTAAATCGTGGATTTACGATAATGATCTGATCGCTGCTCTCGCACCGTGCCGTATCATAGCGACCACAGCGAACGAAAAGTGTATGCGGACAAAAAGTGTTTACGGACGAAAAATACTTGCCTTCAAAAATAGTCGATTTTTCGTCCGGATATTAGTACGTAAAATGTCATTTTTTGTAGAGGTCGACGAAAAATAATATTGATAAATTTATATGGTAATAACCATAGTTACAACACTGCAGGTAAGAAATGACCCTTTTGCTATTAAAATCTTTTGTTTGCGGCAGACTTTCAAATAAAAACAGGGTGGCTAGGTAAAATATAATAATCCACACTAAACAGCTGATGCGGACCATTTATAAATCATAAAATTTGTTTGACCACTCTGTTAGCAGTTTTCATTTATAAGTAGGATTTATTACTCCGTACCATTCTAAAATAGGGTACCTATAGTTTCTGAGAAATCACCTTATCATTATTGCTATCATTCAGGTAGCATGCTATCGCTAAGTAAACGGACTATAATCAAAAGCTACACTATCTGTCAGTAATAAAGGCTTTATTTTATGTTGATTAAAAATAATAGTTTAACTTGAATTTGTCGACATGTGCAAAACTGGGGCTAGCCAGCTGGTGGATTAGTAGAGAAAGTTTAAAATTTTTATTTAACGTAGTAGTTTTAAAATATTTATTAAATCTATCTGATATCTTAGAATACATTTAAACATTTACTTACATCTTTAAGAGATTGTTCTTGACTGCTGTCTATGGTTCTGTCTTGAAAATAGAATTTTCTTATATTATTACTTATATATTTAGAAAGATTAGTGCCTCTTTCGTATCCAAAAGCTATAGGTGCAACTTCATTAAAGTTTTTGTTTAATTTCCTTATTAACGTGTAGTTATTTAAAACATCTAAAAATAATTACAAAAAAAATGTAAAAAAATAAAAACAAAACAAATGTTTTATCTATTTTGATAAAATATTTCTTATTGCAATCTGGTAATATTTTATAAAATAAATAAATAAAAATATAAATATTATAAAACAAGAAAATTTAAGAACTAGTTATTGTGACAATGTTAGTTAATAAATACGATAAAATGACCGTGTTTCTTTGTGGTTACAGTGTGGTAAAGTTCTAAAATTCGCTAAACAATAAATCCGGCCAGTTATGGATGCAGTTCAGTTGACTGAACAAAAATTCAAGATCGTAAGAATGCAAATTTGCTTTCTTACGGTTGGGAACGGAAATGCAGAGCTCCAAGTCTTGCATTCTTACGGCTGGGAACAGCTTACTTTAATTCAGCTCTCATGTTGTAAATACTCACTTATAATTAGTAATAATAAAAATTTTCGAAATTCGTTTAGTAAAAAGTTGTATTGTATTTAACCTTAATTTGGCTATTTGGGATCGCATCACTTTGGATGGATACAAATCATTGTCAGTATTAACAGTCACAACACAGTGGTTAGTGCTCAAGGATTTGCTTACTTTTTTTCAAATTATTTTTATTTTAAATCTGGCTAAAAATTTATTTTTTATGCTTCTTGTTTGCCTTTAAAAAAGCTATTTGTGTATTTAGAGCGCATCGGATAGATTGCAGCTTGACAAAGAAAGCGAAGCGCGGTATCTTTGGAGAGTGGCCATGACACTTTGTGTTCAAAATACACACAATATTTTTTCTACAAACGCAGCTCTTGGATAAAACAGTCGATACTTTATTCAACATTTATGGACATCATAAACTAATAACTAAATATAATAATACTTTAATTCTTAACACATTGAACAATGTTCTTAAAAATAATTATTTAAATTTATTAATTACTACTCGTATATTAAAATTAAATGTACAATTATGGCAATCTCCAATATTTATCACTGAATCTGATAGCCCATCAACAGATTTCTCCGATATAAACACTCCTGAAGATTGAAAATGTACACAATAAAATGTGGAGTGACTTTAAAATTTTTTTTTGCTAGTTTCAATTTTATTTTTAAATAATTCATCAATTTACCTCTTTGCAACAATGCTACTTTTTCATTCACCATGTTTTATTAGTTGTATTAAGTCACCTCAACCGTTCACCAATAAAGTTGCAAATGTTTGCCGAAAAAAGTGTCCAGTATATAAATTATGCCCAGGTTATTTTTTTAATATTGGGAATTTTTTCGATTATATTTATACCCACAACTTGATTCACACATCTACCTTTTATGAAACGTAAAAATAAATGTTGGGGAGTATCATTATTTTGAAACTGTAGTCTGAACTCCTTGGAGTGACACCTTGATTTCTCCGGTACGAGATTTAAAGTTACAACTTCTGCACTTTCTGCTATATCAGGAGGTGTGTTTGATAGTTCACTGTCACTATTTTCCATCATAAAAGAATTAAGTTTTTAAAATACGTAAAGATACGGTTCAGCGATATGCGAGCGCCCCACTCACATGAAACCTAACCTATCCTTCCAATTTTTTGAGGCACAAATTCTCGTCCGAAACGTTTGGGCGCAGTTTATATGATGGTGTTATTTCAAGCAGCATGATCAACCGAGTCGATTGGCACCACTCCCAAGTTCAGCAAAAGGCCCTTTCAAAAGTTACAACACTTTTTAATTTTTAATTTTAAGAGGCGTTTTATCACATTAATGGCGACTAATAATAACAAAACTAGTGTCGTTCGATGACCAGTATGACCAACCGAATAGAATAAACTCTACGATTGTCGAGTTAAGGGCCGGCTCAGCCACTAGTGTCATTCGACGCAACCAATCTTTTAATTTTTAGTAAAACATTTTTTACTCCTCTTAACCATCGATTTTTATATAATTATAGACAACAATCTTAATCAAATGAAAGGGGTGGGCCCCCCCTTTTACTCATCTTAACAGTCTTAATCAAATTTAACGTTTGTTGTCTATGATTACATAAAAATTGATAGTTAAGAGGGCCCGCCCATAGGGACTTTGTAATAATAGTTGGTTTATATATTTGCTAATTATATATTTTTGAATTTGTATAAATAAAAAATTTTTTTGTTAAGTTTATAAATTTTTTTTAAACTGAACCACTCTGAGAAAAAGAGAAATTTAACAACGGGCAGATAAGTAAGAATTAAAATTAATAATAATAATAAAGTCACATTAATCGCATCACTATAATATATATATATATATATATATATATATATATATATATATATATATATATATATATATATATATATATATATATATATATATATATATATATATATATATTATAGTGATGCGATTAATGTGACTTTATTATTATTATTAATTTTAATTCTTACTTATCTGCCCGTTGTTAAATTTCTCTTTTTCTCAGAGTGGTTCAGTTTAAAAAAAATTTATAAACTTAACAAAAAAATTTTTTATTTATACAAATTCAAAAATATATAATTAGCAAATATATAAACCAACTATTATTACAAAGTCCCTATGGGCGGGCCCTCTTAACTATCAATTTTTATGTAATCATAGACAACAAACGTTAAATTTGATTAAGACTGTTAAGATGAGTAAAAGGGGGGGCCCACCCCTTTCATTTGATTAAGATTGTTGTCTATAATTATATAAAAATCGATGGTTAAGAGGAGTAAAAAATGTTTTACTAAAAATTAAAAGATTGGTTGCGTCGAATGACACTAGTGGCTGAGCCGGCCCTTAACTCGACAATCGTAGAGTTTATTCTATTCGGTTGGTCATACTGGTCATCGAACGACACTAGTTTTGTTATTATTAGTCGCCATTAATGTGATAAAACGCCTCTTAAAATTAAAAATTAAAAAGTGTTGTAACTTTTGAAAGGGCCTTTTGCTGAACTTGGGAGTGGTGCCAATCGACTCGGTTGATCATGCTGCTTGAAATAACACCATCATATAAACTGCGCCCAAACGTTTCGGACGAGAATTTGTGCCTCAAAAAATTGGAAAGTTGAAAATTAAAAGGGGCCTAACTTTTAAACTGGGCTTTTTTGCAACCTGAGAGGGGTGTCGTGCGCTTTAGCTTTACAAGACGCATCGACTGATTTTTTTTTTTTTTTTGGGTAAGTCTCATAAAGTAAATTTATACCGTAAGCAGTTCTATGGTGTGTGGTCAATGCATAATAATTATAATTTAAAAGAAAACGAATCCAGTTGACGACATTAACTTCATCCAAAGGAACCCACAAAGCGAGCCAGCAGAGCTCTGATTTCAAGGTCCAATTTGTTTACAAAAAAAGCTATCGTCGAACAGGGTAAAATTTGAGTGAGTAACATCTTTCCTTTATTAACAAGATTATTCGATCCATAACTTCCCGTTAATTTATATTTTGTTATTGCTTCTTTTTCTAAATATTAAAAACATTTAGGTCCGTAAATATAATATTTTATGTTGACAAATATATTGTTATTGGTCATAAATTTTCGTTTGCATGTATTTTGTTATCGCTTTATCTAAACGTGTATTTAAGTGTTTAACTTTTTTGGTTAAGTACCTACATTTTTATAATCATAAATATTAATTAAAATGGAAGCTCTAAAAAGACAAAGAGGTGGTATAAAAGCCAGTTTAACAAATTTCAGTAAATTCATTGATGAAAATGTAACTGATATAGTTATTGCGGATATATTAGTTGAATTAGAAAATCGATTAAATGTAGTGGAAGATACGATATTGCAAAAATTTACGGAAATACAGGTTCGTATCGAAACAAATTGTGAAGAAAATGAATTAGAACGGGAATACATAAAGAGAACTGACTTTGAAAATAAATATTACAGGGTTACATCTAGTGCTAGAAAATACGTAAACGAATATTTAGTTGATAAGAAAAGTAGAAACGGTTCTGAGCATTTAAGGTCGCATAATGGGTATTTTATAGATACTTTAAAAAATTTAATATTGCCTGATATTAATTTACCGGAGTTTGATGGTTCGATGCGTAATTGTCTAGAATTTAGAGATGTTTTCGAGTCTCTTATATACGGCAACGAAGCTATTTCTGACATTCAACGATTTCATTATTTACGAGCGTCACTGAGATGTGAACCGGCTCAGCTTGTATCTTCTATAGAATTCTCAGCTAATAATTACAAAATTGCCTGGGAATTATTAGGAAAGCGGTATAATAACAATAAAATGCTAATACATAATCATATTAAAAATATTTTCAATATAGAGTCAATTGTTAAAGAATCCCCAAAAGGTATTCGTGGCATTTTAAATGATTTAACAAAAAATTTACGCGCGCTAAGCCAGATTGGGTTGTCAGTAAATGAGTGGGACGTACCTATTGTATACCTAATTAGTACAAAACTGGATAAAGCGACGAACAGAAAATGGGAATCTTTTAAATCTAAGGGCATAAATTTTCCTAAATTAGAGCTTAAATTATTTTTATTATCAAAAGCAGAACTGCTAGAAAACTTAGAGCAAAACAGAGTTGAAAAAGTTATTAATAACACTAGAGGTTTAGTTGCTAGAGATGACAATGGTGCAAACAAACAAGCAGATTACAAAGTTGCTAAATACGTATTTTGCAGTAGCGGGCATTATATACAGAGTTGTCCAAAATTTCTTAAAATCCCGGTTGAAAACGCGCTGAAGCTATTATTTCGTTAAGGTTATGTTTAAACTGCTTAATACCAGGTCATTTTAACAAAGGTGCAGACGTTCTACATGTAAAAAATTTCATGCCAAGCATCACACTCTGTTACATAAAAATAAATGGCCCAATAGCTAAAGCAGCACAAATATAAATGACAATTCGGCTGCTCAAGACAATGAGATGTCTTCAACAGAAAATTTAAGGGTAACTAATAACAATTCGGCAAGTTGCACAGTAAACGAAGTGTTGCTTTCCACATCGCTTGTCGAAATTGTTGATCAGTTTAATAACAAAACAACAATTCGGGTACTGTTAGACAGTGGTTTGCAGTCAAGCTTTATAACTGAGGAAGCATGTAATAAATTAAAATTAGTCAAAGAAAGTGTTAACAATTCGCTTAACGGTATAAATGGTTCTTTGTCAACCATAAATTACAAATGTAATACAAAAATTTATTCAAAAATTAATAAGTACTCAACGGCAATTTCGTGTTTTATTGTGCCAAAGATCACTACCCATTTCAGAAATAAATATTGATAAGTGGTATATTCCTAAGAATTATACGCTTGCGAATCCTTTGTTTTTTAAACCGCAACAAATAGATATGCTGATTGGAGCTGATCTGTTTTGGGATATTATTGATAATGAAAAGGTTAGTTTAGGGCGACATTATCCATTTTTACAAAAAACAAAAATTGGGTGGATTATTACCGGACCGTTAAGTGAAAATAATAAAAACATATGGTTAAATTGCAATCTGAGTGTTACTGTAGAGCAACAGATTCAAGATGATTTAAGAAAATTCTGGGAATTAGATAATTGTGATTCAGTAGACAAGCTCTTATCGGAAGAAGAAAGGGCTTGTGAGAAACATTATGTAAAAAATACTAAGCGTAACGAGCAAGGAGCTTTCGTAGTAAAGCTACCGGTAAGAATGGACATTTCTAAATCGGGTAGTTCGTTTTTTAAAGCAAAAAGAAGGTTTTTAAGTCTTGAACGCAGGCTAAATGCCAATAGCGAGTATAAACGATTATATTGTGATTTTATCAGTGAATATATTCAATTAGGTCATATGTCCAAGGCAAATGTTTCAGACAGTAAAGCATCTGAAAGTTATTATATGATCCATCATGGAGTTTACAGAGAGAATGCCGTTACCACTTCGTTAAGGGTAGTTTTCAACGCATCGTTGCCAAGTAACACGGGGTTTTCATTAAACAATATTTTAATGACCGGACCAACTATCCAGCAGGACTTGTTTTCGATTTTATCTCGTTTTAGGCAACATGGAATTGTTATCGCTGCTGACTGTACCAAAATGTATAGGTCCGTATTACTTAATGTAGAAGATAGGCCTTTGCAAAAATTTTTATGGCGATTCAATGACAATGAACCCATTAGTACTTATATATTAAATACCGTAACATACGGAACCACTTCAGCTCATTTTTGGCAATCAAGTGCTTATTTGAAATCGCAGATCAGGTCCAATCTGAATATCCAGACATTGCAAATATCATAAGAAATGATTTTTATGTGGACGACTTGTTGTGAGGAGCGGATAATATTCAAGATGCGAAACGTATTACAGAGTTAGTTTTTAATGCACATGAAAAGGCTTGGTTTATTTTAAGAAAATTTGTTTCAAATGATCTAAATGTTTTAGATAGCATACCTAATAATGATCCGTTAGCTAAGATTATTCAATTGGGGGAAAGTGATGGAAAAAAAATTCTTGGGCTTACTTGGTGTTCGGTACAAGATAAACTAATGTTTAACGTTAAGAATATTCCCGATAGCAAAATCATTACGAAACGAGTAATATTGTCAAATAGTTCGAGAATTTTTAATCCCTTGGGATTAATCAGCCACTGTACTATAGTTATAAAAATGTTATTACAAAGCCTTTGGCTGGAAAAATTATCTTGGGACGATCAAGTTCCAATTCATATTGCATCCGTTTGGTCAAAATTCATGGATGATGTACATGCTTTAAACGTTTTAAAGGTTGAACGTCATGCGGTATGTAAAAATCCTATATATGTTGAAATGCATTGTTGTTCTGAAAAAGCGTATGGCTCTTGCATTTACTTAAGATCCATTGATGTAACAATGATGTTTATGAACATCTCTTGGCATCAAAAGCAAAGGTTGCACCTTTGCAGTCAGTGACATTACCGCGTCTGGAACTTTGTGGCGCTCTCGTTGCCGCTAAGTTAGCAGACAAATTAACAAAAGCACTAAGACTGGAAGTTGTAAAAAGATATTTTTGGACAGATTCCACTATTGTTTTGGGGTGGATCAAAACACCTTCAAATAAATTGAAAACTTTCGTTGGGAACAGGGTTTCGGAAACAAACGTTTACCAGTCATGATGTTTGGAGACATGTTCCAACGGAGGCTAATCCTGCTGACTATTTATCACGTGGAGTTAAATGTACGGAATTAAAGGACTTAATTATGTGGTGGCATGGACCACAGTTTTTACATTTAAACCAGTCAAAATGGCCAAATAATCCGGATCAGAAGGTTGCCATACCAGATCTTCGGAAAGTAAAAACCGTCTGAACCGACAGCTACTGTTAATGGACAACGAGAAAATCCTCTTATTAACAGATTTTCTACACTTATAAAGTTAAAAAGAATTATTACTTTATTACGGCGATTCGAAATAATTGCAAAAGGTCTAAAGCTGAACGACAGACTGGTCCATTGCTAAAAGGTGAAATTGATCAATCATTTAAATTAATATTAAAATATGTGCAATACCACCAAACTTTTGAAAATGAAATTATTCAAATAAACGAAAAAAAACTTAAGTCGTGTAAAATTTTAAGCTTACATCCATTTATTGAACAATTTGGACTGTTACGAGTGGGTGGAAGATTATCAAATGCTAGATTTCAATTTGAAAAAAAATATCCACTGATTTTACCAGCTAACCATTATCTCACAAAATTAATTTTAAGGCATGAGCACGTAAAGTTGTATCATTGAGGACCACAACATTTGCTTGCGGCCATTCGAGAAAGTTACTGGCCAATTTCAGGGCGAACCTTGTGTAAAAAAACTGTTCATGACTGCGTAAAATGTAGCAGATATAATCCTAAAATATTGACACCCATAATAGGTAATCTACCTGAACAGCGCTTAATTCCTAAACATCCATTTGATGTTGCAGGAGTAGATTTTGCCAGTCCTTTTTTAGTCAAATCCAAATGGGTAGGGATGCTAAATCGACAAAGGCATATGTTGCCCTATATGTTTGTTTTCTAACTAAAGCGGTTCATTTAGAGTTAGTCACTGACCTTAGCACACAAGCTTTTATTTTATCACTACGCCGGTTTTCTGCCCGCAGAGGTAAACCATCCACTATATTTTCTGATAAATATTTTATTCGGAATAATGAGATTACTTTAACTGACAACTTATGCAATGAGGAGGTCGACTGGCATTTTATACCGCCTCAATCTCCACATTTTGGGGGTCTTTGGGAGGCAGGTATAAAAACAATGAAAAGTCATTTAAAACGGGTTGCATCGAACGCGCCGCTAACTTTTGAGCATTTTATACACTCCTGGTGGAAATAGAAGCAATAATGAATTCACGTCCTTTATTAACCATTTCCTCTAGCCCTGATGATCTCACTCCCTTAACACCAGCACACTTTCTTATCGGGCGTCAGTTAAGCCCTATACAAGGCTTAGATGTGAGAAGCCTACCCTACAATCGTCTGTCGGTGTACCAACACCTGCAAAAGATTAAGCAGCATATCTGGGTCCGCTGGAGTAGGGAATATATATCAGAGTTGCAGCAAAGAAATAAATGGAAACACAATGGTGATAACTTAGATCCTGGTGCAATAGTTCTTGTTAAGGATGACTACGCACCACCCATGAAGTGGAAGCTGGGTAAAGTGGTAGAGACTTTTTTCGGAAAAGACAATGTAGCGCGTGTAGCACTTATTAAAACTGAATGTGGACAAATCAAAAAGGCCATTCGCAAACATTTGTCCTTTACCTATAGAACATTGTTATGTGTAAAATAATGACAATTTTATTTTATTGTATTTTAATTTATTTTATTTGAAAGCCGAGTCTTCCAAAGCTGGCGGCATGTTTACGACAATTTTAAATATGTATGAAATGTTATTCTTTTGTAACCAAAGTGGCAACGTCGCTCTGGACATTAGGCCGCTATCGGCACTTGACGAAAGAGAGTAGTATATATCTTTGTAGTAAGCACATCTTTTATTTTCGCTTCTCTTCAACTTTTTAGTTTGGAAGAATATTTTTAACGTTGTGACAACAAAATTTTTTATTATAATCAATCAAAATACATAACAAACTGTGAAATCGGATTTTTGGCAGATATGGCTTAAACTATTTGGAAATAATTGAAAAAATGCAAACAAAACTGAGGATAAAGTAAAAAAGTTTTCAACCCCCGGAAAGGGGGCGAAAAAAATTAAAAACTACCCCGAAATATTATTTTTGGGTTATATTTTAAAAATTTTAAAACAACAGTCGTAGAGGAAATTTTTTTTTATCCCTTCTATTAAAAGTCAAGGGGTAAAAACGGTTTTTACCCAATATTTCACTTAAAACGGGTTATTTAAAAAAAAATATTTCTTTCAAATAAAAAAAAAATTAAAAATTCATTTTAAATTTTTTTTTTATATAACCTGTTTTAAATGAAATATCGAGCAAATACCGTTTTCACCCCTTGACATTTAATGGAAGAGATGAAAAAAAAATTCCTCTATAATTGTTGTTTGTGACATTTTTAAGAAAATAAAAAAATTAAATATTTATATTTTTTATTGAATTTTTTTTATTACTCTGAACCATCGTAGGAGTAACAAATTTTTTTTATGTTTAAAATAAAAATTAAAAATGCCTAAGAAATTTTTTTTTAAATATTAATAATTAAAAAGACCCAATTTTTTTATTTTTAATTGAATTTCCTTTTTTTTATTACTCTGAACCGTCGTAGGGGTAAAATAGTGCGTTTTAGGAAAAAAATGGTCTGAAAAAGGTAGACCTAAAATTTTATGCTCTACAACTTTTAATGTTAATCTGATTATTTCCATATAGTTTTAGCCGTATCTGCCAAAAACCCGATTTCATATTCTTTTTGACTGGACTATTAAAGATTAGGTATAATTTGGTACTACATCATCATCCATTTGTTTTTCCCACTTACGGTCACTTTTAAAGTGACACCGCTCCATTTGAACGTATGTATTTAGTGACTGAATAGCCAGCACAAAAATTCCTACTAAGTTTTTTTAAAATTACCCAAAGTAATTTTCCAATAAAAGCAATAATTATTTTGCTGTAGTTTACAATTATTTTACCTAAAACAAAATAGCTGAATTCATCTGCGGTTCGTCCACTGATGTAAGGTATATGTTGAAACTGTCCACTAGTTATCAATTTTATAGGGTGATCATGTAAGAACCTCGGTTGACCGACATCTGGTTCAACTACTGGAGACCACACCAAAAAAAGGTTTTTTCCAAATTCCTAAAATTGAAAATTTTTATTTAGTTAAAAGAATTTATTATTATTAAAAAATATTTTAAGTCTTCTTTTTACAAATTAAAAGATTTTTTAATAAATTATACTTTGCCTTTGTATACAAAAACTTGAAAAAATTAATTTCATTTTTTTATTAAATTTAGTCTCATCCAATAAAATATTATTAGCGACAGAACAATAAATTCTTTTTATAAATTAAGTCCAAATTTAATGTAACATTTTTATAAAAATGAGATCCATTTTCCGTACACGGGAAAATTATTTTCAACTTCGAAAATGATGAACTGGTTTAAATTATGGATCGTTGGTTATTGAAATTTTTATTTGACAGTGAAATATTTTTCTCTTTAAAATACACTAGAGGGTATATCCTAAAATCTTCACCACTCTTGTGGTGGCGATTATTATTAGCCTAACCTAACCTAACGTCCTAACCTAAGTTAACAGTAACTGGTAAAGAACTTTAAAAATGCGGGGACGTATTAGAAAAGACCGGTTTTATGTACTTTTAAATAAATATTTCAATTTATACGTAATCTGTAAAATTTCTTGGGTTTCATATATGCGTTTTTTATTATAATTTCCACAACGGTGATCTGATTATTAAAATTAGATGTCAAAATACAATGATTATCCCTGCACATATTTTTCTATAAATAAAAGAGCCATTTAAAGATCCATGAACGCCCGTGGCGATTCTCGGCTATGGGTGTCCAGGTACCCGTGTAAGCCGTGGCGATTTTAAGTGTGAATTTAAGGCGTAGTAATTTTGATGGCTATTTTAAAAACACCATTTGAAAAAATACAAACACCGAAATAATTTGAATCGCTTCGATAGAAGAATATTGGGAATTTAACGACCTCAACTCTGGTCGGCGGTTGGAAGTATAGACCTTTTTAATAGTTCAAAAAATTTTGTACGCATACTTCAACTTCTGCTGTTTGTCGGGCACTTTATATGTGTATAAGCAGTGTTTACAACGTTTTTAATAAAAATAAGTAAAAAAAAATAATAAAGTACGTTTAATTATTATATACTTATAATTGGGTAATCTATATATACAACCGCTGATCGTAGATACCTGGAGGGTGTGTTCTTTGTACGACGTAGGCATCCGATAAAAAAGGATTTTTCGAAATTCTGGCCCTAAGGGGGTAAAAAACGGGGGCAAAGTTTGTACAGAACAACGTGATTTCTTGGTCCAATCTACTTCAAATTTTGCATAAACATTCCTTAACAGAATTGATGAAGGACGTGTTTCGTATTTTATTGAAACTCATCGCCTAACGGGGTTAAAAAGTGGTAGAAAGTTATTTTGGATTTGCATTGAAATTGACATCAATACTCCTTAGTGCTTTTGATTTAAATTACATTTTATTTTGACACATGTTTGAAAACTCAATCCGGTTTTATTCAAAAAACGTTGAATTCACATAAAAGCTTGGTGCAACGCAATACTTTTTAAAATTGGAATGTCAAATACAAAAGAATATTTGTGGCCTTCAGTAACAAAACTGAGCTTTACCAAAAATATGAGAGTCCATCTTAGGGGAGATATTACTGCCGGACAATTCTCAGACCTGTTGCTTAAAATAGAAAATGGTGATTTCCCGGAACTGGATAATAATATAATTTTTTATACAGAGTTGGGTACAATTCTTTCCACTGTAGAAGAGCTTATAGCTAAAATTTACCCAAGCATTAATAATATTCACAATAAACCTGCAGAATGGTTATTCAAGCGTGTCCTACACTTGTACACAAGACAAGAAGGATACCAGAGAAGTATACGGGTGTAAAGACAGCCACGGTTTTTCCATCCACGGTTTTCGATTTGGCAACACCGCTCGGTAGCATCGTATTTGACAAGTTGCTGTTCTTGGCGTTGTTCTGATAATAATAAGTTAGCCATTAAAATGGTAAAAAAATTATTCTCGCACTGAATTTGGGTGATACAGAACATCACGAAAAAAAATGAGAATATGAGATAGTAATGGACGGCTCACGAGGTAAAATGTAAAATTCATACTGAAAAATTATTGGGCCATGGCACGCAATGTGAATTAGTAATAAACAATTATTTACATCCCCACTTTTATTTTTCACCCCCAAAAGTAATAGTCAGGTCTTCAGAAGGGGTACAGATTTTTTTGAAAAATTCATTTTTCTACAAAAAGTTATAAGGCGATGGCACACCAAGTGAATGGGTAATAAACCATCAGTTACATCCCAACTTTAATCTCCGACCCCAAAAAACATTGTCGGGCCGTCAGAAGGGGTCCAGAATTTTTTGAAAATTTCAATATTCTACCGAAAAGTTATAAGGCGATGGCACACCAAGTGAATGGGTAATAAACAATCATTTACATCCCAACTTTTATCTCCCACCCCCAAAAGTCATTGTCGGGCCGTCAGAGGGGGTACAGATTTTTTGAAAATTTCAATATTCTACCGAAAAGTTATAAGGCAATGGCACACCAAGTAAATGGATAATAAACAATCAGTTACTACCCAATTTTCATCTTCCACCCCCAAAAGTCATTGTCGGGCCGCATAATATGATATTCAAGGAATGAATCCTAGAATAATTTTTACTCTTATGAAGCGATGGCACGCCAAGTGAATGGGTAATAAACAATCAATTACATCCCAACTTTCATCTTTCACCCCCAAAAAAGTCATTGTCTTTTCCACACCACCTAGCGATAGAGTACAGGCGCGATTTTTTATTGTGGTATCCACAGGAGGCCTAGCCCACAAAAATAAAATATAACTCTGAGGTAACAAAAATAAAATATAACTCAGAAGTAACAAAAATAAAATATAAATATAACAATTTTACAAGTTTACATACATACATACATACATAAAGTCACGCCTTTTTCCCATAGGGGTAGGCAGAGACCACTTCCTTCCACTTGCTACGGTTCGTACACACATCTTTTGCTTCCTCTACTTTCATCAGTGCTCTTATACATGCTCTTCCGTTGTTGGTACTTTTGACCTGGCCTTTCTTCAAAACAATGTTGATCTGATCGAGATATGTTCTCCGAGGTCGACCTCTACCGATTTGACCATTCACACTCGCCTTATAAATTTGTTTCGTCAATCTTCCTTCATCCATCCTTTCTACGTGTCCAAACCATCTAAGCATTCCTTTATCTATCTTTGTGACCACATCTTCTTTTACACCACAGCGTTTTCTTATCTCACTATTAAGTTTACAACTTAAGTATATCTCTCAACTAGTAAATAAATAAATTAAATAACATTCTCTAATAAAAATTTAAATAAAATATACCTAAACAAGTTTCGATCAGGTACATATGTATGTAGAGTGTGTTTCACTTCTCATAGAACACCCTCGTATCTTCCATAAATTTAGAGGTAGAATCATGAAATTTTTAGGATCGATAGATGCACTGAAAATGTACTTACTACACAAAAAAGGTCATCCTACGTGATATACGCTGCATGCCAGCAGCAATGGAATTACACATTTTTCCAGAAAATTATATCAGAGGACAAAATAGGCCCAAAATTTCTTCAGATTCGTGTTCAGGATCAACGAATAATTACCAATACATCTGTTTCCTGAAAAATGTTCAGTCCTGAAAAATCCGAATTTGTCTTACTTCTAATGAATTCTAACTCGAAAATTACGGAAGATACGGGGGTGCTTCCATGGGAAGTCGGATTTTATTCTTTGAAATTAATAGAAAAGGTTGTGGAGGGTGAATTTTTGTCAGACAAAATCAGGTGTTGTATTTGTCTTATAGAGCACCCACAGGAGCATATATTCGATAGAAAAAAATCCGATCCACGTGCATTTTGTAGAACTTATGATTTATTCATTTAAATTAATAAACGGGGTTGTGGACGGTGGATTTCTGCCCGACAAAATCAGCTGTTGTGTAAGTCTCATAGAGGATCCTGAAGAGCATATATTCCCTGGAAAAAAATCCCACCCACGTGCATACTAGTTTCCCATCACCCTCTTCGAGCCGCAGAATAATAAAAAATAACAAATGTAATAAATCTGAACGGTGCTACCCACAGAGTCATTGTCTGACTAAAAATTTCTTACATAAAGGACATGCATCAACACCCATTTTACATTGGATATGGCAAAATCGAAAACATACACAACATTTTACCACTTCTTCTATGTTTTCTTCAAAACATTCAAATGCACATATAACGCATTTTTTTGTCATATCATCAGACATACTTAATAAAAGCTCTCTGATAGATTGTCTAAAATTATCCATATCTTCCTTTTCACTCAGAGGCCGATTATTGATAAGTTGTTTAGCGAAATATATCACGAACGCACCACAATTGTAGGTATCAGTCTGTTTGGTATGGTCCAAGACACAGCCTTCCCAACTGTCAATTGCAAGTGACGTGTGTCTCTTAACATTTAATAGTTAAATAAAATTTAAAAAATGATTTTTGCTTTTTTCGGTGTGTTTTACTCTACTAGAAGTTGGATCCAGATATAAATATTTTTTTGTTTTCATGTCTGCCACCGCCAAGCACCAGTGATTTCTTTCAACTGAAATGGGCATGAATAATATTTTATTAGTAAATGATGGTAAATAATCGAAAAATTCATTTTCTAGTTCATCGAAGAAATTAAAAATTTCCAATGTCTTATCGGTTGTGACAAGAACGTAACGGTCTTCCTTTTTTTGTTTTATCAGGCAGTGAATACTGAGATTTATTATGGTGTCTAAAAGCCATTGTCGACTGTCCAAAGATTTCTATGCTTTCAAAAGCGAGTTCTGGATAAGGGGCATAACTGAAAAATCCAACTATGTAGTTATATCCTATACTACAATAATACTGTTTATTTTTTACCAAACCGTTATAGTACTTTTCCAAATTTTCTTTATTGGTCAGAATTTTAGGGGTTTCAATTATGGACTCGTTCTCAAGCCAACATCTTTCAATAATGTTTTCCTAGGGAAAAACAGGATCAACGATTTCTGGTAACAAGTAGAATAAATAAAAACGTTCTAATTTCATTTTCATTTCAGTTTCCCAAAACTCCTTATCGAAGTCTATTTTGGACACGTGGATTCCTTTGAAGGTCCTTATGGCTAAGTGACACCACTTTCTATTTGAAATATGAAGAAGTCCCTGTATTTGGTAAAAATTAACATCGGACCTCAACAGGTTTCCGTTTTCATCTAAATATTTTGCTTTTCGTGGATTATCGTTCCTGACGGAATATGGACATTTTATTTCCAATAATCCGTCATTGTCAATAAGTCCTTCAGGCGAACATCCCAAAAAAGGGCTTTCACATTTTATAAGAAGACCACAGAGAATTACGTTAAATGAAGGATATTTTCTTTTATATAAATCTAAACACGTGTTTTCATGTTTGATGCCATGTTCAATGGCTGGTGAGGATATTTTTAAATAAAGAATTTTTTTACAATCCTCGACTTGCACACTTCTCTCCGAAGATTGGTGCCGTCAGTCGTTTTTGTCTTTCCTCTAACCACTTTGGAGACAATCGCTGGTTCCTAGTTATTTCTTCTAATAGCAATTGATCCTGTTGTGTCATATTCAAATTATAAAGAAAATTTTCGCAAACTTGTTTCAATGTTTAAGTTTTTCCAAATTCATTATTCATAATTTTATTATACAGTTTATTCAAATAGGTATGACTGAAATTGTTTTGGTTTGGTTTCATCTTTTTGCTCCATTCTTCAGTTTGTGTGAGCTCATCATGCGTTATTTGTGACGTTAACTTTTTTTTAGCGAAGTACATCGTTCTTTTGGAATTGCCAATGTTATTTCTTTATAAGATAATACTCTCTTTCTTATTAGCCGAATAATTCTGCTGCATCTTTGTAGATTATTCGTGTTAATAATAAGATGTTTCAAAACTGAAAACCAATTTTTCACTGGGGCGTTACTAAATCTTGTGCCAGAATCATTATTCAGCAAAGCTGTTCACAGTGGTAAGTATGTGAAATATTTTTTTAAAATTATTTCATAGAAATTTTCATTATAATAAATATTTTTTTCGACGCCAGTATCTTTTTAAACTAAATCTTGTACTTGATCTTTGATCAACATGAATATTGGTAGAATTTGCTATTTATGTAGAGCGCTTTTTCGTCTACTATCAAATTCTGCGAGCTAGCTGCTACCCCCGATATGTCGATTAATTGATGGCATTCATGGACTTGATTACAAATTGTTAAAAAATTTCTCAAAGAATTGACAACATTGTGGGTTTTCTTAGGTGATAATAGTATGATGCCTACATTAATAAACCATTCCTCAATTAATTCCATACTACTGAAATTTATGCAGCATGCAATAACTTCTCTCAGAAATTTACGAGCCTCCCCATTTTTTTCATTCTTATCAATATATTTTGTTACCTTTTAAAAAAAATGAGAACAACATAAGCTGATGATAGTTACATCCTCTACGAGGGGCTCGTTCTCAGATGTGGCAAAATTGAATTCCATATCTAAATAATCTTTCATCGATTGATTGTTCCAGAAGTACAGAATTGCGTTTATCAATGCTTTACTAAAATCAGTAACAACTCTTTTGAAAAGCGGCCATTTTTTTTTCCGAGAGCGAAAGATTTGAATTTTGCAAGCCATACACCTAATGATGTTGCATCGTGATCCCAACTAATCATCTCGAAATTAGGACAAATTCTGTTATTGAACGATGTGACGATAACTCCAGCGTAATAAAAGATTGGTTTCTTGACGAATTTTGGCCGTCGGATTACATTCCCCATCAATATGTATAGTGATGTCTCCCTCATTTCTCATCGCATTCTCAAGCTGTTCTAAACTATAAATATGTATGTGAAATGGCTGACCAACACATTTGATATAATCATCATTCTTCCTCTGCATAAGGCACAAATCGAATAAATCATTTTTATTTCTATCATTCTGGCCCAGAACCTCTGATCTTGCTCTTCTCAGCACAGAATCGGATTTTACTTCCTGAAGATTTCCTGTTGAATAATAACATCCGAACACTCTTTTATCCTTTTCTCTCTACACTTGGAAGCTTTGATGAGCTTTAATTTAACTTTAGAAATTTTTCTGTCGTCTCCCTTCAAATAGCGCGTTGATGGTTCTAAGTGGTTATAATCGCTGCTTGATGAATAAACCGAAACATTGTGTGCCACGTTCAAATTTGTGTATTTATCCATAACGAGTATGAAAACGTTACATTTCCTATGTGCGCAATATGCATAAATTTTTAAACAATTTTTTGATGATATATACCGTTTTTGTTTAATATTCAATATGCATATATTATTGAGGTTTTTGAATTTCGTAGATATAATATAGGTCCAACGTCCTTCCACTAATACCTCTTCTTTTTGCATTGCAACAAACTCTTCGGAAAAAATGTGAAAATTCCCTAAATGAACCTTACATGAAGTGTACGAAGGGCGGTACAAACTGGAATTCTTTCTATTTATCGAATTTTTTGGCCTTAACTCACTCGTATCAATTTTTTTATTAATAATTAAAACTACTTCCGGTACTTCCTCAAAACTTGACGAAACATTCCTGCCAGTCGCAATTTCAATGGACTTGTCTTCGCTTTTACGGGTACCTGATGAAATATTCATGCCAGTCACAATGGTATTCTCTTCCGTCAATGGTGAGCGCCAACTTTCGGGAATTGTATGAACATTTATTTCCTCGGATATTTCATCGCCTTCAAAGCGAACCGAATTGAAATCAGAGATGTCCTTTATATTATGTGGTTGGTGTTCTGAACTAAATTTTCTTATGAACATTTTTTTTATCTTAAAACAATTGCGTTTTGATTTTTTAATATTGAAGTTTTCACAAAAGTCTCCAGAACTTCTCTTCCAAAGTTCAATTGAATTAATTTTTCCCAAGTCAGACCCTTACTTCTAAGATATTCGAACATTTTAGAAGCTCTATCTACCTTTGAACATTTATTTGACCCACACATTTCTAATGCTTTCGACATATCTCCCATGTTTCTCCTGATAGCTACCACTATCGAATAACATGAGTTGGGACTCATCTCTCCGAATATATATTTGGACGCATCCCGTATAATAATATTGGATGCGGTCAATTTTTTCAATTCACCATATGAAATATTTTGGGATTTTAAAAAATATATTAAACTTTCCGAGTCTTTTTTCGATTTAGGAGCCATAACGTAAATAGTTGCCTTGTAATACAAAATATGTGTTCAGTAAAAATGTATCCGCTATAAAGTAACATACAATGTACAGGAAAGGACTTACCAGGACCTTATTTTTATCGAGTGAACTGTAAAAAATTCCGAAAAAACAATTGAATTGAATTTTATTGATTATCGGTCTATTTACCAAAGGGGATCACAATTATTTTTTGGCACAACGCAAACACTTAAAGTTACAATCAAAATTAATGTTCGTACAAATAGTATAATATTCACCTAAACTTTTTGATTTTTTGATACGATCAATTTCCAAAAGGCACGTCACTCTCGTAACACCTCCCAAACAAACACGATCACGAAAAACGCTTTTACAGCATAAATACCTATACGAATGAAATAATGTATTTTACTCCAAAGCACATATCACACAAGTAATCCAACGATTCGCCTAAAAACATAACATGAACACTTTGAGAAACCACCAGACTGAAGATAATATTTATTGTTTTACCTTTTTTCTAGCCGGGTTAAATTGGCGGTATTTTTATGATCATGTGATTCACGTGATTGTTTCCCAAAACGATTGAAAATTAAAAGGACCGTCAGAAGGGGTATAAAGATCTTGAAAATTTCTAATATCGAGTTGAAATTATTTATGCGTACTTAATTCCCGTTTTTAATCAAAAATAATATATAATGATGATAATAATATTTAATTCCAAAAAAAAAGAATTAATCAATTTAAATTAAAGGTACAGTAGGAAAAAAAATGAGAATAAACCTTCTTGAAGTAAGTAATTGTACAAAGGAAGTGTGGGGCAGATAGAGTAAAAATTATTCTAGGATTTATTCCTTGAATATCATATTATGCGGCCCGACAATGACTTTTGGGGGTGGAAGATAAAAATTGGGTAGTAACTGATTGTTTATTATCCATTTACTTGGTGTGCCATTGCCTTATAACTTTTCGGTAGAATATTGAAATTTTCAAAAAATCTGTACCCCCTCTGACGGCCCGACAATGACTTTTGGGGGTGGGAGATAAAAGTTGGGATGTAAATGATTGTTTATTACCCATTCACTTGGTGTGCCATCGCCTTATAACTTTTCGGTAGAATATTGAAATTTTCAAAAAATTCTGGACCCCTTCTGACGGCCCGACAATGTTTTTTGGGGTCGGAGATTAAAGTTGGGATGTAACTGATGGTTTATTACCCATTCACTTGGTGTGCCATCGCCTTATAACTTTTTGTAGAAAAATGAATTATTCAAAAAAATCTGTACCCCTTCTGAAGACCTGACTATTACTTTTGGGGGTGAAAAATAAAAGTGGGGATGTAAATAATTGTTTATTACTAATTCACATTGCATGCCATGGCCCAATAATTTTTCAGTATGAATTTTACATTTTACCTCATAAGCTATCCATCACTATCTCATATTCTTATTTTTTTTCGTGATGTTTTTTCTGTATTACCCGAATTTAGTGCGAGTGGGGTGTAAAGCTAGTTCGCGTCCGTAGTAGAATACGACACGTGCACCCTGGGTAACGCTAAATGAACTAGCACAATCCGGCAGCCAGACTATCATTTTCTTTTTGATCTCCTGGCTACAAGACATCACAATGGCTAACCCTAGAAACACTCACGGTTCTTCTCAGAACCTAAAGACTAGAAATATTGGACCCTCAGTCCGTATTTGCCAGTTGAATATTGAGGGCATAAGCAGAGCTAAATGCCAATACCTGTCTAAACTTTTACATGATAACGATATTGACCTGGTCGTTATCCAAGAAACTCATTTGAATAATGATACAGAGCTTCGCACGAGAGGTATGATACCGGGCTATGAAACAATGGCAGCAACTTATGACCGAGCATACGGTATTGCCACCTATATACGTAACACAATTGAGAATGCGGTACTGATAGATAAATCCTCCACCAATAATATCCACGTGATCACTACCCAGATGGGAGAGATAACAGTCACAAATGTTTACAAACCCCCAAATACTCTATGGCCTCAAGACGTACTTCACCAACGCAACCACCCAGCGGTCTACATTGGCGACTTTAATAGCCATCATCAGGAGTGGAAGTATCAAAGCAACGACAAGAATGGTGAGCTCTTAACCAACTGGGCCGAAGACCTTAACTTACATTTAGTATTCGACGCGAAAGATCGAGGAACCTTTAAATCTGCTGCTTGGCAAAGGGAGTACAACCCCGACCTCTGCTTTGTTTCGAAAGACAAAAATAATCTCCCACTAGTGACTTCCCGGAAAGTGCTTCCTGACTTTCCACATAGCCAGCACCGACCCGTCCTCATCGAGGTTGGTACTCAAGTCCCCCTAGTGTCATCTATTCCCCGGCCACGATGGAACTTCAATAAAGCAAACTGGCCCGCTTTCACCACTAACCTTGAAAAATGCCTCAGATTCATCCCACCAACGAGCGCAAACTACGAGCGATTTGTCGACTTAGTAATAAGCACAGCCAAAAAGACCATCCCTAGGGGCTACCGAAAGGATTACATCCCTGGCTGGAGTAATTCAAGTGAAATCCTATACCAAGAGTTCCTTGAGAGTGGTGAACAGGATATAGCGGATGAGCTCTTACATAGCCTAGACGCTGCACGTAGACAGAAGTGGATAGAAACTGTTGAGGCTATGGACTTCAAACAATCCAGCAGGAAGGCGTGGACCCTCCTACGAAAACTTGGAAGTGGAAACGTGCCGATCCGTGACAATCCTGCCGTAACACCAAGTGCTGTTGCCTCACATATCGTCTCCACTTCAAGGGCACCCGGAGACCGAGAGCACTCCACCCAAATTAAGAGGGAGCTTAAACGCCTAAAAGCCGCCGCCGAAATACATTCAACATACTCTCGGACCTTCACCCTCGAGGATATTACGAAGGCACTAGAGGGTGTCAAGTCAGGTAAAGCTCCAGGTTTCGATGGTATACACCCGGAATTCCTAATAAATCTAGGAAAAAGTGCCCGCAACTGGTTGGCAAAATTTTACACTAATATTTTAAACACAGGAATTATCCCACGCTCACTGAAACAAACAAAGATAATAGCGATCCTAAAACCAGGAAAGCCAAATGACAAACCAGAGAGCTATCGTCCAATCGCGCTTTTAAGTGCCAGTTATAAACTATTAGAACGCCTTTTATACAATAGAATAAGCGTGAAGATCCTAGAAAGCATACCAGTCGAGCAAGCTGGATTCAGGCCAAAGCGAAGCTGTACCGACCAAGTCTTGGCACTTACGACTTATATAGAGGCCGGATACCAGAAGCAGCTCAAAACATCCGTCGCATTCATAGACCTGACTGCAGCATATGACACAGTCTGGAAACAAGGACTGCTCTATAAACTCCTACGTCAAATACCCTGTAAAACAACTGTGGGTTTAATCGATAATATGCTGAGCAATAGATTATTTCGCGTTGTCATGGGAAACTCACTGAGCGATTGGAAGAAACTCAATAACGGCCTACCTCAAGGCTCAGTATTAGCTCCTCTCCTGTTCAGCTGTTACATTGCGGATATGCCCACAACAAGATCTAGAAAATTTGGCTATGCTGATGATTGGGCAATAGCAACCAGAAGCAAATCGATTGAAGAGACGGAAGAAGTGCTAACAGATGACTTGGAAACCCTAGAGAAATACTTTCACAACTGGAGACTCCAACCTAGTGCAAGCAAGACGGAGGTTGCTTGTTTTCACCTAAACAACCGCATGGCCAATAGAGAACTCAATGTGAGCTTTGGTAACAGGCTGCTGCAACACAACCGGTATCCTAAATACCTGGGAGTTACTCTCGATAGAACTTTATCCTTCAAACAACACCTAACTAAGACTGCCTCAAAACTCAAAACAAGGAATAACATCATACAAAAACTCTGTGGCACTTCATGGGGATCCTCCGCAACGACGCTTCGATGTTCCGCGTTAGGGCTGGTCTACTCTACGGCGGAATATTGTGCTCCGGTCTGGCTAAACAGCCCTCATGTCAAAATGGTCGACGTTCAATTGAATCACACGATGCGTTTAATCTCGGGCACAATTAAATCTACACCGAGTTATTGGCTACCAGTTCTAAGCCATATCCCTCCTCCATCGATACGGAGATCCACTGCACTTGTCAGAGAGTACAACAAGGTTATTCAAAACCCACACCTACCAATAAACAGAGACATCGAGGACATAGACAGGAATAGGTTGCGTTCAAGAAAACCCCCCATCAAAACGGCTCTAAACTTGGAGGCCGTTGACTTCAACCCAATAAATGAGTGGAGGCAGAAATGGACCGAAGCAGCCCAACCGGAATTTCTCAACATGCCGTGCATAACAACTCCCCCAGCCGGCTTTGAACTACCACGCAAGACATGGGTAGCACTTAACCGGATTAGGACCAACCACGGCAGGTGTGCCGATGCCTTCTACAAGTGGAACATAATACCCTCCCCACAGTGTGACTGCGGCGCTGAAAGGCAGACGATCCGCCACATCACGGAAGATTGCAACCTGAGGGCATATGGAGGTCAGCCAAATGAGTTCCTGACAGCGACACCAGAATCAATTGATTATATTAACAACTTAGACATTCAACTGTAATTATGCTATATTTTCGTGTTTTTATACTTTACATTTTTACACTGTTTGTACATTGTGCTATATGTTGTCCTGTTAACTTATACAATATTTTATGTGATGTATGCCATACGATAAATAAAATAAAATAGTGCGAGAATAATATATTTACCAATTTAATAGCTAACTTATTATTATCAGAGCAACGCCAAGAACAGGCAACTTGCCGGATACGATAATACCGCGCGGTGTTGCCAAATCGAAAACCGTGGATGGAAAAACCGTGGCTGTCTTCACACCCGTGAGAAGTATAATTGATTTTGTAATTGTGGATAAAAGATTAAAAAAAAAGGTAATGGACTCTCGGGCATACCGCGGTGCAGGTATTTACACAGACCACTTTTTAGTAATGAGCCGAATAAGAGATCTCTTTAAGCAGTGGCGCCATCGCGTGCAGAAATCAAGTAGTGTTCTAGAGCGTATAAAAGTTGAGAACTTGCAAAAAATATATATAAAAGAGGAGTTCGTTAATAAATTGATCGAGAAATTTGACAGTTTAGATGAAGCATGTAAGGTTGAAGAATAGTGAAAGCCATTTAAGGAAGGAATCGTGGATATTGATATTGGAGTGTGTGGTGCCACTTTACAAGGGAAAAGGTTCGCAGCAGGACTGTAAGACCTACCAAGGTATTAGTTTACTCAGCATAGTCGGCAAACTGTATGCAAAAATATTGATTAAAAAAGTAACGAATGAAACTGAGAAGATAATATTGGATGTGCAAGTAGGATTTAAAAGAGGAAGGAAAAGTATGGATCAGGTCTTTTCATTACGAGGTATAGTCAAAACATTCTTGGCTAGAATGTTATGCATGATGCCCTGAAAATCAATTCGATTGAGGAAGAAAGAGTAAAACAAGTAAATAAATTTGTGTACTTGGGTTCAAAGTTGACGAGAGATGAAAAGTATGACATTGACATTGAGCGAAGGGTGTTGGCACAAAAACAAATGAATGGGGCACTGCATAGCTTTATGAATAGCCAGAATGTGTGAAAGGACAAGTCGGTAGAGGTCGACCTCGGAGAACATATCTCGATCAGATTAACATTGTTTTGAAGAAAGGCCAGGTCAAGAGTACCAACAACCGACCAGCTTGTATGAGAGTACTGATGAAAGTAGAAAAAGATGTGTGTGAGAACTGTAGCAAGTGGAAGGAAGTTGTCTCTGCCTAACGAACAAGCCTTAGTCATAAATAAAATACTTTAGAGATCATTTGAAGGGGTCGAACATTAATATAAATCCGTCAACTCAGTGATAAACACCGATGATGCCATTTATTATCCGGTCGAGTTCCTGAATACACTGAAGCCTCCCGGTCTCCCAACTCGCATATTAAAATTGAGAGTTTGCGCGCCAATTATGTTGCTGAGCAATATAAATACACCAAAATTATGCAATGGCACCGAATTGCAAGTGAAAACATTGCATCACAATGTAATTAAGGTAACTATACTGACAGATTGTTCTCGAGGAGAGTCTGCATTTATTCTTAGGATTCCCCTAACACCATCAAATTACCACTTCGAATTTAAGAGAGTGCAGTTTCCTATTAAAGTCTGCTTCGCCATAACCATAGACAAAGCACTCAAGGTCAAACTCTTAAAGTAGCGGAAGTAGACTTAAGAAAAAGCTGCTTCTTCCACTGCCAGTTGTATGTGGCATGCACCTGAGTAAGCGCACAAAGTAACCTGGTGATTCTAGCACCCAAAGAAAAAACAAAAAATATTGTTTACAAATAAATACTGGGGTAGGTGTAGTATTTTGATTTCGTTGTAAAAAAAAATACCCCCGTGTCACTTTCACCAGATCGTGTTCATAAAATATAACAAAATTTTATTTTATTTTCATTTTTATTTAACCTTTAAATCCCTACACCATAATATAATATAATATAATTGTTATATTTTATAAGTCTTTAAACATTTTAACATAATAATTTATATGTTATAACAAAATTAATAACGTGAAAAACCAATTTAAAATTCCATTAGAACCATTTTAGACTTCTACGCGGACGAAGTCGCGGGCAAAAGCTTTATGTATATATATAATTTAAATTTACAATGTATTAATAAAAAAAGAAGCGAAAAATTGTTTTTTCGCTAGCATGACAAACCAATGTATGGGTGTTTTCTAATACCTCCCTGCATTTTCAAAGTTCTTTACCCGGTACTGTTGATGTTAGGTTAGGTTAGGCTAGTAATAATCGGTATTAATTAAGGCAGTAAAAGTCAAAAAATAAGCCCAACCTAACCTAACACGAACAATACCTGGTGAAGTTAAAAAATGCGGAAACGTATTAGAAAAGACCCCAATTTAACGCTAAAAATAAAATTAAGGTTAAACAAACTTTTCAATATTATAAGATTTAACTTACTTTGCCATGTTTGCTCTACAAATTAATACTTATGTTTGTAGCACAAAAAAAGTTTAAATCGCCAAATTATAAAAAAATATCGCAATTCAAAAACAAAACGCGGAAAACAGGAGCCAAAGCAAACATGGAGCATGCGCAGATTGTCCCGCACTGGATTAATCGGCATGACTGCAACCTTTAATGTATGCTCAATATGTTCACTAATAGTTTTCCTAGTTTGTGAATTTTTTAGTCAGTTTGGGTTTACTAATAGTTAATAAAATTGGAGAGCAGTTGAATACACAAGTATACCATTTGCCAAACACATTTTATATAAATTTTATTAACTTTACCACAAGATCATTTCTATCGATTGCTATCATCGGCAAAGAAATTTATTTACTGAAATTTCGTATTTAAATTTTAAAGTACAGGGTGTTCCGAATAGATTGGTCATAAATTATATCACATATTCTGTGGTCAAAAATAGGTTGACTTAACCTCACTTATCTTAATACAAAAGTGCACACAAAAAAAGTTAGTGGAACAAAATGTTCCAGACCTTTTAAACAGCATTCTTCGTTAATCCATCGAGATAAATTTGCAAGTTCTAGAGCTCCAGCAGGTCCATTACTGAGCATAACATCTTTATAATGCACATGAGGGAAAATAAACACCGAAGGCTGAAATCCTCCTAAAGCATTGATGAAAAACAGCGTTGTTACCAGCTTGCCTCGCTCTGCTGGTGTAACTTACCTTACCTGTTTTGATCCCCGTTCGCAAATAATTTTTGGGGGTAATGACTAATGTCACAGTGCTTTAGCCAGTTTTATCTGTATTAAAAATCATGTGTGGGGAAAACTCATATTTTCCATAAACGTATGACAGTTTATCAAAAAAGTCGCCAACGTTAGTTTTATTAAAACTCCTCAAAGTAATGTGCTTTCTGACTTTTTAATGCCAGATCTTTATTTAGGTGCATAAATCCTCTGAGCCAATCATCACTAACAATTTTTTTGTTAATCCATGTTTCTGGGCAAACCTTGTTGGCTACTGCATAGTCATATGCTAATTTTTTTGGTCTGATTTCTTGTCAGGCCATAACACATTTTGGATGCAGTTTTTAGGTAATCAGCTTGTGACCTACTTTATTATGTTCATTACATAAAAAAATAGAACACAATGTGCTGACGGCAGCTGTTCGCCGGAGAACAGATAAAGTGAGTTCGAATTATTTACGGCTCTAAGAATGAAAATTCAAATTCATTAAGGGCGCCACCCAATTTAGATATTGCTTTACTATATTTGGATAATTGAGAAAACCAAATATCTATCTTTAACAAAATACCTAAAATGACTTAATATTAAATTTTCTTAGACATTCAGGCTGGGCAAATAGGAGAATAAAAAAACATATCACATATAAGAATATAATTAGAACATCAAAGTGGACAAGGCAAAATACGTTGTAGACCAGGGTACCATAAAATAATAATTATATAAATTAAATAACATATATAACAATATTAACTAATGTATTATAGCGAAGTACATACACTTTTATACCTGGTGTTATACCGCTCAAAGTTACCAGAATGGGGTATAATGGTAAGAAATAAACCTGTGACTGAATCTGCTGTCACATAGTACTATGTGAGAACTTCACAAAAGTCCTTTAGATTATAGTTTATAAAATTATCACGGTGGTATAATATACGATATCAATAATTAGTTATTATTTAAAATGATGGTATAATATGATAAAATAGTTATAAAAAATCTTAAAAAGGTAAGAGAACACTAAAGGTGTAAAAAAACCTGGTATTAAAGTCCAATGGTCCACATATGTAGCCTCTATCCAAGGTCCACTTGATGTAGTTGAAGACACAAAAACGAAGACAGGAAGAAGACAGGAAACAGACAGCAAAACGAAGAGAAGGCAGAAGAAAGGCTCAACCTTCCAGGTCAGCCAGGGGTCGATGATGCAACTCAGCAGGTCTCTAGCCTCTATCGGCTACTACTAGATCTCATCCGGTGGATGTCTGTCGACTCTGGCCAGGATTTAAAAGCGACTCGGTGTTGGTCCTCGTGGGAATCTTGACCAAAGTCAAGAGTTGCCACAAGAGTCGTCGTTCGATTTCCAGGAGTCTGATGGTGAGAGCTAAGCTGTACCCTAACACCCTAACAAAAAAATAATCTCATGAAAGGACATGTGCAAAATAAAAAACCAACAAAATGAAGTAGGTATATTTTCAACCTGATCGATATCATTGCTAGTTCAAAAGTCATAACTTACCTTCTGAGAAGGGAGGTAAAACTAAAAGATATCCATAACAGCAAACAGGACTAAAACGGACTAACAGGACATCAGGACAAAATGGCGGTGTTCCCACCGCATGGCAGCTTACCGGTGTTTGGCACAAATCCCCATATAAGGCTCCAAAAAAACCACTAACGATGGGTGCGACTTGATCTCGGCCCAAACGGCACTTCGTAAATTCCCCCCTAAGGGTTAATTTCGGTTCAATACCGAAAAAGAATCCCAAACACGAGTCAAACGCACCTCATCATGGCCGCACCGAAAAAGAACTCCTCGACGACCACGAGGACAGAACCATCCTCCTATTTCTAACAGTTGCCAGAAAAAACTGCACATCCTGTATGAAATCAGCGCCAGTTTTGAATTCCTAGCCTCTCATTGGTCAGAACCATAAATGCTATTGATTGACAGAATGAATTTCATAGAATGTAATCTAAAAGACCATTCTTCTTCTTTCTTTTCTACTATGGCACGAAACATTAACGGCTAACCGACTTGAGACCGATGACAGAAGTTCTATGAAAGAAGAACAGTGACAATCCGCACAATGACATTGACGTCTAGAAAATAAATAAATATAACCTTTAAGATTATATTTTGAAAAATAAAGAAAAAACCCAGTAAATACCTAGAGATCTCATTCAGAATCAACAAATTCCTGGGACAAACCTTCAATAGCCTAGAATCCATCATACCAGAGAACACAACGGTATGTCGCCTGCTCACATGTGAATGGATGTTTTTATTGACTTCACTATCTTAAATTTCAGAAATCCAGGAATCCAGCCAGAAATCATAAGGTTCCTGCAGCTTGAATATATTACTTTCAACAGCTCTTAGAATGTCAGAAGCAAGAGTATTACCTAGTGTTGAAACTTGTGAAATTTACTAGTATTCAACTATATATATATATGTTTGTTTTGAAATAGTGAAATAAATATTTTATTCAGGAATTTGATATCAAAACTGAAAGTTCTCTGTAAGTACAATGCCCAATAAATAAAAAAACTATTATATATAAAAAAACAAAATTAGCTGGTAGCAATTTCAAATGCTACAATGCCCAATTAATGAAAAATTTACTATATATAAAAAACAAAATTAACAAGTAGCAATTTCAAATGCTACAAGCTAGCTTATTTTCTTGATCCAAAGTGAAAATACGTTTATTTCCTATATTTGGACAATGTTTGTAGATCTGTTCGTCGGAGGTTTTAAAAATTTTCACAATTTTTTTGCTAACTAAGCTCGTAATATGTTGAGTGCCAATGCAGTTTTTTTAATTAAGTGGTTTTAAAACACTATTTTAGTTGCTGCTTCTTAGATTGTAAAAATACTAGGCCTCTTGAGTGTTTTTAAAGTTTATTAATATTGGAAGAGCTACAAACTTGTTTTTTATTAACTATGGAAGTGGACTTCCATGTAGTATTCACTTTACTATTCTCAATACAATTCTAAAATAAGTCTGTCAGTGTCAGATATAAAATATCGGTTTTGATTTTTGATTTTGTATAATATATGTTTTGTATAGTTTAAAGTTATAAAATAGTTTCATAAAGTTATATATATATATATATATATATATATATATATATATATATATATATATATATATATATATATATATATATATATATATATATATATATAATATATAATTATAACAATTAACTAATTCCGATGACATTTTGACGTCTATGGTAAAACAAAACAAAATAGCAAAGTAAAGTAGCAAGGGTTGTTATGAAAGAGGCGCCGGGCATGAAAGGGCCGGGTGTTTCATTACATGTTTCTCAGGCAAGTAGTTATAAATACTATAACTTTAAAAAAAGGTGATAAAATCTTGAATTATATCAATTAAATTTCACAATTAGATGCTGAACTAAATGCACACCCTAGTTGCAACATAATTTTAGAGTTAAATCAAAACAATGTTCTGTAAAAACGTTCAGAATAACAGCATAAAAACTTACTTTTCCATGCGATTTTTTTCAATGATGTCCTGCTTCGCCATTACGCTTTGGTGAACTGTCAAATCTTTGGGGATCACGGATTATCCACACGAAAATAAAATTAAAATTATGTTAATTTTAAAAGGTTTGGTAAAAATTGAAGTGGCTGTTACAAAACATTTCTCTTTTATGCCCACCTTCCCCTACAGGGTAATTTAATTAAGAATTTAAATTATTTTTTTTACATTGCTCTTAAACGCTTTAACGTTAATTTAACCAATAGTTGTCCCATTGAGCGTTTAATTGATTAATAAAGATACAATTTAAAAATTTAATGCAATGTCGGTCGAATTTTGTGAAGAGATCGTGAGACAATAAAAAAGGTTGCTAGCAGTTATACTATGTATTTGGATTTCCTAAGTGTATAATATAATTGGTGAATATAATTTTAATTTTTATGTTGTAATTGAACTTGCTTTTAATTGTAATTCGGCAATAACGGCTTAGTTGATTTTTTTAAAGTTGGTCGTCGTATTAAGCCGTCCCATCGAGCGTTTTATCGATTAATATAGATACAATTTAAATATTTAAGGCATGTCGGTCGAATTTTGTGAAGAGTTGGTGAGATATTAAAAAAGCACATCGACTCTGGTGCGAATTCCCGAAAATTGCTAACAAAAAAGCCTTTGTCCACGCGAGGAACACCTGCAAAAGTCATATCAGTCATATCCAAAGTGGAAAAAGCGATTAACAGAGAACTCATCAAATATCTGCAAAAACTTTAGATAATCCATGACAAACAATATGGATTTCGACTTCGGTCTACTGGAGATTTGTTGGCTTATGTCACTCAGCTCTGAACAAACACTATTGAGAAGTTTGGTGAATCCCGAGCAATAGCCTTGGATATATCTAAATCCTTTGACCGCGTAGGGCACCAGACATCGTTAAGCAAATTATCTGCCTACGGTCTCCCAACCAAACTGCGCCAATGGCTCTTGAGCTTCACGTAGGGTTTAAGAATAAACGTTTAATTCTAATGTCATTCCATATTTTGTTGGGTTAGAGTAAAACGGGGGAATATGACAGCACAAATTTCAAATGCTCACATTCTAATAAGTAACCAACCCAGCCGCAGGAAGGATGTGGCATCTTAGAACTTGTAGAACATCAATTTATAATTTATAATTAAAAATTACTGTGTTTCCAAAAAATAATGCAAAATTACTAAAATAAACTTTTATTTCTAATAAAACATTAATTAAAATAAAAAAAAACTTTTTAATACATAATAATAACTGCTGAAAATGACATGCTTCATGCTGATGTTTTCTTATTAGCTATCTCAGATAACGGAGTGCAATCTTCGCAAAATCTGTCAGATGGAGTGTAGATTTCGTGAACCCATCGCAAACATCTTTCATCCTTCGTTACTGCCTCTGTTACGGTATCTGATGAACTGTAGCTGTTCTTCTTTTGCATTGAAATAGTTCGCTTCTTTTTGAATTTCTTTGTCATTGTTTGTTTCTTATTCTGAGCATTATTTTTAATATTTTTTTTTGCTTTAATTTCCTTATTTTTCTTTCTTCTTTGCTTTTTTCTTTTCTTCAAATTTCGTAATTCCTTTTTTCCCATCAAAGTTCTAACCGGAACTTTATAAATTTGACTAATTTTTCGAACTGACCCTCTACCATTAAGGATATCCTTAACGGCATTCTGAAGGTCTTCCTCTGACCACTGCCTTCTTAGATTAAAACTCACAAAGCCTGTGTAAACATAGTAACCGCTACATATGGCAAAAGTTAGGTTAGAAGCCTTATTTTCCCCAATACTGATATTTAAATCTGATCATTAATACTTGATTCAATAAACTCTTACCAAATTCAGTTTTAAAAAAAATTCTTAGGTTTACTTACCGGTTTTATGGCATCATTCACAAAATGTTATCAATAAAACAAGAAAACAACTAAATGCGTGCTGCTAAGTACGAACGATAACAGAGGTGACTATTGTTGCGACAGCGTCAATCTTCTGTACTAGCCAGAAGTGGAGTGAGGCGTATTACCAGACGCGGCATATTTCCCCGTTTTACTCTATAACCCTAAAAAAATTGGGGGTAAATAGGGTGTAGACTCCCCTTGAATATCCATTGTAAATAAAAATAACACGACTCTTTTCAATTTAATGTTTATTGTAAACTAGTATTTCGTATACATTTTCATGAATTAATTTTAAAGAGTTTTAGAGCAATGTAAAAAAATTTAATTTAAATTTTTAATTTAATCATCATGTAACTTTTTTTGTGTGCATCATTGTATATAGGTGTGTGAGGTTGAATTAACCTATTTTTGACCTTAAAATATGTGATATAATTTATGACCAATCTTTTCGGGATACTCTGTATATTTATTGTAATAATAAACTTTTTCCTTGACTTCTAAAAAAAAACATTTTACGTACTAATTTTCGTACGAAAAATCAACTATTTTTGAAGGCACGTATTTTTATAAATCCACGATTTAATAAAAATTAAGTACCTACTAAATCTGCTAGATTTTACGTGTGAATGAGACTGTGGTGTGAATATTAGTGTTCATAATATACAAAAATGGATAGCGATAGCGATATGGATATCAGTAACACTCCTCCGGTGCTGCGGGAATGGCAATTACGGCTACATTGGATTTACTGCCCCAGAAATCACAGATTTTATACTTTAAACAATATAGCACATTTATTACTTTCATAAAGGTATATAGAGGTCGACGAAAAAGTGTAATATGCACCTCGGCGAAAAACTGTCTAATGTCTCGCCTGCTTGCTAGTTTTTCGTCATTGATGCATAAATAACTATTACCGTAGCTTTGGAAAGTATATAAAAAAAAATCTTTATCGGATTAATTTTTGTAAATTATTTATAATTTTAAAAATTTTTGCTTTAAGTTTTTAAAAATGATTTAGTTATTGTTTAACTTACTCTGAATTGAAACAAAGAATTTGCAAGGTCTTGATAAGGAACTTCTCTTAAACAATTGACAATATTAGCGGTCGTCTCATTTTCTGGGCATCCGACATATCTAGCTTGTTTCTTTGCTATATCCAATTGACCATTTAAAGGAATCGGCCATTGTCCAAGAGGTGTTCCACTCATTGAAACAGCTTTGTGAAACAATCCTAAAAACAAAGAGCTTTTAACCAAATGATTATAATTAATACAACACAAAATCCGATGCACAATGTTGGCAAATTATTATTATTGGAGTACCTAGAAATAATAGAATATTTAAAGTTATGTTTTCACCTAAAATGTTAAATTATAAATATGGACCTATGTACTTTCGCTTAAAAAAAAACGTCAAAGAACCGTCAAATTCGCTAGTTGTGTTAAAGTCGCTCCAGATAAAGTTATTAATATTTTTGATAGTAAACACAATTTAATTGTACCGATAAGTAAAAGAGCTACTATAACAAAACGGCCAACAAATACAAATAGAAACAATATCCAAATTCAAAGAAACAGAGAAGAGAAAGGAAGAGCCGCAAGGGCTTCGAAAATATTTCCAGTCAAAGTTAAGCTGGCAAATAAATAAAAGGAAAGTATCGGAAAGCCTCCAAATAAAACGACTAGGTCGCCAGAGTCCAAAAGAGCATCTGACAGATAAGTCATTATTTTAATTGATAAGTTTAATTTATTCCGTTTTATATATATATATATATATATATATATATATATATATATATATATATATATATATATATATATATATATATATATATATATATATTTTATAAAAAAAGGGAACCTAAAATCATTATTTATTGTAAATTCGCAAGAAGTTCTCTATTAAGGCAAATAGAAGCATTCAATGGATCGATTTTATCCCTAAGACCAATAATTTAATTGCTTATTCACCAATTTTCTATTGTCTGTCGACATTTAATCGACATTTAATTTGACATTTAATTTAAATCTGGCTTGGTTAAATCTACCATACATTTGTTTTTAGTATAAATTTGTTTGCTGGAGTTTTTCGTAAGTGTGCTTAATATAATTCCTAAAAGATTAAAAATTTTATTTTTCTGTCAGATTGAGATTTTCTTTGACCTTTATTTAACTTTAATTTTAATTTGTTTGTATTTATTTTGGTATAAATTGTATTTATCTCATGGGAAACTATAAGTAATAGTTGTATTGAATGTAACCAAAACGATAGCGATAGGGGTCGCCACCTGTCATGTCATGTTTCCTATGGGGGCGAACGTGGACTGCGGATAGCCACTTTATTACTTTGAATGTGAGGGGACAATTGAATGATAAAATTGATGAAATTTACACGATAGTAAAAGAAAAACGGATTAATGTTCTTTGTGTAAATAAAACCAAACAAAAAGGATGTGAAACCACAACACATGGACCTTATACAGCCTACTGGTCAGAAGTTCCGGAAACCAGCAGAGGTTCTTAGGGCGTTGGTGTGATACTCTCTGTTAGAATAAATGAATGTGTGACTGACTTTCAATGTGTAAGCCCAAGACTTCTCTGGGTGAGGTCTTGCTCGTATCTTTTTGCTAGGAGTTTATGCCTCACAAGTTGCGCAGTGGAACCAATCTTTAAAAGCCCAAAAAAAAGGCAAGAGTTTTGGGATAGTGTTAAAGATATTGTAAATAAGTGTAACCAGAATGATAGAATTGTAATGTTGGGTGATTTTAATAGTTGGTAGGAGTAAAGCGTGATGAATATGACAGTGTTCTGGGAATGTACGGTAATGGCAGAGTAAATTAAAAAAAAAAAGTCTACTTGAAGCATGTTTGGAGTGGAATCTTGTGGTAACAAATACAGTGTTTGGCCATAGAAGGATCCACTTGTACACAAGACGTAATTGTGAATAAAAGATTGAAAAAGAAAGTAATGGACACTCAGGTATACCGCGGTGCCTCCAGACAACTTTAAAATGCTATAATAAAATCATATGAACTCAGCTGTCCTAAAAAATAAAAGGCAACTACTAGGGACGTGCCTTGGTGGAATAAGGAACTAAAAAAACTCCAGAGAAAAGTCAGAAGACTTCTCAACAGAGCTAAGAGTCTGGGACACTGGGAAGACTACAAATCAGCTTTTTCTGGGTATAACAAGGAACTCAGAAATTTGAAAAGAAGAACATGGAGGCAAATGTATGAGGGGATCATCGAACTGGCCCAAGCACAACGTCTTCAAAAAGTACTTTCAAAAGAACACTCCAACGGCATCGGTCTGATTAAAAATCCGAACGGGGGATACACTGATAACCCTAAGGAAAGCTTAAGTATTCATATACAGACACACTTTCCTGGTTTCGAACAGGTTGTGGAGGACGAATAGCAATGTGCTTACCTGGAAAGTGTTGTTCACAACCTCACCAGATCCAGCAGAAGCCTCGCTGGGAAAATCTTCATAAAACAAAAAATAAAATGGACTATCAAAAACTTTAAACCATTTAAGTCGCCAGGAAAGGACAAAATATTTCCCGCCAACATGGCCTTGAAATACTAGAGCCTTCTTTAAAAAGGTTATTTAAGGCTAGCTTTATCTTCGGTTATATACCGCAAGCTTGGAGAGAAGCCGTTGTGGCGTTTATACCAAAGACTGGAAGACGTCCAATGGACGAACCAAAGTCTTACCGCCCCACTAGTCTCACCTCCTTTCTCCTAAAAGCAATGTAGAAAATAAAAGACTGTTACATTAGAAGCAAATTCCTTGAGCTGAGACCGCTCCACAAGAAACAGTGTGCTTATCAAGCAGGTAAATCCACGATAAATGCTTTAAATTGCCTAGTTGAAAGCATTGAAACGACATACGCGGAAAAAAATGGCTGTTTGTGCCTTCATCGACATACAGGGTGCTTTTGACAACACCTTGCATACCTCCATAACTAGATCTCTCGAAGAAAGAAATATAAACGCCTTACTGATCAGATGGATACAATCTATGCTAAAAAGCAGAATTATTGTGGCGACTCTTGGGGGAGAGACAGCCAAGATGACAGTAGGAAAACGTTGTCCCCAAGGGGAAGTTATATTGCCTTTGCTGTGGTCACTGGTTGTAGACAACCTGATAGTTAAGCTACACGACTCAAGGTTACGCCGATGACCTAGTCGTCATCATTAGGGGCAAACATGATAAAGTAATTTTCAATCGCATGCAAGTAGCCCTAAACACAATCAGAAGCTGGTGCGCAAAGAAAAGACTTAACGTCAACCCTAGCAAAACAGTGCTGCTTTCATTCACCAGGAGGCGAAAGTACGAACTTAAAGCCCCAACTCTAAATGGAACTCAGCTTACTTTTTCCAAAAAAGTTAAATATTTGGGCGTAATAATCGACCAAAAACTGACATAGAACAGCCAACTCAACAACATTCTTTCCAGAGCTATAGCGGCAAGCTGGACATGCCGCAGAGTCTTTGGCAAGACATTGGGTCTAAAACAAAAAATGATGTACTGGTCACACCAAACGATTATTAAACCAATGGTCACCTATGCTTTATTGATATTGTGGCCAAAAATGCAACAAATTTCGGCACAAGTCAAACTGCAAAAAGTGCAGCGGCTAGCTTGTCTGGTAAACAAAGGGGCAACATTCACGTGCCCTACTGTAGCCGTAGGGGAAATGCTGAACCTTCCACCATTGCACTTTTGTGTAATAAAAGAAGCAGCAATCAGTGCCTTCAGACTGAGCCAGACAATAAATCCTAAAGCAAGAAATCGAAATGGACATTTGAAGATTTTGGAAAATATTTTCCTAGAATCCATGTCCAAGCCGACAGATATGCCAGTTAGGTACGACTTCGAAATGCAGTTTGAAGTGGTTATAAACAACCACCAAGTTTGCACAGAGAACGGACCTCAACTAGGAAGGGATGCTTTAGTGTGGTACACTGATGGATCCAAGATGGATGAAAGAGTTGGAATGGGCGTTATAGGACCGAATTTTAAGCTCTTATAACCCCTTGGTAACACCACAACCATTATTCAAGCAGAATTACATGCCATAGAGATATGTACCCAGGAGTGCATCGAAAGAAACACCCGAAGGGCAGAAATCTATATTTTATCAGATAGTCAAGCAGCACTAAAAGCTCTGAAGTCATACACTTGTGAGTCTAAGCTAACTTGGGACTGTAAACAGTCCCTAAGACAACTGGCAGCAAAAAATCAGGTTACTCTGATGTGGGTTCCAGGTCACAAGCGAGTTAAAGGCAACGAAGAAGCAGATTGCCTTGCCAAAATACACAATTTTCCGGCCCAGAACCCCCTCTGTAAACTTTCCAAAGCCCACTTGAAAGAAGAGGTTCGACGTTGGAAAAAAGATGAAATGAATTCTCACTGACATAAAGTGCCAGGACAAAGGCAAGCGAAAAAGATCTGATAGGTCGAAGTGCTTGAGAGGCAGTATGGCCTTCACGACCCACCCTACAATCTACAATCTACCGCGGTGCAGGTATTTACACAGACCACTTCTTAGTAATGAGCCGAATAAGAGGTATTTCAAGCGGTGGCGGCATCATGTGAAGGAAACAAGTAGTGTACTAGAGTGTATAAAAGTTGAGAATTTGCAAGAAGGTATAAAATAGGAGTTTGTTAGTAAATTGACCAAAAAATTTGACAGTTTAGATTAAGCATAAGAGGTTGAAGAATTGTGAAAGCCATTTAAGGAAGGAATCGTGGATATTGCTATCAAAGTATGTGGTCTAGTAAAAGAAGAAAATGATGCAAGTTATAGAAAATGTGCGTAGAGATTCAAAAAGCAGTGTCAGAGAAGAAGAAAGCCTGGCTGGATTGGCTGGCTACAAAAGCCAATCAAAGAACGCAAAAGGCAACGATTAAGAATGTAAACAAGACAAAAAATGAGTATAAAAGTTAGAAATGTTTGGCAAATCAGGTTGTGGCGAAAAATAAGAAAAGTATTAAAAATGAATTAGAAGGTTATCTAACGATTTCCAAAACTCTTCTGGAAGTCTATAAGAACAGCCAAAGGTGAAAATACTATCTCGCAACTGAAAAGAATTAAAAACCAAGATGGTAGTATGGTAAAAGGAGAAGAATGTATATTAAAGAGATGGAAGGAATAATTCATAAGTTTATTTAAGAAAGAGGATACACAAGTGCAGGCCCCATTTGGGGACATAAGTGAAATTTGCAATGAAAGTAAAATTAGTGCGACAGAAATTCTGGAAGTGTTGAACAGTATTAAATTGGGTACAGCTGCTGGGTACGACAGGATAACAATTGAAATGCTGTATGCTGGACAAAACGTGGTAGCTAGTCTGCTTTAACGCCTTTTTTACCTTTGTTGGAGGAGTGGTAGCGTACCAGACGACTGGTGCAAGGCCGTTATCGTTCCGCTTTACAAGTGAAAAAGTTTGCTGCAGTTCTGTAAGAACTACCGAGGGATTAGTTTACTTAGCATAATCGGCAAACTGTATGCAAAGATATTGATTAAAAATATAACGAATTAAATTGAGAAGATGATATGGGATGTGCAAGAAGGATTTAGAAGAGGAAGGAGATGTATGGATCAGGTCTTCTTATTACGAGGTATGGTCGAAAAATTCTTGGCCAGAGGTCAGAAAGTCTATTGCGCTTTTAAGACTTGGAAAAGGCCTATGACAGAGTGGTAAGGAGTGAATTGTGGTTGACATTATCTATGTATACATAAACGATTGTTTAAAATATTTGAAAGAGGGTGCGTATGGATTGAAAATTAATGATTTGATCGTCAAATGCCTTCTTTACGCCGATGATCAAATCATATTTGCGTCATCTAAAGAGGAGTTACAGGAGATGGTTAATGTTATGCATGATGCCCTAAAAATCAAAGGAATAAAAATAAATGTAAGAAAAACGAAAGTAATGGTTTTTGAGAGAAAAGAAAGCATGACAAACTGTGAAGTTTCGATTGAGGAAGAAAGATTGGAACAAGTAAATGATTTTGTGTACTTGGGTTCAAAGTTTACGAGAGATGGAAAGTATAACAGTGACATTGAGCGAAGGGTGTTGGCAGAAAAACAAATGAATGGGGAATGTTTGGGAAAATATAATATTTCCGTGTCAACTGCGCGCCACTGGTAACAAGAAAACCGTATGACCGGGTTGTTGCTAAGAGCTGCAGGCAGTGTCTTTTTAGTCATCACTGAAGGCGTTGGTCGACGCTTAAATTAGTGAAGCGAGCGACGAACGGCTAGTGGTTGAGTGATGCAAGAGTTAATTGTTTTAGTTTTTGTTATTGTTTACCTATGTTATTATTCACAGTAGATTATCCGAACCAGTGTTTTGTGTATATGTGTGAATAAAATCCGATAACGATAAAATCAAGTCGTTTTATTCCTAACATGTTCGTCCATAGAGCTCGGATGCTGAGAATATCGGGTTAAATAATTTTAAAGGAAGATATCTGTGGAACGATATTTTGTAAAATAACGTAAAGTTGTTGGATCACTTTACGCTATATTAATGACACTTGTGAATACTTGGTGGATCAGTATTCACAGTGAACCGAAAATAATTCGTCAAATTGGGAGACGAAGTCGTAATCGCGGCAAAATTAACTGGTAATATTCCATCTGCGATTTGGCGGCGAAAAGTGCATCTGGCGACACGCTGTGACCGGCGAAGAAACTGGAGATTTGGTATCAGTCTACTAGACAGGGAGACAGGGTTTAAATTTGCTGTAGTTTCTATCTGACATTTTGCGTGATGGATACTCAATTAAAATTACTAATTAGAAAAAGGGGTATTGTTAAATCGCGCCTAACAATTTTTAAGAAATTGTCACGTGCCTATTTTTTCCCTTCTACAGTTCCATTATTAATTGTGTCTCTGATAGTTTCGTATTCCTTAGGTACCATATTTTGTTGTAACTTAAATATATCATTCGTTGTAAATAGTGTTGCATACCTTGTAGTGATAGGATTCGATTGTTAATGGCTGTGGTATTTTTCGTTAATCGATGGAGATTGAGTGGGGGGTTTTTCGTCATTAGATTTTGCTTTGGTTTTTGGCCTCGATTGTTGTGTGTTGTCAGTTATATTATTGTTTGGTTTGCATTTCTGTGTGGATGGGGCTGGCTATCCACACGGACGAGCGCGATTCTTGGTTTACGTCAATTCCGTGTCATTTCTTGATATCCGGCTTGGGAAGGAGTGTCAGTCGTTTGGTGAGAGTCTTTGAAGTGTGGGGAAAATTTTTGGGACGTAGTGATATTAACACGTGTGCAAAACCTCTACGGTTTTACTTTCATAACTGGCTGTATTTGGGCCATCTTAATTGGATTTTGAAGTAAAACCAATTAATTTTTACCTTGACCATTCTATCTTACCTTCGCTGTTGATATTTTGGATTTTGGTGTCGAGTTAAAATATCCGCATGCGGGATTTATTTGAGGGAAGCCATTGTTAATTAGCAGGTGCCGTTCCATAATCAAACCGGCCAGGAGTAGTGCATTCGTATCATCCATATCGACGATAAATTGCAGTTTTATAAAGACTTGCTTGGTGTTTTTAGCAGGAACTCCGTATTAAGGTGATCAAGATTAAAGTTATTCTTTTTATATTTGATCTACAATATACGTTTACCCAAAGGTTACAAGTGAATTATTTTTGAATATTTAACGACGTGACTTATTTTTGACACCACAATTAAGTTTTGTTTTAATTTATTAATATAATACATTATTAAAAACTATTTATTGCATTAGATAATATGCCAAAACTAAACTTGGATTAAAATAATCTTCTCAATAATTCTTTATGTCCAAGTAAAAATATATTTTCTTCATACTTATCTGTAAATATCCTACAATATTGATATTTTAAAGGACAACCATTAAAAAAACAAAAAAACATGAGTAAATTAGCAGCCTTAGGTAAACGTTTGATTTAGTATTATTAAGGAGTTGACTTATTTACGTTTTTTTTTGGTAACTTGGTAAAGTCTGTTACTCTTACTTTTGTTTTGGTTTTTTTTTTTAAAGTTGTAAATTTTAAATTTTTGGTTTGTTTTAGCAAGAAAATTTACCTTAGCTGTTAATTTTGACTATATTTGTTATAATGTTATTATTGAACTGAGTACCTTGATTTATTGTTAGCTGCTAATTTTGACTATATTTGTTATAAGTTTATTATTAAACTGTGCACCTTGATTTATTGTTGACTGTTGATTTTGACTATATTTGTTATAATGTTGCTATTGAGTTGTGAACTTTGATTTATTGTAGGAGTAAAGTATCTAATATATTTTAGCTATAATTTTATTTATTTAGTTCACCATAATCTTAGTTGTTTATCGTGTGGCTCTGCTAGTGCCTATAAGACCTAGGGGTTTCCGGCTTGAACCGTCTAAGTCGGTGGCGCGGCTCACTTTTCTTTTCTTTTTTTTTTTTACCCTCTACGGCTGAGCTCGGGCATAATTTGCCAGTAGATAGACCACTGGCAGAGTACTCTTTAGAGAACGAAAAAGACGTGGCAAAATATGTGATTGATATTGAGGGAAAAGTTGTTAATTTAACAGAAAACACATTTGATAAAGAGGTTATAATTGAGTTGGAGTCTCGCATAGAGAAAATTGAGAATTTATTAACGGAATTTGAGGAGCTCCAGTCGGAAATAAAGATAAATTGCGACGAAACGGAATTAGAAAACTACTTTAATAAAAGGAAGTCATTTCAGAATGAATTTTTTAATATTTTAAGTAGGGCAAAAAAGATTTTTTAGGGTCATAGGGACGATGACTCAGAGAATGGCGACCAGTTTTCAAATACTAGTAGGGAAGAAAGAAGTATTCATTATCACAATTCGGGGGGAAATATGGGTAATTATAAATAGTTAAATTGCCACCGATAAATATCCCAACTTTTAATGATTCGTACATACAATGGTTAGAGTTTAAAGAGTTTAAAGTCTTATTCACAAAAACAGGGAATTTAAAAAGTTTCATTACTGAAGAACATCACTCGGGGAAGGTGCAAAACATGTAATTGATTTATTAGGGTTTATTGCTATTAATTACAATGTGGCGTGGGAAACTTTATGTAAAAAAATTGATAATAAAAGGCTTTAATTACAAAATCATATTTCGGGAATATTGACAGTCTCTTCAGTAAAAAGTGAATCTTCGAAAAGCGTGAGAAACTTGTGCGATTCTGTGCATAAACACTGCGGGTTTGAGGTGGAATTATCATCAAATTGCAGTGATTTTCGTGTTTGGTCATACCAAAAATTAGCGAGGAGATTTTATTTTTCGAAGTAAACTTGAAAGGTTTAGTTATTCCAAGGGACATTAAATTAGCAAGCTCGAACTTCCATAAACCCGAAGAGATCAATATGCTCATTGGAGCTAGTGTGTTTTGGAAACTGATAAGAGCAGGTAGTATTGAATTAGGTGATCATATGCCAGTCTTACAGAACACTACTTTAGGTTGGGTGGTTGTTGGTAATGCTCAGTGTAAACTGCCACATCAGAATTTTGGAGGCAGGTCTTATAAGACATTTTATAACATGACAATAGATATAAGTGTACAGGATCAGCTAGCTAAGTTTTGGCAATTAGAAGAACCTGGTGATAACAAATTTGAAATGGTTCAGGAGGATGATTTGGAATGCGAAGGGTTGTTTGTGTAAACCACTTCATGGGGAGCAGATGGGAGATATGTAGTGAATATACCTTTTAAGGAACCCACTAGTAAATTGGGGGATTCCAAACAAATGGCATTAAATAGGTTTTTTGCTCTGGAAAAAAGGTTGTCAAAGGATTATTCCTTGTATAAGCAATATAAGGAATACATGTATAAATATAAGAGGGTTGGTCATATCCTAACATCACCAGTTCCAACCCCATTTATTATATATAAATCGAACATTTAAGAAAACAGAAAAATCATCTTTTGGTCATCACTTAAAACTCAATAATCATAATTTCAGTCCCAACAAAAACTCTCAACACTCGACTCGACTCAATGGTCTACTAACGAGTCTTTAAGTCATTACATTAGAATTTGTTTCAGGACCACGTTCATCGTGAAGAAATTTATTGTCTTGAATCAATGGCCCATTTAAAAAAAAATTCTCCTCACCAAAATCGTTTAACTTTATTTAAATTAGGAATTTTAAATTTAAAAATTGTCCAGACTGTACGGCAAGCTATATTGGGAGAACTTGCAGACATTTGATGGTGCGTATAAACGAGCATTTGGAAAAACCAGATCCCAGACATCACATAACATTCTTAGAATGTGATAAATAGCTTTTAAACGTTCATACTTTAGAATATTCAAATAGAATGTTTCACAAATATCTGGAATATCGTGGAATATCTAGAATATTCAAAGAATGTCCTTCAGTAAAGGTTCCCATCATATTTTAAAAATAAGATTTATATCATGTTATGGTATATCTTTAGAATATTCTTGGAAAATATTCATAATATAAATGTTCATATTATTCGGTATTTGATGGTATATTTTTAGAATATGATTTAAACTTTTTCCAGAATGTTCTGTGTGTCAACTTCAGAGACATACCTTTCTTTTGTTGTGAATTATACAGCTATACTCGATCTCCTTCCTTGAATCTCGTAGAATTTGCTCTTAGGTCATAGTGAGCCTTCATTTGATTACTTGACAACCTTAATCTCTTCCTAGCCGTTTAATGAATTTTAAACAAGCTGTCCTGTAACTCGTCTGCATAATCTTAAGCTTCTTTCTCTTCCGCACTTGGTGACCCAAACACCAAGTCACAGGGCAAACAAAGTTCACTTTCGAAGACTATGCTGGCTGTAGTGAGCTTTGTGGAATCATGAACAGCTGCTCTATAGGCCATCAGGAATAATGGAAAAAGTGGATCCCAGTCTTTCTGATGTTCTTCTACTACTTTGGACAGATGTCCTTTCATATTACGATTAAACCTTTCAACCATGCCATCTGACTGTGGATGTAGTGATGTAGTCCTGGTTTTATTGATTCTTATCAATTCGCAAACCTTCTTGAATAAGTTCGATTTGAAATTCCTTCCTTGATCGAAAAGTAGCTCCAAAGGTACCACGAATCGTGAAAACATGTTGTCTACCAGGACTCTTGTAACTGTAGATGCTTCCTGGTTTGGCAGGGCATAATTTTTAACCCACTGACTTAAGTATTCCATAGCAACCAGTATGTATTTGTTGCCGTTATTTGTCATTGGAAATGGCCCAGCTATGTCGATGGCAATTCGTTCAAAAGGAGCTTCTACATTGTACTGTTCCATTTTGCCTCTAAAACTTGTTTTAGGACCTTTGCTCGCTTTACAAACTGGGCATCTTCCATACCAATTTTCTACGTCGTCACGACATTGGACCCAATAGAACTTTTGTCTTATTTTATCCAAAGTTTTATTAACTCCCAGATAACCACCTGATTTTCCTCCATGGATCTCCTCCAAGACTTCATTAATTCTTGCCTTGGGCACCACCAGTTGGGAAGTTATTTTATTGCCATCGGCCGACTCCCATACTCGTTTCAGCAATACAATCTCAATAGTAAAGGAACCCCATTGTGCCCACATGGCTTTGAATGTTGGTGCCCGGTTGGAGATGTCCTTCCAAGTAGATCTCTCGGCTCCACTTTCCTTTTAACGTAGAAAGTTTAAAATGTTGGAATTACTTTCTTGGTCTTGTCTTAGATGGGCTCCTGTTCATTTATCTTCAATTGTAAGACTTATTTGTCTTATATCGGCAATTCCTTCGTGACGTTCGACCCGCATACAGTGCTTGCAGTTATCCGCACAAGGTCTTCTGGACAAGGCATCTGCGTTGTTATGTAATCGTCCTGGCCGGTGTTTAATTTTGAAGTGGTCTTGGTTCAACTTTTTGATCCACCTTGCTACCTGACCTTCGGGGTTTTTTATATTCAGTAGTCACTTCAAGGCTGCATGGTTCGTCCTGATAAAAAACTTCCTTTCGTAAAGATATTTATGGAAGTTGTCTACGGCTTTGATGATTGCTAGCAGTTCTTTCCTGGTGACGCAGTAGTTCCTCTCAGGTTTGCTCATTATTTCGCTGTAGTACTTTATCATCTTCTCTTGACTATCCTGCAGTTGTGATAGTACAGCTCCAATTCCTTTGTTACTTGCATCTGTGTCTAGTATAAATAGGCCCCTTTGTTGTGGAAAGCCCAAGATTGGACTGGAACATAGAGCAGCTTTCAGTTTTTTGAATGCTCTTTCACAATCGTTAGACCAGATGAAGTTGTCTCGGTCTTCTGTCAATTTGTGCAGGGGTGCAACAATATCAGCAAATCCTTTCACAAAACGCCGATAGTAGGAACACAGGCCCAAAAAGCTCCTCACTTCGTGTTTATCTTGTGGTCTTGGCCAGTTTTAAATCGCCTTGATCTTATTCTAATCTGTTTGGATGCCTGCTGGTGATACTGTTTGGCCCAGAAAATCTACTTCCTTCTGAAACAAGAAACATTTTTTAAAATTCACCTTAAGTTTGGCATTCCCGAGAATGATTTCGTCTTCTATATCTGCGACATATACTGTATCCACGATGTTAAGCCGTCCAAGAGTGAATGTGACTTTTGCCTCTCCACTTGTTGGTGCAGTATCCCAGTAACTGTTCGAAGAACAAGTTTGGAGGAGGCAGGTTTTACACATTCTGGCCAAATAATGTCGCTGCGTACCAGGAAAATTAATGCACCGATGTCTATGGTGCATACAATGTCTTATTGGTTCAATATTCTTTTGATGGTGAGACTATCCATTGTTCTTCTTATCCTGCTGACATAAATAACCCTGGGGGCTTCTTTATTGCTAGCCAGCATGCGCCCCGATATGCTGACTAATCCTAGTTTTCCTGGTGCCGTTCTGAGGACTCGCTAGATGACCTGATCCTCATACGTGAGTGGAAACGTGATTGTGTCCTCTCAGGTGAGTTTTTTCGCGGCGGTACTCTCTCTCTGCAATCCTTTAGGAAGTGTCCAGTTTTTCCACACCGGTAACAGGTTCGTTTCCGCTGATTGCCCATACCATTTATCATGGACCTGATTTTTTCCAAAAATTTTCACAAGGGCCCCATGGCTGCGTCGCTTTGATGATCTGGTTCTGGTTTAATTGACACTGCTTAAATTTTTGGCCTCGAAGTACCAAAGGCTGCCTTCACTTCCAATGATCGTACCAAAGCTTTACCACTTCTATTGAAGTTCGTTATCGAAAAGTCCTCAGGATCTCTGGATCCCTAAGTCCATCAATAAATATCTGGACGGCCAGTTGCTTTCTGAAGTCTTTTGGTGCCTGTGGGTATGCTAATTGGATCAGCCTTCTCACATCTGCCTCGAACTCTTGCAGACTTTCGCCAGATTTCTGCACCCAATTTTTCATCTGCGCCCGGTATAGCTGTTCACGATGTTGATCGCCATACCTTAACTCCAGTGCAGCTACTAGGTCTCCATATTTGCTTTGTTGGTTGGCAGGAATTGTCTGCAGTATTCCCAAAGCTTGTCCTCTTAAGGCCACTATGAGTGTAGTAGCCTTCTGTTCATTGCTCCACCCTTTAAACGAGGCTGCAGCTTCGAACTGTCTGAGATTCATAGACCAGGATGATTGTTCATCGAAAGTTGGTGGTTTTACTGAAATTCCAGATGTCGCAATCATATCACGACGATCTTGAATTTGAAGTGAGGCTATCTGGCTTTGTACGTCCTTTTTAATTTTTTGAGAACAGCGTCGATCCCAAATATTTAAAATAAATTATATTCTTGACGATGTAAATTAGTTACTATTCTCGTAACACTTAATTTTCAGCAGATTCTTTAATCAAGGAGAAAGATGCCTGCAAAGTATTTGCTGGTAGGTATTTGCACTCTATTCCATTTACCAAATCACCTACTCAATTTTTTAGATGACAACTTTAAGAGATAAATGCTTCGAAAAATTTCCATTATAAATTTCAAGCTGGATCAATTGACAGAAGATGTCTCAAAATTATTTAGGAATAATCTCATGATAAAAACAATTAAAACCAACAAATTGAAGAATTGATTTTTGATAAATTTGATTTTCCTCTTAAAACTATCGATGAATTAAAAAATTTGGATAAATATTTAGAAATAGCAAAAAATAAAACAAAAATGGTAAGTTCAACTGTTTTGTTTTGTGTAGACAAATACTTGAAAATACAACAGGATACTTTTGATTCCTAGGAAAATTATTTAAACAACTTCAATACTGTAAAATATTGATCATTCCTTTATTTAAATGTGTTGATATGAACATCATTTAGTTATTGAGCGGTGTGAATAAAAACGAGTACGACGATTATTTACTTACAAGTAAAGTGTAACGAGTATTTAAACTCCAAGTAAACCGATGTGAATAAAGCGTCGAGTTTACTTGTGACCGTGTACTCGTCAACCCGAGGGTATACTAGCAAGTATTTACTCGCGAGACAACTGAATTCACAAAAAAGGCAAGTAAATACTTGTAGCGCTACACAGACTACGCATCATTTCCTGTTGTGACTTGTTCTGTTTTCGCCGCTAAACTAACTTGACTCCCCGTCATTACTCACAAGTCAGTTGTCGTTCCCAGTTTGTTTTTGTCCTCTTGCAGCTATGGATGAAAGTAGTGTGACTTCCGGTTGTGACAATAGAGCTATTTTTGTAGCGTTATTGAAAGACTTTAGTGTTGTGCTAAATAAATCCATGTTGCCTAAAGTTGCATCTGCTAAAGAGAAGGCATGGGGATGTTTAGCCGACCAGTTTTCGAAAAACGTTGGGAAGTAAACTAGTGTTGGACAGTTAAAAAAGCTATTGAACAATATGAAAACCGCAGTCAAGAAAAAAACTGATGTCAACGCAACTGGAAATAAACCAATAACATTGTTGTCATGGGAGGCAAATTTCCTAAAAATTTGCGATTCAAACGAGAACCCAGTTTATTGCAAAATACCTGGGGCTTCATGCGTTGGATTGGGAGCAAGTTCTACGTGTGAACTCAATGAGGAGAATGAGAATAGGGAAGACGAAGATGACCCCGTTGACATGTTAGCATCAAACCAGCCCATCACACCAGTGATTTGCATACGTAAGAGCGATGCGACGAAGTTGAAAAAAGATAAGAAATTGAAACTCTCAGCTGAAACTGAAGAGACGTCAAAGTTGACAACTGGTGAGCTGCAGCGTTTATTATTACTTGAACAAATTAAGCTAACAAGACTTCAGGCTTAACGTGAACAACTGATGATAACGGAGTTGAACCTAAGAGCTGTACAACACAGACGAACGTAGTCCGTTGAACAACGCGTTGTGGTTGAAGAAGACGATGTCTTAAAAGAATTTTTGTTGTTGAGATAAATTGTATCCTGTTTCCTTTCCTGAAATATTCCTTTTCTCTTAAAAAAAATAAAATAAAAAATAAAAATAATAATAAAATAAATAAAAAACAAAAATAAAAAATGAAATAAGTATATAATATACGTCACGTACACAGTCACGTGACGTACACAGCTGTACACAGTTTGTGCGCATATGTGACATACTTATTTAAAAAGATATATTTTTGTTTTTTTATATATTTTTTATTATTTTTTTATTTTATTTTTTCACATATGCGATTGCAATTGGAGTAAAGGAATTAGGATTAAATTTATTTCCATGTCAAAAATGTGTATTTAAATCATCAGATTATTACCAATTTCTAATCGTTTTTGCTGACCACGTCGTCTATTTATAACTTCATTCCGATCTAAATTATATAGAGGTACATTTTCTTCAGCCACACCATTTTCGATTCCGTTTTCCACTTCCCAAGGATCATTCAAATGTTTTGCTACATTGTGAAGCACTGCACAACTTATTACTAAATTGGGAACATTTTTGACTGCTATTCTAACTTGGCTCGAGAGTATGGGAAAACGACGTTTCATCTGGCCAAAAACTCGTTCAATTATTACTCTTTCCTGAGCATGGGTCGAATTGTAATTCCGCTCACGAGCATTTCTTGGTTCGTCAAAAGGAGTCAGTAACCAAGGAGTAATTCCATATCCGCTATCACCAAGGAGACAAACATCACCATCATATCGGCGCACCACGTCCTGAATTCCACTCACTCGCCAAATCCTGCCATCATGTACACTCCCTGGCCATTGAGCGTCCACACTTGTAATTTTTTCATTAGCGTCACAAGTCATCTGAATGTTTATTGTTGTTTTTCCTTTTCTGTTTACATACTCGTCGCCGAATTCCGAAGGTTTCATAATATGCACGTGAGTGCAATCTATAGCACCAATGACAGTCGAAATGCGAAATTTTGAAGCCCAATCTGCCTTGGCCTGATCCATATCTTCAATAGTGCGAGGAAATTTAATCCAATCTTCAGACTTCGACACTATTTTATCCAATACACTTGAAAATGTTCTGCTGACGGTACTTCTTTCAACCCCCATGTCGTTGGCAACACCATTTTGGAATCCTGGATCACTAACGTATCTCAGAAAAATTTTCATCTTTTTCCGTGCAGTTAATCCTCCACCCCTTGCATCAGTGTTTTCATCAAGAAAGTGCGAAGTGAGAAAATCTACGTTTTCGCTCTCAAACTATAATAGTCCCTTAGATAGATCGGGACTTATATCACGCCGGTCTCTATAACGTTTCACACTACGCAGGTTCATAAATGCAGCAATCTTTCGTGTACAAGTACGACTGCAAGTCTGGGGTCGGGTTGACTTGCGAATAGACGAGTATTTACTTGCTACAGAAGTATTTACTTGCGTTTATTCACACCAAAATTGGCATTTTTTCGGGTTTTACTAGCCTCTCAAGTATTTACTCGCGAGTAAGAGTAAATACTTGTTTTATTCACTTCAATTTTGGCGTTTACTTGTTATTTTGATATGTTCAAGTATTTACTTGTCCTACTCGTTTTTATTCACACCGCTCATTATGTGAAACCCCTTAATAAGTTCACAGCCTATTATTAATAATGTTATATTTTGGTTGTTTTAGGTGTACGAGTTATCAAAAATAGGGGCTCAAACCATAAACTCATGACAAATCGATTGATGGAGAAGTTAATTGCAAATGTACTTGCAATGAAGTTTAGTTGGCTGGGATTAAAAAAAGAAGATAATTTCTCTACCTTAAATATAGCCAATATAGTCAAAGGTGAGAATCTTGGTTATATTTGATAAGGTCGATACCAGGAAGTATTATTTTTGCCATGGTTCAACAAGCTATGTCGCCTGGTATTTCATACCAAATTATGTTTACAATTATTATTCATTCAATTGTTTAAGATAATTAAACTACTAATATTTACTTGTTTAAATTCTCTCGTCTTTTTCAGAATCTGTGATAAAAATACACAGAAAGACTGCCATAAAAGGCTGGTTAGTGAAGGCCAAAGAAAGAGAGGAAAAATTTCAGAAATAATACATGTTTTTTTTTTTTTGAAAAATATCAAGAAATATATTTTTTTTGTGGTGGGTTGGCATTAAACCGTAGTTTTTTGCCACAGACTTTTATATCATTATTATCTATATATTATCGTGATATTAGATTGAAATTAAATTGTGATTTTTTCTTTGAAAGAAATATTTTTATTATGTTTGAAATGTTTATTATTTTAATGACTTTTTTATGTTTTTGTGGAAAGAGAGAAAAAATAATACATTTTTTTATGTTTTTTTCTTTTTGAAAAATATCAAAAAATATTATTATTATGTTTAAAATATTTATTATTTTAATGATTTCCTTGAGTTTTTGTGGAAATAAATCTGTTACTTTAACTGATTTATTTTATTAATTATTATATCTAACTAAACTCCAACTAAGAAATCTAAACTTACTAATGATATTGGTAGGTTTAAAGTCTAATACCAATCAACTTTCTTAATGTTTAAATTGGTATTAATGCGTGCTGAATAAATCCACCCCAATAATAACCTCAGGGTGAATGTGTGATGAATATTCTGAGTACATTTTCAGAACTAGAGTAAAATTTCCATAGAATATTTGGATGAATATTTGTAGGGGATTTTTTGAGAACCTTTATGAAACATACTCCAAGATATTTCAAAGAGGTTTTAGGAATATTATGAAGTAGCTCCTTTATAGAATCAGAGTTTCTCTCTCATCTTATAGTTTATGGAATGTTCTCGGAATATGACATGTCTCTAGTGAAGATGTTTTATTGATATCTGAACATTCTGGTAATATTGATCGTTGATTTCTCTAAGACGATCAATAACACTGTAATAATAGCTATTAAACAGTTATATCAGCAATTAACATCCAAAATTAAGTTAGGAAATAATCTATCTAAAAGTTTCACCGTCACTAAGGGTCTAAGACAAGGTTGTAGTTTATCCCCCACACTATTTAAAATATATTTAAACGAAGTGTTAAAGAAGTGGAGACGAGCGTGCCATGGAATGGGGATACAGTTAAATGAAGACACTACTCTGTATAATCTGCACTTCGTGGATGATCAGGTCGTCGCGGCTCAAGATAAAGAAGACCTGGAGTTTATGGGAAAACGACTTCTTAGAGAATACGGAGAATGGGGATTAACGGTTAATATGAGCAAGACGAAATATTTGTGTATTGGGGCAGAAACAACTGATCTGGATCTGGACAATGTAAAAATAGGAATATGTAAGGAATACACCTATTTGGGTACAAAAATCACATGTAAAGGTCGTACTGAGGAGGAAATAGAACAACGGATATTAAAAGGAAAGAAAGTTATAGGATGCCTAAACTCGCTGTTGTGGGCAAAAAATATATCTAGGGAAAAAAACATATGATATATAATACTATCTTTCAAAGTACTGTTCTATATGGCTGTGAAACGTGGCAACTTAATAAAACATTAGAACGCCGATTGCTAGCCCTGGAGATGGATTTCTGGCGAAGATCTGCTGGCATATCACGTCTCGATAGGGTTACAAACGACCGAATTCGACAAATTGTAAAGACCGACACAACTAAAATAGATGAAATCCAAAGAAGACAACTTATATGGTACGGCCATGTTGAACGTATGACAGATGAAAGGCTACCCAAACTAGTGCTTAAATGGACCCCAACAGAACGAAGGAAAAAAAGGTTGACCAAAACCAACATGGATAGGGGGCATTCAGAAAGCGATGTCCGAAAGAAATCTAGTCCCAGGAGATTGGACTGACCGAAGAGGCTGGCAACTGGGAACCGGAAGGCGAAAGACGCTATAAACCGGATTAATAATAATAACATTCTGGTAATAGCTTCTATGAATGTTCATAGAACAAGTTTGTGCTCTCTGGGATAAATCATTTTTTAGACATCATTTAAAATTCAATAATTATAATTTCAGGCCCAACATAAACTCTAAATATTAATCAACATTAATTTAAAAAATTTCACTAGATAAGACTTTTATAAAGATTTAAAATTTAACAATGAAACGGTTATTAATAAAAAATGTTTCAATTCACAAGTTAACCGCAACAGAAACTTTGTTCCTCTACATTCGTATATTCGAACTAGCCAAGTCAGACCTCAGACTTCAATATATTTTCCTAACTTATTAAAAGAAATGATAATTTAAGCCGTTATGAAATATTTTATGTTGTAATAAATAAAATTCAGGACTGACCATTGAACTTGGCACCAATTTAGATCTCACTTCTTTTATCGTTGAAGTCAACAACCAAGGCATAATATCATAATATTGAACTTGGCTCTCATTTCACATTTATCTTTTTGATGGTAAATTTCGTACATCGTGACATTACATTTATTATATATAACTATATTGACAGTGGATAAAAATATCAATGACAGCGTTTTTTGGTGGTATAATTTAAATACATAACAAGTTTCAGTCTTAGTCCCTTTTATAAACTTATTTACTATATTTGTTTTTTTACATTACTTCCTGCATTTCCCATTTTTCTTTAAATAACTTTTGTTTTAGTAATCTGCCCTGATATATAACTTTATTTTTTGCTATTCTAAACTGTTGACAAATTTTATTATTTAGTGTATTTTGTTTCTTTCGTTTATAAAGTTCATCTCTTTTTTTTATTAGGTCAAGGTAATTTGCATCAATCCAAGTATTATTTTTTTTGCACTTTATGGTGGTTTCATTTATTGAATCTACTAGAACTTTGGTAATACATTTTTTACGTTTGATTTTATTTTTATCAAGTTTAATGATTTTTGTATTTGTTAGCTTTAATAGAAAGCGTGAAAATAGCTTGAAAGTAACGACCGATTAAAACACGGCCAACCTGACAGTGGGACGTTCTCAGCCTATTTCGTTCGGATTCATCCCGACTCTGACTGGGTGTGTCGAAGACCACGTCTGGAACGTCCGAACATAGGTGTACAAGACAAAATAAGGTGGTGCAAAATATACCAGAAGACAAAACACAAATGCCCAAGCATAAACCACCCTCGTATAATAGCCGCCAGAAGGCAACACAAGTGCCCAAGCGCTAACTCAGTGTGATCTCTGCCAGAAAGGAACAAAATTGCCCAGGTTATCAACACTACTTAAATTAATTAAACCGGGTATGAATCCGCCAGAAGGCAACAAAAGTGCCCAAGCATCAGTAACCATTCAAAAATTACTTAAATAGTAAGTAGTATTAATTAAGAATTTTAACATTCAAACTAGGCACTATCGCTAACACGGCAGTCGAACAAAGCAAAAACACCACTCCACGGTCCTTCTTTGCAATGATAAATAAATCAAGGACATCAGCACAACCCTCAGGATTCCACTTCCCATTCCTCAGTCGAACTTGACAAGCCACTGCGGAAGCAACTCTGGCAGATTCCGCAACATCTTCAACCCTCCCCAGTTTGCATCGATTGGGAGACAAAACGTTTGCCACTTTATAGGGTCCAATCCATCCAAACTTAAATTTGTCAGGCTTAAGAGTCTCTCCACATTCGTTAATGTTAAATGTCTTTCAAGGCTCCAAATGCTTTTTTTTATAACCCTACCGTTGCTTGGTACCATCCACACCATCCTGACACACTCTCTTCATTTTTTATGTAGCAGAACAGACAGGGAAAGTCCATCTTCGGAAACACTGCTAACAACATGTTGCACTCCTGGCACTCCATTGTCACTACCAAAAAAAAGTTTGAAGTGGTGCTCGTTTAGTGGTTTTATTTACAGTGAAGTTAATAATTAGTTGGGTACGCGATACAAGTGTATTCCATTGTAAGGTAACTTCGGATTGTACTCGTAAAAGATTGGCAACAAAACGTATGTAGCGTTCAGCTTGGCCATTTGCTTAATGCACGTATGGTGTGATAAAGTGCCATTTTATATCCCAGTCTTGCACAAGCTCATGTTTTTGTACAGCTTTGAGCGAAGTGCCATTGTCAGTAATGATACGTGCGGCCGTGCCTACAAGGAATATGATATCTAGTATGCAATCTGCTACGTCGTCAGTTTTTAGGCTTTTAAGTGCATATAAAAAAAGTATTTAAAGTATGCTTTTACAGCGACGAAAACATGTGTAAATCTATCTTCAGTCTTTGGTAATGGTCCAAGGCAACTAATATGAAGAGTGTTGAATGGAATTGCAACTTTTGGTATGGACCGAATATCGGAAGATGTTCTGGGTGTGCGTTTACGGGCGAGACAAGTTAAACACGCGTCAATATATTTTTTAATAAACATACGCATTCCGGGGAACCAAAAGTGAGAGATTATGATTAACAAAGTTTTATCAAGAGCTTTCGAAAGTACTTATTTTCTAATCTTTCTTATCAAATTAATTAACCTTTATTTTATTTAAAAGTTGAAGGATAGTTCTGGATAGTGGTAGTATGTCAAACTTCGTAACTAAACAATTAGCTACAAAATTGGGAATTGAAAAAATAAATTTACCTGTCATGGGAATTAGTGATCAAGCTACTAATATTTCAGGTAGGGTTTTAGTTAAAATAAAATGTTGTTATAATAATTATAATACAAATTTGTTGTTTTTAATTTTGGAAAAAATAACTTGTAAAACTCCTTTGGTGTCATTTGATAGCGCCAATATTAATATACCGAGTGGCATAACGTTGGCCGATCCGGACTTTAACAAGTCTGGAGATATTGACTTGTTATTGAGTGCGGGGATCTTCTACACAGCGTGTAATTTGGCTGTTGATTACGATAATAAAATACTTAATTCATTGAAAAATTTCTGGAAAATCGAGCATTGTGAAAATAAAGATCGAAAATTAAGCACATGCGATTTTGAGAAACATTTCGTGGAAACGTTTCGTCGCACAGAAACTGGTAGGTTTAGAACGCATAATTACGTGATTATCGCGGACGCTGAAAAAGTGTACAGGCAGGTGTGGGTTCAAGAGGCGTAACGGGATTTACAGCGCATTTTACGGCGTAGTGATCCCGATAAAAAATTGGAGCATTATAGGTTAAATACTTTAAGTTATGGAACTTCGTCTGCGTCATTTTTGGCGGCAAGAGTTTTATTTCCACTAGTCTTAGAACATAAAGAAAAATATCCAGTCGCGAGCGATGTAATAATAAGCGTTTATGTAGACGACTTAATTACAGGCTCGGAAACCATTAAAGGTACTATTAAGTTGAAAACAGAAGTAAATAAAATTTAAATAGTGGAGGGTTTACGTTACGCAAGTGAGTTTCGAATGACAAAAGAATTATCGAAAATGGTATCGATTTATTGGCACAATACGTAAAACGAACAATTCTTGTATTAAAACGTTGGGCTTGATTTGGAATTCGAATGAGAATGTTTTCCGTTTTACGATAAATTTTAATAAAAGCGAGAACCGCGTTACCAAACGAATCATTTTATCCACTATCGCGCAAATTTTCGACCCTTTGGGGCTGGTAGGTCCTGCGGTCATAAGAGCCAAACTTATGTTGCAGAAATTGTGGCAACTAGGGGTTCAATGGGACGAAACAGTTCCTATTAACCTGCATACCGAGTTTGTAAAATTCCGAAATCAAATTTCAAGGTTGTCTAAATTAGAAGTGCCCAGACAAATTATGCTAAAAAATTCTATAAGTTTCCAATGTCATGGGTTTAGTGACGCGTCCCAATTGTCGTATGGATGCTGTTTGTATTTACGAGCAACTGATAGCTTGGGCAATATCTCATGTAGGCTAATTTGTGCAAAATCACGCGTGGCACCTCTAAAGGTAATTTCCTTACCGCGTCTTGAGTTATGCGGAGTTTTATTGCTCGAAGAACTTAAGTCAAAAACTAGAAAGGCCTTACATATTTTAATTGAAAATATCTTTTTTTGGTGCGATTCCAGTATAGTCCTAGGGTGGATAGCTTCGGAGCCCACTATACTAAAAGTGTTCGTGGCGAACATAGTTGCAGAAATTCAGCTTTTAACTGAGGTGAGGTCTTGGAGACATGTGAGGTCACAAGACAATCCCGCTGATCTGATATCCCGCGGATTGGAACCTGACCAGCTGTTAAATTGTAATATGTGGTGGTCAGGACCGCCCTGGTTGTTTAAAAATCAGGAAAATTGGCCAGTTAGTAGAATAATCGTATTATCAGACATGTCCGAAGTAAAAATTAATAAAGAATTGTCGCACTTGGTAATTTCTGATCGTGAGAACTTGTTCACAAGATATTCCTCGTTTACTAAACTGCATCGAGTAGTTACATTTTGCATGAGATTTAAACAAAATTTCCAAAAAACGAGGGTCCTCAGAAATGTGTCTAATCTTACCATTTCAGAATTAAGTTACTCGTTAAATGCTTTAATAAAAATAGTTCAAACAATCTCATTTTCGCATGATTTAGATCGACTAATGGCTAAAAAATCTCTAAGCGCTAAAAGTAAACTTTTATCATTAAATCCGTTTTTGGACCAAGATAATATGTCGGAGGTAGAATTAATAAATCTACGTTAAATTTAAATAAAAAATTCCCTATCGGTTTGCCTAATGATCATCCGTTTACGAATCTAATTATTTGATATGAAAATATTAGGCATTTGCACGCTGGGCCGACAGCCACGCTAGCTGCTGTTAGGCAAAAGTATTGGCCATTAACAGGCAAAAGTAATGTTCGTAAAATAACCCGATCATGTATTATTTGTTTTAAAAATAGACCATTGACCTCCGACCCACTTATGAGAGATCTGCCTTCCGAGCGTGTCACACCTTGTCGACCATTTTCAAATACAGGTATAGACTTTGCCGGTCCATTTGTGGTAAAAGATGGTAGATTAAAAAATAGAAAACTCGTTAAGTGTTATTTGTGCATTTTTATTTGCCTCTGGTCGAAGGCAGTACATTTTGAGCTAGTGGGAGATCTCACAACCGATGCATTTTTAAATGACCTGAAAAGATTTGTGGCCCGACGAGGGTTGTGTAAAACAATATGGTCAGACAATGCCACAAATTTTGTTGGAGCCCACAATGAATTTAAAAAAATTGCAAAAAATATTCCAAATGAAAATGACGTTGTCAGTTTTTTAAATCAAAACAACATTGAATGGAGATTCTCTCCTGCTATGTCACCGCATTTTGGTGGTATTTGGGAATCAGCCGTCAAAAGTGCGAAGTATCATCTTGTTCGAATATTGGGTAATTCTAGGTTGACATACGAGGGTATGTACACGGTGCTTGCGCAGGTGGAAAGCGTAATGAATTCCCGTCCTTTAACATCAATGTCAGACGATCCTTCTGATCTGGTCCCTTTAAACCCTGGACATTTTTTAATTTGCGATGCTCTTACTGCTACACCACAAGAAGATGTCAAGGATATAAATACCGGTCGATTGTCGAAGTATTTGCAATTGCAACAAATGGTTCAACATTTTTAGAGAAGATGGTCCAGTGAGTACCTATCAACGCTACAACAGAGAAGCAAGTGATTTCTTCAGTCAAAGCAGCTGAAAGTTGACATGTTAGTGGTATTATGCCAGGAAAATACTGCGCCATTAAAATGGCCTATGGGGCGTATAATTGGTGTTCACCCTGGAGCCGACGGAGTTGATCGAGTGGTTAGCGTCAAAACTCCTTGTGGAGTATACAAGCGTGTAGCTGGACGAGTGTGCGTTCTGCCGATTAACGACTCAGTGTTAAGTGGAAAAGTGAGCAAGCAATAGATCGGACGATTAACGCATAGCAAACTTACATTGTATTAGTTAAATTTGTTTTTTTTTGTATATGCATGCATTTTAATTATGTTGAAGTGCATATGCCTTCAAAGGGGGCGGCATGTTAACGCCAATCCCTCGTATTTATATTTTGTTTATCTATTTAATACCTGTTTAGTTTTTTACGCTCTCGTATATGGAGTAGTAGTCGTTTTTCATTCTTGTAGAACCTGAAGCATATACATTTTGTGTGTTGACAGCTCGTTCTTTTTGTTTAAATAAAATTTCTTTTCGAATTAATATTTAGTGAATTATAAATAAAGAGAAAACACCCCACATATGATATAATTATTTTCAGTTTAGATGTCTTACTTTTTTTTAAAAACACTACTAAAATTATTAAATGCAAAAAATAAGCTAAAGTACTTTTGGGTTACTTGTTGGTTTTAAATACCCACTAATTTTTAACTCGGTTCATTAATTTTTCTATTGTGTCTCTTGCATTTATAATAAGATAAATTTTTAACAAAACTTAAATTATACATTACTTTGATGTTGAAAACCTCTACCAGTAAAACCTAACCACGTAACTTGAATCACTTGCCTAGCTTTGTAAGTCGACACAGAGGTACTTTTTTACTCTTTTTTATTTCAATTTTAATTAACGAAGATATATATACTAATTATTTATTTTAATATTAATGTAATTTATTATTAAACAAAACACACTGTGGACGAGTAATCCTACTTCTAAAATTAGCTTTTATAAAAAGCGTGAAAATAGCTTGAAAACAACGACCGATTAATACAAGGCACGCAGTCATTCTACTACACATATTTCATCGCCGGGAGTTTTTGTAGTTTTTAATGAATCACCGCATGGACATGAATTCATCTATGTTTTTAAGCACAATCGGGGCCATTAGTGGCGTCGTATCGCGCTATGCAAACAGTATTTTTGTTAATTTTTTAGCAGTTTATACATAAATTAATTAACACACATGATTAACATAATAACATTAACTTAATTAACAAAGATGTTTTAATATTAATTTTAATAAAGTGATTTTTACTAAAGTAAAAAAAAATTGTACCTTTCGACATTGGAGAAACCATATGCAAAACTATACTCCATCCACCTGCGCTATACCCAAGAAGCGTCACAGAGTTTGGATCACCTCCAAAAGAAGCAATGTTTTGTTGAACCCATTTTAATAATACCACTTGATCTTTAAATCCATTATTTCCAGGAGCTTCTTTATCACCGGTGCTCAAAAAACCTTTTATAAAATATTATTTTATTATATGAATACAAATGTTATTTATTATACTAAGAAATAAATTTATGCATTGTCTGGGTCACTTTATCATTAATCTAAAATTTCAACTATGTTGGATAAAGTCGTGATAAATGTTCAAACAAATTAGAAAGTTGTGACAATACAATTTTAAATCGTATTATTTGACTTTGATTTATAATTTTATGGTTTTTTTCAGGTTAGGTTGGGTATCATGTGAGTGGGACGTAGGTCGCCCCTCAACTGCAACCCTTAATAGGTCTATTGTGGCTCACTCCTAGAGGTTAAGTTCACCGCACACCAGTTCATGTTTGTATGGGTTGAGATTTTCTTAAAATGGATAGGTTTTAAGTTGGTAAGAATAACATCTCATAAAAGTGACTGTAGAAAGAATGTGAGATAGTGTTGCCTTGCTGAACATGTAGTAGATAAAGATAATGCAATTGACTATGATAATGCCGAAGTTCTCGATCATGAGCAAAATCTGAACAATCGTCTCTTTCTTGAAATGTGGTTCATGTAAACATTAATGAAAAAACAATGAATAAAAGAACAGATATTAATAACATTGCAATATATATACATTTTTATTACAAAAACTCAAAAAAAGAATATCTCACCTAGTAATTATTGCAAATGATTAATATATTTTAAATATTAAATAATATTATTTTTACTCTGTATCTGTATCTGTATTTGCTGTTGTAATTATTAAAAAATATGACGTAAACGTCGTTGTCATCCTAACAATTTAAATTGTAGCACCTGTTTCTTTTTGTAATTTTGTTATTTTTTGTAATTAATTTTTTCTGAATTTCAGTAATACCGGTTCTATCTTTCAAATTCTGTTTTATAAAGAAATATGTAGATAACATCATTGTGTTAATACATAATGATAGTATAGACGAGATTCTTTATACATTTAACAGTTATGACCCTTATATTCAATTTACCATCAAAACAGAAGATTCTTCCTTCTCCGTACCATTTCTTGATACCAAGTTCATACAAACTACTGGTAATAAAGTCTTAATAGATTGGTACAGGAAATCTTGTTCCTCTGTTAGATTTATTAACTATTCGTCCTACCATAAAAAATCAATAAAAGTGAATTTAATAAAACAAATGAAAAACAGTCTGGACAATCTCCAATCCTAGTTTTCATAAAAAAAATCTTAATATTCTTTTTATGGAAAACTCTCATCCAAAAAGTGTAATTAAAAAATATTTTGTTTAATACATCTACATCCCTTGATATTGCTTATAAAGAAAACCTTCATAACTTGATTAGTCCTGTAATTAATGACCATGATACTGAGACTTTATGTTATCTTTTTTCTCTTTTATATATTAGGGAAAATTTTTCCAAACTCTAGATTATTTAGTCTAAGTCTTAACATCAAAATATCCAATAAGACCATATTAAGAGTTAAAAACAAAAACAGTAGAACTAACGATGAATTTCTTTTAACATTAAAAACGAATTTAGTATAAGATTCCTTGCCAAGATTGTGATAAGCATTAAATAGGCCAAACTTCAAGTTTCCTGATAGCGAGAATTACTTCTTATAAGAGTAACTGCAAACACCATCCAGAAAGATGTGCTTTAGCTGACCATATAAACAAGTTTGACTATATCATAAATTATGAATTAACCAAAATTATTTACAGAGAACCTAATTTTAAAAAAAATATCCTTTCTTGAAATGGCACACATTTTTGAAAATTCTAATTCCATCAATAGAAAAACTAATATTAACCATTTAAGTAAAATTTACCCATTTTTACTTCCAGTTGATAAATAACTCTTCTTTGGTAGTGGTTATTCTAACTTTTCACACAACATAACCCAAATTTTCTAAAAATCACTTTACAAAAGGGCCAGTCCCGTGAAACAAATTCGACCAATCATCTTTAATCAACAAATATGGGTTCAAATAAAATAATTTCTCCTTCACTGTTATCTGTCAATTAAAATTATATTTCTCCTTTCTAAAACAAGATTTGTCAAATTATAAATATTTTTGAACTGTATAACTATCTTAATTGTATGTTAAAGTTTATAACATCATTGTATTCGCCCTCAGCAAAAATGTAAGCATAAGATATAAAATGAGATATAAGTAATCATTATCATTAGAAAATATTCTGAACTTAATATTTTGCAATCAATCCTTATTGTTTTTCTTTTCGATATATAATAACAAAATGGACATCAATACATCAATGTTTAACTTTTCTAATTAATAACAACCATCTTGTCGTATAAAATAAATGCTGTTAAATGTTCACATAAAATAGAAATCAAAATATTATGATTACTCGATAAACTATGTTATACTCTTTACATATTTTGTTAAATAAATATTGTTAATTCTGGGTTGGCAATCACAATTCTCTATAAATTACCAAAGTTTCAGAAGATTTTTTTAAATTGGTATTCTTCTTAGGAATACTGATAATACAGGGTATCTCATAACTATTAATTTCTTTCAAAATTTGTTTTTCTTAATATTAACCGATATTGCTATTTTCAGATAAAGAAATTAAAGAAAATATCCTTTCTACAATATTACCTTTTGACAAGCAAGTTTTCTGATGCTATAACATTAATAAACTTAATAGACTTGATATTAAACAGTTAATATTTCATGTCTCTATTTATCTTTGTCTAAAAACCTTTCTAATGGATCTTTTGAGATTCTCGATCAGAGCTCTTTCAATGTAATAGTAATTATTTCCATGTAATTTGTTTTAAATTTTCTTACTTCAATATTATTTCATCGCAGTATATATTTATATATATATATATATATATATATATATATATATATATATATATATATATATAGGGATGATAGGGATGATATAGAGATAGGGATGTGTGGCTGCTCCATGGCTGTTTAACTTATACATAGACAATTGTTTAAAAGATCTGAAAGTGAGAGCGTATGGATTAAAAATGAATAATTTGATCGTCAAATGCCTTCTTTACGCCGATGATCAAGTCATATTAGCGTTATCTGAAGAGGAGTTGCAGGCGATGGTTAATGTTATGCATGATGCCCTAAAAATCAAATGTAAGCAAAACGAAAGTAATGGTTTTTAAAGAGAAGAAAGCATGAAAAACTGTAGAGTTTCGATTAAGGGAGAAAGAGTGGAACAAGTAAATGAATTTGTGTACTTGGGTTCAAAGCTTACTAGAGATGAAAAGTATGGCAGTGACATTGAGCAAAGGGTGTTGGCAGGAAAACAAATGAACGGGGCACTGCATAGCTTTATGAATAGCCAGAAAGTGTCAAAAAAGGCACGTCTGGCGGTGCATAGAGGTGTGATGGTTTCCACACTTATGTATAGTAGTAAATGTTGGGTTTGAAAATAGGATTAATGCTGTGGAGATAAGTAGTCTGAGAGGTATAGCCGGAGTGACTCGGTTGGATAAAGTAAAGAATAGTGAGATAAGAGAACGCTGTGGTGTAAAAGAAGATGTGGTTACAAAGATAGATAAAGGAAAGCTTAGATGGTTTGGACACGTAAAAAGGATAAATGAAGGAAGATTGACGAAACAAATTTATAAGGCGAGTGTCAATGGACAAGTCGGTAAAAGTCGACCTCAGAGAACATATCTCGATCAGATCAACATTGTTTTGAAGAAAGGCCAGGTCAAGAGTACCAACAACCGACGAGCAAGTATGAGAGCACTAATGAAAGTAAAAGAAGCAAAAGATATGTGTAAGAACCGTAGCAAGTGGAAGGAAGTGTTCTCTGCCTACCATAATGGGAAAAAGGCGTGACTTTATGTATGTATGTATGTAATAGCATTACAGTTTTCTATAATTTTTGCATACATATATATATATATATATATATATAAATAAAATTTTCGAAAGCTTTAATATATATATATATATATATATTAAAGCTTTCGAAAATTTTATTTCCATCTTCAGGGAACTACAATATAATAATATTGAGTAAAAAATTATTACACAATATTTTATGTAAACATTTAACAACATTTATTTTCTACGACAAGATGGTTGTTATTAATTAGTAAAGTTAAACAGTGATGATTGATGTTTATTATGTTAATATATATCGAAAAGAAAAACAATAAGGATCGATAGCAAAATATTAAAGTTCAGAATATGCTCTAATGATAATGATTACTTATATCTTATCTTATATCTTATGCTTACATTTTTGCTGAGGGCGATTAAAATGATGTTATAAACTTTAATATACATTTAAGATAGTTATACAGTTCAAAAATATATAATTGGCCAAATCTTGTTATAGAAAGGAGAAATATAATTTTAATTGACAGATGACAGTGAAGGGGCAATTATTTTACTTTGAACCCATATTTGTTGATTAAAGATGATTGGTCAAATTTGTTTCACGGGACTGGCCCTTTTGTAAAGTAATTTTTAGAAAATTTGGGTTATGTTGTGTGAAAAGTGTAATATATATTCGCCGGTCCATAAGAATCGGCGTATTCTGCATTCGATGTCGGAATTTTACAGCTGATTCATGTATGAGTGACACATGCAGTCTTGTGTAATAGATAGTTTTGGCTGTTGACGCTTGGATCTTTAAAAAGGAAATGGTTAGATATAAAGCTTTGAATGACGATTGCGTTCGTTTATTTGTATTTACAATATTTTAATATTAATAAATCGTTTGCGTTAAATAAGTTTTCTGAATTATTTTCTATAGTTTACAGTTCAGGTGTGGGGTGAACAAAGAGAACATAGTAAACAGAGTGTGTACAGGGTGGACAAATGGTTTTTTTGTGTTAGTGTTAGAAATGGGTCGAAATTCTTTCAGTAGTACTTTCAGCAGTTCTGATTCTTAAACATAAATCGTCTCGATCGAGGCAACGGCGACTGAGGCGCAAGCGCTTGTCTGATGAGCCCTTAGACGGGGGTAAGTCAAGAAAAATATTAATTATACTTCTGCGCGTAACACTACAAAAAACGAGAGACAGTTACGTCCGTCTCAAGATGTTGAAGTGTCGTTACGTAGACTCTCTAGGACTCGCACTGTAAAAGAAAGTTGTTCCTCACAACAATCAGAAAGTACTATCCAAAATTCTGCAAGTACTTCCGTTTATCTTTCTTTATGCGTAAAGTCACAAATTGAACGTTTAGAACACAGGATAGAGAATATGGCCAAACAAGGGTATCAATCAGAAAACCGACGTTTATCTCTTAGAAGTGATTGTATTTCTGAGTTTGACTCTGAAAATGAAAATTTGTCTGCCGTGAAATGGATCGAGAAAATCAATCAAATTAAAAATATCAACAATTGGGATGATATAACCACCATCTATCATGTGCAGTCCCGTTTAGCAGGCATGTCAAAAAAATTGGTACCACAGTTTGGCAAGTTATTCAAATTCCTGGATCGAATGTAAAGCACTTATCGCTAAAACATTTCCAGATCATGTCGACTATGCTATGGTGTTACAAAAAATGTTAAACCAAACCAAACAGCAAGTTGAGACGATGACTAACTTTTATTTTAATAAAATGGAATTACTCAGAACATGCCAAATATCTGGAATGCCGTGTCTTGTCTTATTGACGGCATTACAAATGTCACCATGCCTGAGGCACTTTACGAAGAGTACTTGTCGACGTTACGTGACAAGCTACCTGAAGCTTTTGCCCAAGTAGGATTTACAAGGTGCACAATCGAAGCCAATTTCAATGGCAATAAAGGTCAACAGTCCTTTAAGAAAATGAATTTAAAGAATGTACAATGCTACAATTGCAAATTAAAGGGTCACTACTAATCAAAATGTCCTAGGTCACAAGTAAAGTGTACGAAATGTAATTTAATGGGTTACGAAGCCAATAAATGTAATGTTGGTGTCCAGAGAACGGGTCAGGGATTCTCGCGAAGACGGCCAGACGTACAGTCAGCAGGTAACTCATTAAGTATCTTACATATTCCAAAAATTCCTATAACTAATGATTTGAATACTTGTTATTTTATTGATTGCAAGATTAATGGTAACGATTTGCGAGGTTATGTTGACTCTGGTTGCGGGGCAGTAACAATTAGGCAGTCTGATGTCGACAGACTAGGCCTAACTTGTGAGTCAGCATCACCTTACTTACGGGGTTTTGCGGGAGGAACTGTCTATGTCAGTATTAAAGTACTACTATATCTGGTAGTTGATTTAGCTTCTGCTGAAGTAGAAGCGTTGGTTGTACCTGATAATGTCCAAAATGTATTAATAATTGTAGGGCAATCCTTTGTTAATAATGAAAATGTAATGGTTGTGATAGTAGGTAATCAAGTTTGTTTGTTTGATAAAAAACAAAATATTTTAAACGGTTTAAGCCATTTGCCCCCAAGAAAAGTAAATCTTTATGCTGCAGAAACAACCATTATACCAGCCCGACACATGGGGCATATTTCACTTACCAGTTACGAAAATATTGAAGTTTGTTTATGTTTATATTGATCTGCTGTATAGAGATGTGCCAGGTAAATTCCACGTGATTTCACGATGTGTAAAAAACCTAAACTAAGGTGGTTATACAGCAATTTTAAATACGTCAAATGATGATATTTGTTATAAAAAGGACACCGTAGTGGTCAGAGGATATACTTGTCACGAAGAAGTTGAATGTCCATTTATACCTGTTATGCAAACTACGTACGTGGTTGATGACCTCCCAGGGTTCAAACGTTGTAGGACAGCTTATACAGGCATTTTTCCTTCAGATAAGATAAAACTCTTTGTTACGACAGTTTCGCAAGGTTGAGGGCGAATAAAAAACAAATTCGCCCCCAACTTAATCAATCTTATCCTAACTAATTTTTTTTTGTTTATTTTGTTACAGATAAAGCCCTTACGAGGACGTGAAATGGTCAGGTAGGCCGACTGTAATTTATATATTCGCCGGTCCATAAGAATCGGCAACAGCGTATTCTGCATTCGATGTCAGAATTTTACAGCTGATTCATGTATGAGTGACACATGCAGTCTTGTGTAAAAGATAGATCCGGCTGTTGACGCTTGAATCTTTAAAAAGGAAATAGTTAGATATAAAGCTTTGAATGACGATTGCGGTCGTTTATTTATATTTACAATTTTTTAATATTAATAAATCGTTTGCGTTAAATAAGTTTTCTGGATTATTTTCTACAGTTTACAAAAGTTAGACTAACCACTACTAGAGAAGAGTTATTTATCGACTGGAAGTAAAAAGGGGTATATTTCACTTAAATGGTTAATATCAGTTTTCCTATTGATGGAATTCGAATTTTCAAAAATGTGTGCCGTTTCAAGAAAGGATATTTTTTTAAATTAGGTTCGATAAATAGGTATCATCCAGCGAAAGTAAGCTGGTTTTTAAAAAAATTAGTAACACATTTTTACGCCTATTGACGCTGTTGAAACCTTTTATGTTTACTGTAATAGCATTATATATATATATATATATATATATATATATATATATATATATATATATATATATATATATATATATAAATTACATCCGATGTATAATCGTGTATACTACCTCATCACAGGAAGCAAGGTATACAGATGCTTGTTAAGTAAGAGAGAGGGCCATTAAATTTATTTAATCGCAGTTACCACCTATGTACCGGTTTCATGATGTTTGTCCATCATCAGCATAGGGCAGGTAAGATCTGCAATTAAATAAATTCATGGCCTTCGTCTCTATCAAGTACACATGAAGAACCGCGCAAATAGCGCCAGTCGCGCTATCCGTACTTTTTAACAAGCACCACCCGGTATATATATATATATATATATATGTATATATATATATATATATATATATATATATATATATATATATATATATACTTTTTCTAGACGTGATGGTTATGAAGACACAAACTGGACGCTTAGAATACACAGTATACAGAAAACCCACACACACCAAAAGATATCTAAACGCCGGATCACACCACCATCCGTCTCAAATCCAAAGAGTAGTAAACTCACTGATTTCCCGATCCCTATGTCTTACCGATGATCGCCACAAAACAAAAGAGATAAAAATAATAACCACAGCTTTCAAACAAAACGCCTATAATCAACACAGCATAACAAAAGCAATAAAACAGCAAAAACACCCACGACAAAAACAAGATAATAACAACACAGATAGACCTAGATCTATCTTACCGTACATTCAAGGAACCACTGACAAAATCGGAAGAATCCTTCAACAATATGACATCTCCACAGCTTATAAACCTCACCAAACTATAAGATTTATTCTAAGAAACCCCAAACACAAAATTAAACTAGAAAATCAAGGTGTTTACAGCGTGTCATGTGGAAATTGCAATTTAACCTACGTCGGGCAAACTAATCGAAGAATCTCTGCCGGATAAGAAGAACACAAGTTAGCCATTAAAAACAAACAACTAACATCTGCCCTCTTTCAACATCAACACGAAACTAGTCACCAAATTAATTTCAACAGCTGCAAACAAATAGCCAATATCTAAAATTTAAAAACAAGAACAATACGTGAGGCCATTGAAATAGAGATGGGGCACCTTAACAAAAGAGACGATGCTTTGCACTTACCATCTACATGGAAAACCCTAATTAAAAAACAAGCGAAACCACAATGTCTGAACACAACCGACATAATACCAAACGAAATTTCAGAGGGGGTGGAGCCAATGCCAACCAATGAGCGCCGTTACAATCTTCGGCGCAAACCTATAAATATCACCTGATTTGACGACAGAAACTCTCAGTCCTTAGCCGACCAGCGTAGGCTACGCATTAAAAATGCCAAGTGAGGTCTTGGCGAAACGTCTACCAAAAAACAAACGGTTTTTAACTAACAAACGGATGCAATCCCGGATCGATATTTCATCACATTTCACCACCCGTGAATCACTACGCTTAAACATATATATATATATATATATATATATATATATATATATATATATATATATATATATATATATATATATATATATATATATAGAAAGTTGACCAAAAAAAGGTTCAAACTGTAACGAATCAAAAGCAACAAAAACATTCTGTTCAGAAAAATCGCTCGACCAAACCTAAGTAGCTTTCTTTGACCCGTCTCGTACAGACCTTTAATCGATGCAATCTCTTCATACCTCTAGCGAAACAAAGACTTATTGCAACTTAACTTCCACAGGGTAAGAAAGATAAGAGAATAAGTCTTTTTCTCTCCGCCAAGTTCAAAATGATGGTTTCGGCGGCACTTGTAGTGACTCAAAAGACTGGTTTACAAGTTTGGAATTTATCTTGTTGAAACTCAGTGCTTTTAAAGCAGACTGATTGTCTGATATTCTACTAATGTTTTTGTTCGCTTACGGTCTGTTAGTTAGTTCTCTTGCACACAATTCAATAGCGAAGACTTCAGACTAAAATATTAAAGCATATGTATTGGTAGATATTTTAGTCTTTGGTTTCCTGTTAAAAACACCGGCCCCAACTTCATCCAGTGTTTTTGAGCCATCTATGTACATTACGTATTAAGTCTCTAGGAAGTGGATTTCTTCCCTTACCCATTCATCTCTCATCAGAAAGAGGACTTTGAAAGATTTGTCTACGTGTATTTTTTAGGGTAGCATGTCAGGAACTAATGGTTTTTGTCAAGAAAATTGTATTTTTTACTCTATATTCTTTTACTTTTAGATACCTACTTAATCACTTTAAAATGAACATTTTTAGTTAATAGCACAATAAAAGTAAAATAAATTAAATACCACAATTACCTAGACTTCCTATTCTATAATTAAAAGTTACTAGAACTATATTTTGGTCCATAAAATACTGTGGTCCAGCCCAAGAACTGACTGTTGTTACGCTATAAAAAGCACCAGGATGTATATATACTATAACTGGTCTTTTGGGATTATATCTTTCCTCCGGCAGCTGAAATGTAAAAGAAATCCTTTTACTTTTTTTTGTGCTACTTAATTTATAGAAAAGCTTATAAAAACTGGTCTTTTGCCAAATTAAATCAATATTATTTTTTTAATTTAGTGTTTTTACAAAAGTCTAAGCAAATTAGTAAATAAGTAATTTATTAAAATAGGCAAGCCCAACATACAGTGTCTGTAAAGTAAGGAATAAATTCAATGTTTCCTAAATAAAAAACCTTTTAAAAAACATCTGAATCATGTCACTTTTTAATTTTATTCTTTTACATTTTACAACAAAATTTCTCTATACAGGGTGATACACATTAAGGTGATGACGTTATCGGACATTTTTTTAAATGTTACACCCTATATTTTGTGACAATTTTAGATTAGTAAAAATGAGCTAATTTCAGAAAGGTATGGGGTAAGGGGTTTAAGGGACAGTGCGCGCCGGCAACGACGACGAGAAGTTGTCAGTAGGAGAATCGACAAGCTGGAGAAATGCTCTGAGGTGTGGGCAGCTTCACCACCGGAACCTCTGATGCCTTGACTCACTTTTGCTATCCGACGACGTCTTCCTTAGCGTAGTTGGTGGATTCCTTCGATAATACAGTCAAGCTGGCTCGATTGATTTTTTACTTACTATAGGCTGAAGGGTTTCCTGCCTTTTATTGCCGTGAATTTTGTTATCACAGTAAATAAAACAACACACTTGTCATCGAGAATATATTGTGTAAATTAATACATGGAGCTTACAGTTTCAAGCCTCCTGTATCTTCAGAATAATTTCACTGGTTGTTAGCTTTGAATTTTATTTATTTTATCTGATTATATTGATGTGTGCATTTTACCACGTGGTGTTTGAAAGCTGTGCTCTTACCTTTGGCGTTGTGCATTCTTTGACGATCGGAATGGAAAAAAAAACGAGAGGCCGGAAGCCGGTTCGAACGTGGTTTCTTTTTCGCGTTGAATTCAGTGTTTTTATTGGTCAAAAATCGTAACCGTCATTATCACGCGATCGTACAGCTGATTGCTACAATTGAGCGCAATGATTTCGGAATGTTTTAAAAGAATAATAAATGCACGTGTTTTTTAGCTGATTTTTAAATTGCACGGGACCCTTTGTTCCAAGCCGATTACTAATTTTCACGTGATCAGGGCGTGATCAAAACATTATAGTAGATTACAAGAACTGCACGTGTTTTTTAGATGATTTTTTGTCGTCGTCAGGGACGTACTGAAAAGTTTTAAAAATCAAGGAATTTCTTAAAGAGGTATTGTACAGTTGGAAGTACTGATTTCTAACATACTGTCCAGCGACCAGCGAAACACAAAGGAAAAGGAAATAAACTAAAAATGAGAGTAATGTAAGGAAAACGAAGGATCTGGTGTTTTTTAAAGGTACACCACTTTTTCTTTTGTAATTAACAGTTGAAAAATAACAATGTATAAGGCAGTTTTGCCTTGCAATAACTGGGCATGAGCGCCGATAAAGGAGTGGCTTTAACAAAAAAAGTTTTTCCCTCGCAGCACTAGCTGTAAGAATTTGGGTAGTCCAAAACGAAGTCTGGCTCCCATCGAGTGTAAACAGGTCTCTCCCATTTTTTTTTGTATAAAAAAAAAGGAAAAGAAAAAAAACAAATGTTTAAACTACAAGTGGGGTATTAAAATAGAGTTGTTTAACGTAATCGCGGAAAACAAGGCTCACTCAACAATACTAGAAAAGTGAAACCTTGCGATTAACTAGGAATCTTATTCAAGGACAACCTGCAGGATTGACACATCTGTCATTCTCAAAAGGAATATTTTTGAGGAAATAGAGAGAATGAGGCATCCACTTCAGCGGGCGTCTGAAGGACTCTAAACGTAGTTAGCCGATGAAGCGAAAGTGGGAAAATGGGAGGAGTGATGTATATTAGGGTTGGATTGGTTGTATACTAAAAAAAACAATATTTGCTAACCTTATTTGCTTGCTGCAAAGTCGGTGCTCTGTGACAATAAGAATGTTTTTGCAAAATTTAAGAAAAAAATATTAACAGCAAGTATTGCCCCAACTATATATTAAAGAGTGAAATTAAACATGCCATAGCTCTAATGAAAAATAACAAAGCTACAGGCCCTGACGATATGTACACAGAAACGTTTCATTTGGTTAGCGAACAAAACCTTTATATAATTGTCCGACTCTTTGACAATATTTATGACACTGGACATATTCCCGAGGATTGGATCCGCTCTACATTTGTCACACTTCCGAAATTAAACAATGCAACCGTATGTAAAGACTACCTTCTCATTAGCCTAATGAGCCATTTCCTTAAACTCTTTCTTCGAGTTCTAAACACGAAGCTGTATAGGAGGTGTGAGGAAGTAAGTGGTGCTAGTCAATTTGAATTTAAGAGCGGTTTTGGATCAAGAGAAGCCATATTTAGTCTCCAAACATTAGTGCAGAATTGCCAGATTCAGAGAAAGGACGTCTTTTTGTGTTTTATTGACTACGAAAAAGCATTTGACAATGTAAAACAGCATCTCCTCATATCATATCTTAGGAAATTGGGACTGGATGGAAAGGATATCAGACTTATAGGTAATTTGAACTGGAACCAAAGAGCGGAAATCCGAATTCAGAATGCAGGAACAACTGAGAATTTTGAAATAAAAAAGAGCGGCCGCCAAGGGTGCATCTTGTCTCCGATGTTGTTTAACTTATATGTGGAAAGAGCATTCACTGAGTCAATCTCCGACAGTTCCATAGGCATTTAAGTAAACGGAATTCTCATAAACAATATTCAATATGCGGATAATACCGTGATATTGGCGGATAGTGCAAATGATCTACAAACTCTACTAGGTAAGGTCAATGAAGAAAGTCAAAGATTGGGTCTGAAAATTAACATCTGTAAAACCAAATGTATGGCCATTAGTAGAAACGATACTCCAAATACCACAATATCCATAAATGGAGAGAGCATTGAACAAGTCACTCAATTTAAATACTTGGGATGCATGATCAACCAAAAATGGGACCCGAATCAGGAAATAAAATGCATAATCGAGCAAGCAAGAACAACGTTCCTAAGACTTAAAAAAAATTTGACAGATAAAAACTTAAATCTTAGTCTAAGATATAGGATGGTAAAGTGCTACGTCTGGTCCGTTCTCTTGTACGGAGTCGAGGCATGGACGCTGAAAACAGTAATCATTAACAAACTTGAGGCCTTCGAAATGTGGACCCTGCGACGAATGCTGAGAGTATCGTGGGTTGACCATGTGACGAACGAGGACATACTGAGAAGAGCGAGTTTAGTAGACCGTGAACTTTTCGGAAACATCAAAAGAAGAAAAACTGGCTATCTTGGACATATACTACGTAAAGAACGTTATCATTTCCAACGTCTTACTCTCCAGGGTAAAATAGAAGGAGGAAAAAGAGGAGTAGATAGAAGAAAATTATCCTGGCTACGAATGGACAGGAATACGGTACTTCCAGGAACTGCAAAATGCTGATGCATATTTTTTAGCTGATTACTGGCTCATTTGAAATTAGTTGCGTTATCGCTGTAAATAACTTTTGGGCATCCTCGACGGGCGATGAATCTCTTTAGAGCTGCTAAGCAAGCATCCGTGGTCAGGTCAGAAACCAGTTCTAAATAGACAGCTTTAGTGGCGAAGCCACGTAGCAATTTGGAACAGGAGATTTCCGTAATTTTAAAGCCTTTAGCATAAAGGGCCTCCGAAGTTTATGCCTACCGTAAGGAAAGGTCTATGATTTATTCAGACATTTTGGCATTAAGTGTATGACAAATTAAACATGTGTTTATAATTTTTTTTATCTCTCTCAGACCATTGAGAGGCCAATACCGGATACGGAATTTGGAAAGCAGGTTTTGCGGACTGCTGTGACCTAAGCAAATGTGTTCATATGTTAATATCAAAGTTGTGATTTTGCACTTGCTAGGTAAAAGAATGGGGTGCTTTTGGTCGTATGATAACGAAGAATGTCTAAATCTGCCTCTGACTCTTACTAGGCCGTCGGAGTTAAGGAAAAGGGAAAAGAATAAAATTTACCTATTTATAATGATCTTGTGCTGTTTTAAAGATTGTATTTCTATTTCAAAAAACGTGCTTTGGATTTTCTTTATAATGAACCTAATGGATTGGTGCAATTCTGTAGTTACATGTCTTTCATCTTTAAGTGGTAAAATTAAATCGGGAGCTTCTTCTTCTTGTAGCCAGAATTTTTCTATGGGCTGATGGATTTTAGCATCTGTTTGCGGTGGTTTTATCTAATAACCGAGAGAGTTGATGTTGGTAGTTAAGAGATTTGAAGTGTTGACAAAAGAAGTGGGGCCAAGTCCATTGGGGCAAATGTAGCAAAATCGGAGCTTTAATCGGATGACCAAGAAGCTTTTTTTCGAAATGAATTTTTATATTCTGACATTTCCGCTTGAATTCTGGTTGTCAGATAACTCGGGAGAAAACTGATAGCGTTTACGTTTAACTTATGCGAGCTAACATCTTGGGAGAGATTTTGCGAATTTAATGTTGCTTTCATTGAACTAGTACTCTGCATATCTGTGTCAGAGCGCAAGATAGGTTAAGAATAAGATGGTTCATCGTTTGAACCGGTACTCTGCACACTGTGTCAGAGAGAGAGAGAGCGGTTACGAGTTTAATGGTTCTTCTTTTGAACCGGTACTCTGCACGTTTGTGTCAGAGCGAGAAAGCGGCTAAGAGTAAATTGGTTCTTCTTTTGAACCAGTACTCTGCACATCTGTGTCAGAGTGAGAGAGTAGTTAAAAGTAAATTGCTTCTTCTTTTAAACCGGTACTTTGCACATCTGTGTCAGAGCGAGAAAGCGGTTGAAAGCAAATTGGTTCTTTCTTTGAACCGGTACTCTGCACTTCTGTGTCAGAGCGAGAGAGTGTTTAAAAGTAAATTGGTTCTTTTTTTGAACCGGTACTCAGCACATTTGTGTCAGAGCAAGAAAGCGGTTGAGAGTAAATGGGTTCACTTGGCGAACCGGTACTCTGCACATTTGTGTCAGAGCGAGAGTAAGTTTGCGAACGTATTGGTTCATGGCGTTGTATCTTTTGAGAAACAACATGTGATGTATTGTTTATGAACCTCGTTGGAATTTGACAAGACACTGTCCATCCCAGCTGAGTATATATAAGTGTAGGCAGCTCTGGACCCAGGCTTTGACAACCTTGTTTAACGAGGTTAAAATAAAGATCAGCGTCAAGCAAAATGTCGACTGGTAAGGAAAGGCAAAAATCTTTATCTGCTAGATAAGGTTTAAGTGATTTTGGTATTTGCACCTTGTTAATTTTAAAATGTGGTAAATCATAAGTGATACTAGGCACTATTGAACAATCAGCCCTAAATTATTTGTAGCTATTAAAGAATGAGGTAAAAATAATATTTGTCGATTTATTAATATTACTTTCTGATTTGCAGACACCAGAAATGGATTGGAGTAAGTTTTTATTTGTAAATTGTTAGCAAATTCTTGAGTGATAAACCATGTTTAACTCCCATTGTCAAGTAGAGCCTTTGCAATAAGTGTAGAAACTTTGGAATTTTTAACTTGAATCTTAGCTGTAGCTAGCAGTACATAAGTAGGAGTAGGAGAGAAAGTGGATAGAGAGTTTACTAGTCATCTTGGCTGGGAGTTGTCGTTCTGGTTAGGGGGGTGATGTGATGTTGAACTGTTCGCGTTGGAGATGGTATTGTTAGTGGTGGTTTTCGAGTTATTTTGTTAGGCCTTTGGGTTGTGTAACAAATAGTGATGTCTATTGTTGCGTGCAGAGCAACGGCGCTGTGAGCGACAAGCATTGATGTCATGACGACCCTAGACAATTTGTGCATAATTTGTTATTGAGATGTTTTCTTTAAAACATGGATGCAGAGATAAATTCCTGGCACGAATAAATTTTGTGATCAGGGCTTTTGCAATTAACACACATATATGTTGCTTTTGACCACGATTGTCTATTTTGATTTTTAGACTCAGTACTATGGAAGGACAATTTTTTAGGTTTTGTATTAAACCCCGATTTACTAATTTTACTAGTATTTTCATTTTTTGAACATGATTGTACTGCATTTAGAGTTTGACATTTTTTATCTAAGAAATCAAAAAGTATTACTTAATTTGCGTTACTAACGATTCAAATAACTGATTAGGTTCTTCATTTAATGTTAACAAGGATTTAAAAGTTGATTAGGCTCCAGTGATGAAATTCCTCAGATTCGTAGAGTTACATTTACTTAATTCTACTACATTTACCAAGTTTTGAAAATTATTTGATAGAATGTGACGTAAATTGTTATACTTGTTTTCTAACAAGTTCAAAGCGATTTCAAAATTTTCGTTTGAAATTGTTAGAGACTCTGTTAGAGACACCCTCTAAATGAGAACGTAAATAAAACATTTTTTTTAGATTTGTACAAATTTAAGGGTTATTTTTTATTAACGAGTTTAACAGATTAATGAAAGAAGTATATTCTAAAACGTTTCCCAAAAATTAAGGAATTCTTATTTTGGGTAACTTGAATCGCGAATTAGAGCTCATGGTTTCTTTACCATTTTCTATTTTTTCTGAATTTTGAAATTTTATTTCTAAATCTTGTAATGTTTAAGTTTGCTTATCGTTTTTATGTAGCATTCCTTAATTTTCGCTCTGTCCTCAGGTTCAGTCGCGGTTTTATCTAACTGGTCTTGGCAATGTGAATATTTGTGGCAATAGAAACTGAGTTGTTAAATTTTAAAAATCAACAACCTTTTTTCAGGTTTGCTAATTAGCTCATCAGCTGAATTTTGCAATCTATGCATTTGCGCAATGCAACTGTCCCTGGTTTTCTTAATATCTTTCATTTTGTTTTAAAAAATAGGAAAGATGCAAATAATTAAATCCACCAGTTAGATAAAGACCTTCCCCTTGGAGCTTGTATTAAGTAATTTTTCAGAATTTTTTTTTGTTTTCAAATCTAACAAAAAAATGTTGCAGAGGGGTCCTTAGGCAGTTATGTCTTAAGTTTGTAAAAATAAAGTTGTAAAAGTATATACAAATTTTTTTTTTTATTTTACAAAGAAAATTACGCAGAAGGGTTTTTAATTGTAATTTTAAATTTGTAAAAATAAACTTTGTACAAGTGTATAAGAATTAATAAAAAAAATTTAAAATTTTTTTTCAAATGAGCCTTCAGGATAGTGCTTTTTATTTTTAGTTATTGAAATGTTAAATGTTATGATAAATAAAGGTATAGATTTTAAAATCAAGTTTCAACAAAAAACTGAAAAATTATTATTTGCGATATATAAAGTTATAACGTTTACAAACAATTACAAACCACAAACTTTAGAAGATTACTATGTTTACTGTTTGCGTAGTTCTTAATTTTATAATGTACATTTAGCTAAGTACCTTCCTATGCTTTATGAAAATAATTTATAATTTTTATTATTTACTAGAAATGGAGAACACTTGGGTGATATTAAAAAAACTCTTTTCGGTGCTGGAAAATGTAAATAACAGGTTCTTTGTGAACAAATTAGCAGTATTTATGACATACCAAAAAATATAAGACTCACAAGAATCTTGCAGCAGGACCAAGACCAAGATCTAACTGTGCAAGACCAAAACCAAGACCAAGAACACGTATGCAAGACCAAGACCAAGACAGTCTTGGTCTTGTTTTGCTCATCACTATGACACAGTAAAATCCGTAAAAAATATTGACAATTACGAGGTGTTTTTTTCTTTTTTTTATTAAAAGAAGCCAAGCACCAAACATTTTGTATTCGATTTAATCTAATAATTTACTGTCCTAGGTATTTCCAATTGCCCACTTTGGAAATTAATGTATATGCACACTACACTGTTGAGGTATGTGGCTAAAGTTCACTTAACTAAGCTTTATTGGCACATTTTACACAAACTTAAAAAAAATTTGGTGCGTTTATATAGTTATTTTTTGTGTTTTGTTGTTTTATAGTTTATATGATTATGTAGGTCTGCGAATATACCACGGGGCATTGTCTATATTCCTTAGTTTATACGTATTTTGTGATAGTTAAAACTAACTTTACCGGTAATGTGCGAAATAATTAGATAATCTACAAACTGATTAATTTTTCAAATGCAAATTTTACTGTAACTTTAAGTACTTTGCGAAATGTTTACGTTACTAAAGGAAATCTACAGGACAAAAACTATAACAATGTGTTTTGCATATTGCCAGATCAAATTTTTTTTATATGTTGACCATAAAAGCTATTTCTATTGTAAACAAACATTTTAATACTTACCTTTGTAGTGTATACATTAGTCATAAGACAGTCTTCTGAAATTGGTTGAAGAATTGGTTGTGGACATGATGGACCGTCTTGCGTGGCATTGTAAATGTCATCCCATTTATCAACTGATATTGGTGGCTAAAAAAATTAAATTAAAAGATACTTTTTAAATTAAATTACATACCAGGGCTAACCTACTCGAAGGCGTTTTTACCGTTACAACCCTCGAGAAACACAACTAAGCAGATCCTAGAATGGAGCAGAAATGACCTGCGTATTCTAACAGGACTGCTTACGGGACACTGTCGTCTAAGATACCACCTCAGAAAGATAGATCTGAACCAACAAACGGACTGTTGGTTCTGCTGCGTGGAAGACGAAACTGCTGAACATATACTATGTTCATGCCCCGGCCTGGGAAGAAAAAGGTTCAACATATTTGGTTACACTAACCTAGAACCTACCGATTTTAAAAAAATCTCACCCTATACAACCATGAACTTCGTAAGAAGGGCTGGATTGTGCGGTGAATTGTAGCCTTTAAGGGTGAGCCACAATAGACCTACTAAGGGTCGCAGTGGAGGGGCGACCACGCCCCACTCACATGAAACCTAACCTAACCTATTTTTTAAATTATTTATAATCACAATTAAAACAAATATGTGGGTGTCAAAAAGTCTAGAAACATATATGATATCCCAGTTAAATCAACTGATTTCTTAAAATTTTAAAAAGAAATACCCAGGAGATGACGTGGACGACATTTGTCCTGGGCACCAGGTACCTCAAATGCCGAGTAACAAAATTGGGCCTATTTTTGTCATTATTGGGCGACTTTTAAATGTTACGTATGGTCACAAAGTTTGTTATCGGTATCCTGAATCAAATGCATCTTGATCCGACTTACTGCACAGAGGTGCCGTGCTTCGTTTCCTCGACTATAAGGTTAACATTTATTAAGTATGTGTGGGGGTTTAACTGTAATAACTACCATTATAAACTTAATTTTTTTTGTTTTAGGATAGATCAATAATAATTTTATACGGACATATACCTCCTGAATACGTTGCATGAATTTAGAATTACCCTGTATATACGTCCGCCTAGGTCGACCTCTACTGACTTTCCCATTCACACTGTTTCCAATCTTTTATTCATCCTCTCTACGTGGCCGAACCATCTAAGTATTCCTCTATTTATCTTTCACACCACAACGTTCCCTTATCTCACTATTCTTTACTTTATCCAACCGAATCACTCCAGCTATACTTTAAAGACTACTCATCTCCGCAGCATTAATCTTATTTGTATTCTTTATTTGGCAAACCCAACATTTACTACCATACATGGGTCTTGGGACCATCACACTCCTATTCACAGCCCGTCGTGCCTTTTTTAACACGTTCTGGCTGCTCATAAAGCTGATTGATTGAGACTTTTACCTAACCTTTTTATAGAATGCTTTTGCTTTTGCTCACAAGACCCATAAACATGTGCAGAAATTGTTACCGACATCATAAGGCTGGGTATCTGGGTATGGACTCATACATTTCTCATGGTACATGACGAATCTCCAACCCCAAACACTGGTTCAACCAAGAATGCAACCGTACGGTGCTTTATATAATATATATATATATATATATATATATATATATATATATATATATATATATATATATATATATATATATATAATGTACAATTTTGTTAGATTTAAAGTTAAATATAAATTAATATCCAGAAAATGAAAAAAAATTTTGACAGTAGTTAATGAAAAGTCAATATTAAGTTGTTTAATGAAAGATATATAATATAAGTATAAAGGATGTAGTAGAATAGTAAATAGAAATTATTTTTATAAAAGGTTAAATCAAGTTATTGCTGAAATATTGTGTATATGATTTTTTCTACCCAATTTTATTTCAATATCCAAAATATTGGAATATATTATATTTAAATTTTGAAAATCAGTTTTTTTATTCATCGATTTTTTTTCCTTTTTTTATGTAGACCATTTCTAAAAAACGTCTTTTAAATAAATTATTTTCTTTAGTTAAAATTGAAATCAATTAAATGTCCTGTACTATTTGCATGTTGTGATAATGCGCAAGCGTTTGGTCTTGAACGAATGTCACTTTTGTGAGAAAAAATTCTTGATTTTAAATTTCTTGATGTTTCACCCATATAGTTTTTATCACATTCAAGACAATTAATTTTATAGACAACTCCAGCATAATCTAACAAAGGACATTCAATTGATTTTACTAATATTTCAATTTTAACTAAAGAAAATAATTTATTTAAAAGACGTCTTTTAGAAATGGTCTACATAAAAAATGAAAAAAAATCGATTAATTAAAAAACTGATTTTTAAAATTTAAATATAATATATTACAATATTTTGGATATTGAAATGAAATTGGGTAGGAAAAATCATATACTCAATATTTTAGCAATAACTTGATTTAACCTTTTATAAAAATAATTTCTATTTACTATTCTACTACATTCTTTTTACTTACAACTTCCATTAAACAACTTAATATTGACTTTTCACTAACTACTGTCAATTTTTTTTTCATTTTCTGGATATTAATTTATATTTAACTCATGTACTGTAAGTATATTTTTTTAAAAAATTTGTCCATTATTATACTATGATTTCAGAGTAACTGATGAAAAAATAAAAATTATTTAAAAAGATTTTACAAAAAAGTAAAAAAGGAGTTTTAATAAAAAATAGCTGCATCCCCAAAAAATTTTTACATTTACAATTATTCAGCTACAAAAAGAATTGTTATATATATATATATATATATATATATATATATATATATATATATATATAGATATATATATATATAACAATTCTTTTTGTAGCTGAATAATTGACCTGAATAATGACCTTGCCAAAGAATCTTGCGACACGAAAATATGCAATAAGCTTGTTAATGTAAATAAATAAGAAATTAAAAACTTCTTCTTTACCACCACTCAAGAGGTCCGACGGCAAGACAGCAGTATCTATCAAGGAAAAAGTGGATCTGCTGGCTGGAATGTTCAGCTCTTACTCAACCCTTGATACCAATGGGAAACAACCCCCAATGATTCCTAGAATTAACTCATCAATGCATGAGGTCGCTATCCGCCATCGCACTATCAGGAAAATTCTACGAAATTTTGACTCTAATAAGGCAGTAGGACCAGATGGAATTTCGACAATTGTCCTGAAGACCTGTGCTCAAGAGCTTACCTCAGTTCTCTGTAGGCTGTTCAAGCTATTATACAGCAAAGGTGTATTTTCGTCCATGTGGAAAAACTCTAAAGTCCAACCCATTTCGAAAAAAGAAAAGAAGACTATTCCTGCGAATTATCGCCCTACTGCATTACTCTTAGTCATATCCAAAGTTATGGAAAAAGCGATTAATATAGAACTCATCAAATACCTGAAGAAATTTGAGATAATTTATGACAGACAATATGGATTTCAACAACTTCGGTCTACTGGAGATTTGCTGCCTTATGTCACTTAGCTCTGGACAAACACTATTGGGAAGTTTGGTGAATCCCGTGCAATAGCTTTGGATACATCTAAAGCCTCTAACCGCGTTTGGCACCAGGTATGGTTAAGCAAATTATCTGCCAACGGTCAATCAACGAAACTGCGCCAATGGCTTATGAGCTTCATGCAAGATCGCTCCTAACATGTGGCAGTTGGCGGTATTTCTTCTGATGCGTTAAAAATCAATGCCGGGGTCCTTTAGGGTTTCATCCTGTCCCCCACCCTATTTCTTTAACACATAAACGACCTCTTGAAAACCACCTTGAACTCCATTTACAGTTTCGCAGACGACAGCACAGTTGCCTCAACTTTCACATTCTATCGATCACTTTCGGTAAATGATACAAATAGACTCAGGCAGGAACAGGTTGACTTCATTCATAGAGATCTTAAAGCAATCGATGAGTGGGGAACCAACAATCTTGTTCAGTTCAACGCCCAGAAAACACAAAACACCACGTTTTTCATGAAAGTGAATTACTCAAATCATTCCATCACAATGTCCGTAAATACTCTTGAATCAAGTCTTGAGTCAATATCTTAAAGCAATCGTTGAGTGGGGAACCAACAATCTTGTTCATTTCAACGCCCAGAAAACACAAAACGCCACGTTTTCGAAGAAAGTAAATTCCTCAAATCATTCCATCACAATGTCCGGAAATACTTTTAAAGTCCCTCTTGATCAAGTGTTGACGACGTACAAGGCTCAAATCCGACCTCTTCTGGAGTATTGCTCGCACATTTGGGGTTCAGCACCAAGGCATTCTTATCGTCTTCTAGATTCCATTTAGAAAAGGGCCCTTCGATTGATTAACAGCTCAACTCTCACAGATACCCTTGACCCACTAGAACATAAAAGAAGAGTTGCAGACCAGACATTACTCTACAAATATTACCATGGCAGATGCTCCAGAGAAATAAAAACTCTTATACTACCACTGGTCACATTCGGCCGAAGAACTTGGCACGCTGATCAGCCCCACCCATTTACTCTCAAGATTGATACTACAATGACCAATCTCCATCAAGAATCCTTCTTTTACAGGGCTGCTACGGAATGGAACAAGCTTCCAAAATCAGTTTTTCCAGAGAGCTATGACCTTTCAACTTTTCAAAAAGCGGGTCCACAATTATTTCCTTTCTATAATCCCTTCCTCTTCTAATAGTCGCAGTGTGGGCCGTCCGCGGCCCACACGATAGGTCTACCCTTTTTGCGACTATTTTCAGTAAAAAAAAAATCTCATATACTCCCGAATTTATTACACTCCTCAACACAGTTCAAAATCATAATTTTTTGGTCAAAACTCGCACTTTCTGAGTTTTAAAGGAAGAACAAAATTCTAACACCACCCCACACCATGATAAATTATTGTTAGTATTAAAATAAATTATATTTCAGATATCTTATTCACTCCCGAATTTATTACACTGCTCAACATGGTTGAAAATTATTTTATTTGTTCAAACCACGCGATTTATGAGTTTCAATTCAAATATCTATTTTATACAACACCCCAAATTTTAAAAATTACTTTTAGTGATAAAATAAATCATATTTCAGATATCTTAACACGGTTGAAAATTATTTTATTTGGTAAAACCAAGCAATTTACTTGTTTCAATTCGTTTATCAATTTTTTACACCACCCCACACTATGAGAAATTACTTTTAGTGATAAATTTCAGATATCTCATTCACTCCCAAATTTATTACATTGCTCAATACGGGTAAAAATTATATTATTTGGTCAAACCACGCGATTCATGTGTTTCATTTTGATTATCATTTTCTTACAACACCCCACACTATAAAAAATTACTTCTAGTGATAAAATAAATAAAATTTTAGATTTTTCAACTACTCCCGAATTTATTACACTGCTCAACACAGCTCAAAATCATAATTTTTGGTCAGAACTCACACTTTCTGAGTTTTAAAGAAAATACGAAATTCTTACACCCCCCCACACTATGAGAAAATACTTCTAGTCATACAATAAACCATATTTTTGATACCTGATTCACTCTCAAATTTATTACACTGCTCAACACGGTTGGAAAATATTTTATTTAGTCAAACCACGCTTTAACGTGTTTCAATTCGATTATTAATTTCTTATATCACCCCACACTATGAGAAATTACTTCCAGTGATGGAATGAATTTCTCATAGTGTGTGGTGGTGTAAGAAATTAATAAACGAATTTAAACACATAAATCGCGTTGTTTGATCAAATAAAATAATTTTCAATCGTGTTAAGCATTGTAATAAATTCGAGAGTAGATAAGATATCTAAATTATGATTTATTTTACTACTTTAAGTGATTTTTTAAGGAGTGGGGTGGTATAAGAAATTAATAATCTAATTAAAAAACATAAATTTTAAGGTTTAACCAAATCAAATAATTTTCAACTATGTTGAGCAGTGTAATAAATTCGGGAGTAAATAAGATATCTGTAATATAATTTATTCTATTACTAGAAGTAATTTTTGATAGTGTGGGGTGGTGTAAGAATTTCGTACTTCCTTTAAAACTCAGAAAGTGCGAGTTTTGACCAAAAAATTATGATTTTTAGCTGTGTTAAGCAGTGTAATAAATTCGGAAGTAGTTGAAAAATCTGAAATATGATTTAATTTATTACTTAAAGTAATTTAACATAGAGTGGGGTGGTGCATGGTGGTGTACGAAATTGGTACTCGAATTGAAACACATAAATCGCGTGGTTTGACTGAATAAAATTATTATCCAACGTGTTGAGCAGTGTAATAAATTTGGAAGAAGATGGAGATATTTGAAATATGATTTATTTTATAACTAGAGGTAATATTTTAGAGGGAGGGGTGGTGTAAGAAATTCGTACTTCAATAGAATATAATTTTGTCACTTATTATAATACTTGGGTGAATTGTTTTAGGTTGATTTTCACATGAAACAATTGCAATATAATTTGAAAATATTTCTGTTGCTAATGAGATGCTTATTTATTTCAGAGTTAAAAGTTTGGTTTAGCAATAATGCAATAATGCACCACGCACCATTTTTCAGAAATGTACACTTGTAAAAAAATTGAGTTTCGTTGTAATAAATTGTAATTTTAGTATCCATTAAACTAAGTTACTAATGTATGATTAACCAACTCCCATTCATTATTCTAATTTTGTTTCAATGCGTTAAACCAAATAGTATTTACGCGAACAGTATTTAAACATCTATAAGGGTTGTTTCTTAAAAAATCTTAACTGGACAAATATTTGTACTTGTCCGTGGAGAATTCCGCAGAGTCATTGACAGGACACAAATGTTCACTTAATAAAAATTTAAATTGTTATAAAGTGTTCGACCCCTTGAGAATTTGTGGTTGTTTAACCCCTTGAGAACTAACATTATAAAATTTCCAAGATTGTTTGCAATAAATTCATAAGAACTTTTATAGAAAATTTTGTTACTGTTTACGTTTTAATGTATATTTATAAGTATTATTTAATATTTGGGGTCATTTAAGCCTTTGGGATTAACATTTTGAAATTTAATATACTTTAATGATCTGTAATAAATGTGTGAAAAATTTTGGCACCTGTGCGATCATTATATTTAAAAAATACAGAATGTGTAGTGCAACTTGAGTTTAAAGCTAGCCCACGCACTTTTTCTGGAAAACGGAAACTGTAAAAAAATTTTGGTTTGGGACTCAAATTTGTAATAAATGTGTACAAAATTCTGAACTAGTTCTTTTTGGAGTGTGCAAAAAATGCTGGTGTAGCTTTAAGGACATAAATTATTGCTAGAATGATCGCTAACGTCCGGTAACGGACAGGCACTGGAGGAAAAAGAAGATTGGTGGACATTTTTTTGACAAGTAAATAATAAAAACTTCACGCATATGGAGCAGACTTTTTGACAGGCACAGTATATCTTTTTGCAAGAAGATGAAAGAGGTTTAAGTAAAGGAAACAATTAGTTACTTACTTGAAATCTTAATTCGTCCACGGGTGCTTTGGCATATCGTATTCCTCTAAATGAATAGATTAATTTCCCAAGTCGAGAATTAAGAGTTGTTCCCTGAATTTTTCCCAAAGGAGTTACCACTATTGGGCTAATGCCTTGAGATTTTGTTTCGGAAACGAACAAAATAAAGCAAATAACAATCAACACAATTTGGCACTCCATAGCAGAATTTCCTATTGTGTATCAAAGGTTACTAATTATTTAATCGGAACGGCTTTAAAAAATAATTAAACACTTTAATATTAATCTTGGTAGAAACAAGAAAATATATTTTTGGATTTTTTCTACGCTGAAAGCTTTTCTTTTAAGGTGACCAGATTTTTTCACAATTAAGTAATGTACCAAAAAGTAATTAACCTAAATAAATAACAAATTTTAAAATACTTTGGATTTAAGAATACAAAAAAAGAACAAAAAATGCAGTAAAAACAGTTAATTATGACAGTTTCATTTAAATTAGATTCAAATTTAGTTAAATATCATGTCCGATTAAATATTTTTTTGTAAACATATAAATAACATAATCTAGAAAACAGTTACAATATGTACCCACCTATTTCACTTTAATTTTAAAATTATCGACACTACTTCTTGTCAAAAGTAAAATAAACTTAACCTTTGAAGTAGGTAAATAATTAAAGTGGAAATACCAAATTGATTAAATGGTAATAAAATGGGGTTATACCGTCCATTATACGAGGATAGTTCACGAATTTTTGTCCCTAACATGAAAGCAAACACATGAAAAGAATGAAACTAATTTATTTCTTAACATGGTCACCTGCAACGTTTATACACTTGGTATATCGGTGTTAAATTGTTTTAAACTCCTTTGAGAAAAATTTAGAATTTTGAGTCTTTAGCCATTCATCTACCGCCGATATTACTTCGTTGTCCTAGTGGAAGAGCACAACTCGACTCAGTTTTCCTCTTTTAGTTTCTCTGATCGCTTCGCGTACCTCTGGTATTATATTCGCATAATATTTACCTGTTATGGTGCGCACATGCGGTAAATAGCCCACGAAAATAACACCTGCAAAATTCCAAAAAACTGTAGCCATGATCTTACCAGCTGATGGGACAACACAAAATCTTTGAGGCGGAGAGGAAACCCCATGCCACCATTTTAGTTTTGTTTTTTGGATTCTAGATCAAAGTAATGAACACATGTTTCGTCGACCGTGAAACATTTTTGCTTAAATTCATCGGGATTCCTGTTAATGATCTCCAAATTTGTCTCCGCTGCAACCTGGCAAACACGCTTCTGGTCTGCCGTCAACATTCGTGGAACTCAACGTGCAGAGAATTTTTTAAGACCCAATTCCAGATGTAAAATTTTTTCAATGGTTTCAACAGAAAACCTACATGTAATTAATTCTTGACTGTAATTCTTCTGTCATTTAATATCATGTCATGGACTAAATTTACATTTTCTTTGGTCACCACAGTTTTGGGGGCTCCTGCACCTGGTGCATGTTAACAGGACTTTTTTTCCAGTTTAAAATCTCATGACCAGTTTTTCATTACCTGGTACAGAGGGGCAGAGTAACCCAATACTTCTACAATGTCCTTATAAATATCTTGCGGTGATAACCCCTTTTTACAGAGGTACTTTACCGCACCTTTTATCTCAATTTTCCCATTTTTATAAATCACGCACACCACAATAACCTTTGCCTGACACTTTATTTGCAGTTATTATTTCACGCCAACTATTTTAGGGACAACAATTCGAGAACTATCCTCGTATGTGTTTACAAAATACAGATAAGCTTATTTTCCCAGAACAGTGTATGCGCAAATATTATGCTGTACATGACCTCTAATAAGTGATTATTGGAATTATTAATATTTATAGTTTCTGAATATTATTTTACATACATTAAAATTTTTAAACAAAAATTTTTTAGAACATAAAAACAACACAATTTTATTAAGTCTATAAAGAAAGATTCCCTGTAATATTGAGCCGCTATAATATTGGTTGTGTACATACTCGTACATACTTAAACACATACAGCTATGCCTTTTTTCCGTAGGGAAGTTGTTTATATTATGTAGCATAAAAATGTTAAATTTGCTGTTAAAAAACTAAAAAAATTTACTTAGAGTTTGTGTATTCTTGATTTAATTTTTTAGGAAATGGAGAGATCAGTTCACGGACCTATTCACTATTTTTTTATTTTAACCCAAACTAACTGAAAACTGAACCACGTAGGGCGCCAAGTGATTTTTCAGGAAAACCACTAAAAGTTAAATCAAACCTCAAAATAAATTCAACCGTTCTATTTAATTAAATACATGTAACACTTTAAAACGAGCAACGTAATTCGTCTCTAATGTTGTTACCACTTTTTTTTTCTAGAAACATTTTAAAACGAGTAGTATCAATACAAGTTTATTACAAAAAAAATTGTTTACAATACCTAGAGAAAAGACAGTTATTAAAATAGAATAAAAATGAACAATATTAAAATCACCAAAGGAAAAATTCGTATCATGCTAGAAGGTGAAAAATTTAAAGGGGAAAAATCCAAAACGAAATAGCGCAAATTCAAAACAGGCGAAAAATCCAACATTCTAAGTATTAAAAATTCAACGTCTGGGCAGCTAGAATTCAACTTTAAACAGCGAAAACTTAGCACTTGATTTACTAAAAATCCAACGGCGACCATATATCCAAAAAAATTGTGTAAATTCGGCGAGGATTCAAAAAATTCAAAACACCAAAAAAAAATAGTCGTGGACAGCCAACCAAATAAAAATTTCGTCTAGACCAAAAAAAAATGGACCGTTGACCAAGGAAAAAGTCAAAGAAAAAATGGAAAGGTCGATAACAATTATATCAATAGCTTATACTTCAAATCCATGGTATAACGATTCTCGACCTTTCTGTTTCCTAAACGGAACTAAGATTACTTGACGAATACGCGCTATTTTAAAACAAATCTTATCGAGCGCTAACGATAAAACACCTGCAGTGACGGCCTAGAAATACGAGGGATGGCTCTATTACATTTACGAGGAAAAGTCCCGTTACAATTACAAACTTACCAAAGAACATTTATTATGTTTTTACTGGATAACACCAGATAGTTCAGATAGTTCTAAACATAAAAATATTTTGCACTATTAAAAAATGGGTTACTAATCCCAACAAATACAATACAATATAATACAATACAATATAATACAATATAATACAATACAATACAAAACAATACATATGCAAACATCAGAACAAAATAAAGTTGTAGCAACGTTAATTTACTGCCCACCAAAACATGCCTTAAAAAATATCAGTATCTCGATATTCCAACTGGGGACACAGATTCATAGCAATAACTGACTTTAATGTTAATCGTTCTTACTGGGGAGCCACATAATGTCAAGAATAATTTAAAAAAGTAAGTCTATATTGATAAAGCATAAGAAATAACTTTGTACTATTTATTTTTACTTAAGATATTTAGTTGGGCGAACACAATGATATAAAGTTGGCCGCAAAAAGTCTGTCCTGAATGATGGTTGTCGAATTTTAAAAAATAAAATTTTACTGCGACTGTGAACATGTGACAAACTGGACCGAGAAAAAAATGTTATATAAAATATCAATATAGAATACCAGAATGTTTCTATATTGATTTCAAAAGTTGTACCGATATAAAGAAAAATTAATATTGTTGTAAAATAAATGTTTTGTAAAATATGATTTCGTTACTTTTAAAATAAATAAAAATTAACATACCTTTGTTTTTTTATATAAAAAAAAACAAAAAAAATAATTATTATTTTTTCATCATAATTACTATTATTAATTTATTATTATTAATTTAAACAAAATAAAATAAACATGGAAAGTATTAAAAGGTATACAAATAAATAAACTAAAATTATGCAACCACGCATACACTTTCACACTATTTAAATTTACAAATTACAATTTAAACTTAATTAAATCTTTACTTTAAAATTATATTCCTTTTTATTTTTAATTAATACGCTTTTCAAACAAATGAATTTTACTAAAAGTTATTACAACGAAAATTTATGGAAATTAAAAAAAAGTGGCAACGCTTAAAGAAAGTCTGTTTTGTGTATCACAAGATTTGGCAACGCTTGAATATTTGTCTTGTGTCAAATATGTCAATATTAATGATCCGTGATATATGTGTAAAGTGCTACTCAAAGGCGACTTGATGAATCTTGAGGAACAGAAATTCTTTCTCATATAAGTTTAAAAACTGTTATCCCAGTCAAATTACTCGATATCTTCTGATCAATGGTAAGTCTGCTCCCTAACACTGTTGTTTAAAATGTAGAGTTTATTAATTTTAACTATAACCACACTTGTTATAAATTTTCAAATATGGCGATTTTAAAAATGGCCGTCTCCTTTCTGGAGAGGTATGTTTATAACAAAAATTTCTTTTCAAATATAAAATACTTAATAACTGTATCCAAACATGGGAATAACAATTGTGTTACTTTCAAAATAATGTATTTCACAATTAATTAATTTTTTAGCAAACAATGGCCGTCCATTTGTTAAAAAAACACACAAAAATTACACTATTTGGGCCATGAAATGCCTAGGACTGACCCCGATCTCTTTGATGCAAACATATTTATATGAATCTTAAAATCTCAGAAGGCTATGACTTCAAATTATGAAAACCAATTAAATCATTGGATTTTTTGGTAATTAATTTCAAACTACAAAATTTTTTAATAAGGTAAGATTTAACACTTCTATATTTTACATTATAAGTTTAAATTAAATAGAAATCAATTTATTATGATTACTCGATAAACTATTTTATAATCTTTACATATTTTGTTAAATAAATATTGTTAATTCTGGGTTGGCAATGACAATTCTCTATAAATTACCAAAGTTTTGGAAGATTCTTTGTATTGGTAGTCGTTTTTAAATTATTAATTTCCTTTAAAATTTGTTTTTCTTAATATTAACCGATATTGCTATTTTCAGATAAGGGAGACCATCTAGATTATTTTGGTATACTTTCTGCCTCTGTAGGGGTCAAATTAAAGAAAATATCCTTTCTACAATATTACCTTTTGACAAGCAAGTTTTCTGATGCTATAACATTATTAAAACACCCAAATTAACATTATTCTTACAAAGATACATAAAATTTACAGCTATTATATTAAATTAATACATAGACTTAATATTAAACAGGTTAATATTTCATATGTCTATTTATCTTTGTCTAAAAACCTTTCTAATGAATCTTTTGATATTCTCGATCGGAGCTCTTTCAATGTAATTGAGATATATATATATATATATATATATATATATATTGAGATGATATAATATTAAAGTAAGAAGATTTAAAACAAATTACATGGAAATAATCACTATTACATTGAAAGAGCTCTGATCGAGAATCTCAAAAGATCCATTAGAAAGGTTGTTAGACAAAGATAAATAGAGACATGAAATATTAACTATTTAATATCAAGTCTATGTATTAATTAAATATAATAGCTGTAAATTTTATGTATCTTTGTAAGAATATTGTTAATTTGGGTAATTTAATAATTTTATAGGGATTCCGGTCCTGCTGACCGAACCGTGTAAACCGTCCTTGGTGAACTAGCAAATTTTTTCAAAAACCTTATAATCTGTAAGAGTTAAAATCACAAAAGTAGTCAGTGTTCATAATTGAATAAACTGTAAGTACATTAACTTAATAGTTTTAAAATAATAACAACAATTAACATCATAATCGCATATGTATTGCGGCGTGGCTATCAGATACTCTTATCAGAGAATCGACAGAGTCGGATTTGAAACCTATTGCCCCTACCGAAATTAACAATGTCGTCCAATACTATACCAAATATTAGCCAATCTTTTTCTTCTCAGTCGTACTCCTCCGTAGTAGCCAAACCAAACTTCCCAAGCAAAGATCAAGCAATCGTATTTCCTGCTATTGAAAACACCCAACTTCAACACTATCTTATTCCTCTTGGCAGCATTATCCAACCGAAAAACATTATATTTGCATCAAGATTATCCAACAATCGTATCTGTACATATTTATCTAGCAAAGCGATCGTTGATAAATTTATGAATGAATAAGGACAAATCGAAATTATGGGAAATATAATAACAGCTCGTCGGCTCATAACTCCAGCAGAAATACTGGTTCTTTCGAATGTTAGCCCAACCATTCCCCATGAAATACTTATAAAAGAGTTAAAGAAAATTGGGTTAAATATGGTATCCCCAATCAACTTTCTAAGAATTAGCGCATCCTTACCGGAGTACAACCATATACTAAGTTTCAGACGACAGGTTTTCATAAGTCCTCACACAGTCAACATTCCAGATACTTTTGTAATCCACTTTGATGATACTGACTACAGAATCTTCCTATCACAAGACAACCTTAAATGTTATTTATGCAAGCAAGTAGGCCACGAAGCTTCAACCTGCAGGCTCTTCACTATCACAAATTCTAACTTACTACCCCTCGAAGCACCCTCACATTTTACTACAATAGGCTCTACTGTGCCGCAACAAGCCCACCCGCAATCTGCGGTCTCCCAATCAGTTTTCCAGTCCGAAAATCCTGCTTCTCATACCATATCCAGTAATGAGCTATCCCTAACGTCTTCTGACCAGTCCAAAAAGAGACCTCTACCGCTATCTCCACCTATTGCACCCGCATCCGTAAACGAAACATTCTCCGTACCAACTACAGTTAACCATAATACCAAGAAGAAAAAAACCGACAAAAGCAAACAACATTATGCAGATATTCTTAAAGAATATATAAAAAACCATTACCCCCCATTTGACTTAGACCACGATCAACTTCAAATACTACTTAATAACGTTCAAGGAAGTCAAGACCCCATTAGCGTCGTAGAAGATTTTACGTCAGATTTCTTAGGACTCATTGATATGCTTACCTTAATATATCCTTATCTTGGTGACAAATCTCTGAAAACTAAGTGCACAAAACTAAAGAAGAAACTTGTCTCTCATATTGGTTAGCAAACATCTGAAGCTGACAGTGATTCCTCTTTATGTAGCACTTCAAGCTTATCCAAGTAGACTTCATCTAAAGGGCAACCATCTATTCTTGCTTTATCATGCCATTTGACTCTATAATTAAATGGATATCAATGGATATTTTCATCAGCTTCCTATGCTGGAATTAATAATACAAGGTCACTCCCCCGATATTATTTGCCTCCAAGAAACCAACTTCACTGCTGCAACCTTACACAATCCAAGAAAATATAACTGTGTTCGAAATGATAGACACCAGGCTCTCCGCGCTAGCGGCGGGGTTGTCATATTGACCAAAAAATGTATTCAGGTTGACCAAATACATCTAAACACACAACTTGAGGCTGTAGCAGTAAAAATTAGTGGAAAAAAGACGTATTACATCTGTAATTTATATCTATCTCCAAGTATTACAGTAGATTACAATGCTTTAGAGCAACTACTGCAGCAAATACCCTCCCCTCGAATAATACTGGGAGATTTTAATGGTCACAATGTCATATGGGGCTCTCAGCGTTCAAATGAGAGAGGAATAATGATTGAAAAAATTCTTGGTAACGAAAACTTAAACATTTTAAATACCGGAAGTGGTACCCGATTTAATCCTGTCACTGGAGAAAGTTCAGCGATCGATCTTAGCTTAAGCGATCCCACGCTTACCACGATGTTATCATGGGAAGTTTTCCAATACACATATAGTAGTGATCACTTTCCAATAAAAATGTCTAACCACACTGCCACTAAAAACAACCACGAATCCTTCCATCCAAAATGGAAACTTAATAAGGCAAACTGGATCGAATTTGCTACCTATATCACCAATAACCTGGCTTCATGTAAATATTCTAATAATATTGATGATACAATCTCCAGTTTTAATAATTCGTTAATCAAAAGTGCTGACCTCTCAATTGGAAAAACAAAAAAAATTAATGGACATCATCCTGTCCCATGGTGGAATAAAGAATGCGAGGACGCCATAAAAGAAAGCAAAGCGGATTTTAATAAATTTAAAAGACATAAAATCCCAGGGAGTCTCATGGAGCATAGAAGACTAAAAGCTAAGGCTAATTTAACAGTTAAGATTTCCAAAAAGAATTCGTGGACACAACACGTAAATAGCATCAACAGCTCCACCCCTATGACTCAGGTCTGGGGAAAGGTGAGGAAAATATCTAATGTCCCACATTCTAACCATATTACATCCCTTAAGATAAACAACCAAACTCATACCTGTTCAAATGAATTATCGGAAATATTTGCCTTAATGTTCCATAAATATTCTAGTAATGAAAATTATACTCCCAATTTTTTAAAAAAGAAAAAGCTATCCGAGAAACAACCCATAATTATTTCAGAACAGAACGATGTCCCAATAAATCAGCCCATTAGCCTCCAAGAACTTTAAAATGCCTTAGACCACACAAAAAATTCTAGCCCAGGCCCAGACGATATTCCTGTCATCTTTCTAAAAAATAATATAAGAAAAAACAAATGAATAGCACTTCACACATAAATCACAAATCATTAATATTGACATATTTGACACAAGACAAATATTCAAGCGTTGCCATATCTTGTGATACACAAGACAGACTTTTTTAAGCGTTGCCACATTTTTTTAATTTCCGTAAAATGTTTGTAATAACAACTTTTAGAAAAATTTACGTTTGAAAAACGTATTAATTAAAAATAAAAAAGGAATGTAATTTTAAAGTAAAGATTAAATTAAGTATAAATTGTAATTTGTAAATTTAAATAGTGTGAAAGTGTATGCGTGGTTGTATAATTTTAGTTTATTTATTTGTATACCTTTTAATACTTTCCATGTTTATTTTATTTTGTTAAAATTTTATTATTAATAAACAAGTTGATCATTTCATGTCATGATCATTAAACCGACACTGGGAATAAAGGGATCTCAGCTCTGGATTTTTTTTTTTTTTATGTTCTGGTTCCCACGAAAAGGGATATCCTGTAATGTTCAGAGAACATCGTGGGAACCAAGGGAAAGAAGGTAGGAGTTGGTGTTCTTCTTAAATTTCTGAAGGTGTATGCCTCGGGGAACACCTCCCTAGGCAATGAGTTCCAAAGCCTCGCAATTCGTTGGATGAATGAGTCTTTGGAAAGTGATGTTCTGCAGGTCTCCAAAGTGACCACGAAGGGGTGTGAAGACTGAACTTGACGGGTTAATCTCGAAGAGACTGCCAAAGGAGGAACGATTGTTGATATTTCAGAAGAGCATTGCCCATGAAAATATCTATAAAATAGAGACAAATCGCCAACTTTTCTACGGTGTTCCAGACAAGTGAGCGAGTTTGTAAGCGAGGCATCACCGACGAGACGAATTGCCCTTTTTTGGACAGAATCCAGTAGCTTCAGGATATGTTTAGGTGCTGCACTCCAAATATGGGAACAGTACTCCAGTACAGGTCGGATCTGTGCCTTATAGATCATAAGCAGCTGACTGGAGGTGAAATAGCTCTTGGCACGAAACAAAAAACCAAGTTTTTGGGATGCACTTTTGGCAATGAACCTCACGTGATTTTCTCAGGAAAGGTTATTGCTGATAGTAATACCAAGCATCGATATGGATGACTTCAGTGGTATGGTTACTCCTGACAAAGTTATGTTAGGCACAGTGAGATCGGCTTTTCTAGAGAAAAGACATGCTTGTGTTTTGTTTGCATTGAATTCTACCAAGTTATTGGATCCCCATTCGAGAATTGTTGCTAAGTCCATATTTATATTGTTAACATTTCTTCCTCGTTCATTTCTGGTTTCACGGGCTGATATAGGGGCCCTGGAAAAGAATGCGGTATGGAGGGTACTATCATCGGCAAAGCTGTGTACGGGACATGAAGTTGCTTTCAATAGGTCGTTGATGTGAAGTAAAAATAGTGTTGGTACTAGAATGTATCCTTGCGGAACACCAGCATTTATGAGTAGAGTATCAGATGAAACTCCATCGACCACTACATGGAGAGACCTGTTTGAGAGAAAACTAGCAAGCAGAGAACACAGCTGAGGGGGCAAGCCATAAGATGGAAGCTTGGCGAGGAGTCCCTGGTGCCAAACTCGATCGAACGCCTTGGAGATATCTAATGCCACAGCTAAAGTTTCTCCATACTTTTCAATAGATAGCTGCCATATATGTGAGACGTATGCGAGCAGGTCACCAGTTGATCTCTGATGGCGGAAGCCATATTGCCTATCATTGATAATTCCTGAGTCTTCCAGATATTTTATGAGCTCGATGTTGATGGCTTTTTCCATGACCTTTGAAATAATAGATAGCAGTGCGATAGGTCTGTAGTCTGTAGGGTCTTTTTGCCTTTTTTAGGGACTGGCTGTACTCTTGCAATTTTCCAATTGGACGGAAATACTCCCAAATTGTAAGAGTGGTTGAACAACTTGCAAAGAACAGGTGTTAGTTCAGGGGCACATTTCTTGAGAACAATCGGCGGGATTCCGTCAGATTCACAGGCTTTGTTGGTGTTGAGACCCAGCAAAATCTTTCTGATAGTACGTTGGCGAAAGGTGATCTCGGGCATGTGACTGTCAACTTGTATATATATATATATATATATATATATATATATATATATATATATATATATATAAATATATATATATATATATATATATATATATATATATATATATATATGTTTTACCTTTTGTTCTTTGCCTTCATGTAAATGTTTAATCAGTGTTATTAATGAGTTAACTGATATATATATATATATATGTTTTACCTTTTGTTCTTTGCCTTCATGTAAATGTTTGGATCAGTGTTATTAATGAGTTAATTTATATATGTCTTACTTTTTGTTGTAACTTGGTAAAGACTGTTACTCTTACTTCTGTTCTGGTTATTTTATAAAGCTGTAAATTTTACATTTTTGGTTTGTTCTAGCAAGAAAATTTTACCATAGCTGTTAACTTTGACTATATTTGTTATGATGTTGCTATTGAACTGTGTACCTTAATTATCTATTGTGTGAGTAAAGTATCCAACATATTTTTGCTATAATTTTATTTATTTGTTTCACCATAATCATAGTTGTTTATCTTGTAGCCCTAGTGCCTATAAGATCTAGGGGTTTCCGGCTTATACCGTCAAGCCGGTGGCGCAGCTCACTTTTATATTTTTTTCTTCTACCCTCTACGGCTGAGCTCGGGCATAATTTGCCAGTAGAGAAACCGCTAGCAGAGTACTCGTTAGAGAACGAAAAAGACGTGGCAATGACATCAATGAAATCTTACTGAATTTGACTCCCAAATTCACTAGGTGTTGCAGTGATAATATTTTTCTGCCCACACCTACATATTATACTTTGTTAAAAGTTTTACCAACGATTTACGCGAACATTAAAAGTTCGGAAGGAAGTATGTGTTAAATATTTAAACACTACCGACGTTACTAATTAAAAAATTGTATTTTGTAAACTAATAGCGTATGAGAATGAGAAACGTCCATTTGGTAGTTTAAAAGTGCCATACAAAGATATTGTTGAATTCTCTTAAGAATTAACAAAACAAAAAAATTAAACATTGATCAAGATAATGGTATCAGTAAATTAACAATATAAAAAAACTTAATGAATATTATTTTTTTAAATTAAGCAGTATTTACCGTCTATAATAAACGGAAAAAATATTTTACAGATAGACTTCCTCAAATTAACCAACCCTTTTCGATACGTGATTCTTAGTTGGTCGAATTTCTATTTTTATGTTAGTATGCGAAACCCCTCGTACACTAGTATTCCCGGGCGAAATCAAAAATCAAACGCCCGACGAAGAGTCCAATATTATATTTTTTTAACTAACCTGTGAACATGTTAACCGTTAAAGAGATTATTTGTTTATGAAAATTGTCAACGCCGCAGGGCTAACCAAAATCTGATCAACATATTTTTTATACTATTGGGCTGACCTTAACTGCATTCTCGTATAAGGGATGACTTTGGTATGATTCACATATAAAAAAAAATAATTGTAGGATTTTCTTACCCCTCTACTTTTCCCTCTTGGATAAAGAACATATTCAAATATAAATAATGAAATATATACCGCTCCAGATACACTGGAAATGCCAAGTGGACCAGTGGCCTGTTCATATAGCGGGCTTACCATTGTATCGTTTATAAATAATATATATATATATATATATATATATATATATATATATATATATATATATATATATATATATATATATATATATATATATATATATATATAATTACGTGTCACGTTGTTGGACTCCTAAACTACTGAACTGATTTTTATAAAATTTTGCACATTTCGGCAGATCATCCAACTTGAAATATAGAAAAGATTTTATCTTAATTTATAATTGCAGTATTATTTTATTGCGAATTATTTGTTTATTAACAAAGAGTTATGATTATCTTAGTTTAAATAGATTCTTACAGATGGCGGTATAAGGTAATTTTTTGACTGGATTGAGTAAGTATCCAATAGATGGTGCCACGTTAAAAGTTCAAACGTTTTATGTAACCTAAAATTTATTAGTGGTAAATTGACATTAACGTAATACAGTGAAATTAAAGATATATAATATGATATTAAATAAGGGGTTCGTATCTACAACATTCGAATTATCGCGTATTTAGATTTTAAAAATGCAAAATAGTGTCAATTGTTTGTCGAATCAAAAATACATTTCCAGACGAAAGGTTGTAAAGTTGATCTTCATCTGTCACCATTGACAAATATTTATAGGTACGTTCAGAAATTGATTTTAAAATAGTAACTTAGAAAAGGATATAAAGCTACATTAAAGTCTTTATTTTGCTATGTCACACACACACAATATCTGTTTTGTTGGAATGTAAAACAGTTCTATTTCAGAAAGGGCGTCAAGCTAACTTATCTTTTTTTAAGGAAGTTTTTTACGAGTAATTTGCGAAAAATTATATAGTCAATTGTTTGCGAATAAAGTATAATTTTTGTGTCTAAGCTAACCTATCTTTCATTAAATTACTGTGGTGGTTAAAAAAAATAGGGAAAATCCTAAAGAAAAGATAAAAAATATCTATAATATAAAAATAAATTGCCATTGGTTAGTACCGCAAAAACTGAAATAACTTTTGACACATTTCAATGAAATTTTTAGGCAATCTTTAGATTGGCCCCGCAGGTGTTTTTATAAATTTTAGTAGCGATCAGATGAGCAAAGGGGATGAAATATAAAAACTATCAAAACGGCCAATATTAGTGTTGAATTTATACATATAGTCACGCCTTCTTTCCGTAGGGGTAGTTTCTTTGCGTTTCTTGCACACATCTTTTGCTTCCTCTACTTTCATGAGTGCTCTCATACATGCTCGTCGGTTGTTGGTACTCTTGATCTGGCCTTTCTTTAAAACAATTTTGATCTGATCAAAATATGTTCGCCGAGGACGACCTTGTCGATTTGTTCATTCAAACTCGCCTTATAAATTTGTTTTGTCATTCTTCCTTCGAATTTATAGTCAGATTTTACTGAAATTTTGTAAATGCTCCAACTTAAGAGATGGGATAGTTTTTATCACAATAAGTCTCTACAAAAGGGGTAACAGGCGGTTGATATATTAAAAAATATCACAAATGGCCGATATTAGTTTCAAATCTATAGTATTTGGGATCGCTGAGTTTAATAGTAACATTCCCAATTTTGTTAGCACTCTTACGAAAGAAGTGGTAAAGAAATGGAGTACAAAAACTATTAAAAAAGCCGATATTGGTGTTGAATTTATAGTTTTTGGGTCGCTGAGTTTGATAGCAATATTTTCGAAGCAGGCAAGCCAACGTTTGTGCAGGACAACGTCTGCCGGGTCTGCTAATTTAATTATAAATGCTTAGAGTGTACAAATGTTGTCATGAATAAAAATCGGAAAGCAATGTATACTTGCCTAAAAATTTTTAAATGTTTTTAAGAAAATAAATAAAAAGGAACAAAATAAACCATCCAAAATTTCAAATTAAAAAATAGACAGTGTCTCCACAGAAAGAAAAACTGTGCATATTGACGAAGACTGCTTCTTCTGATAGTGTTTTACTTTCTCAAGTGTTAACGACTCACATATTGACTACTTCTTTGTATCTATCTTTATCTTGAGCTGCGTGGAGAAGTTCCTCAGCAGTTAAACCTGTCCATTATCGGAGATTTCGAAGCCAGGATAGCTTTTTGCGGCCTATCCATATTTTCCCCTAGATCTTGCCATTCAGAATAAGCCGAAGCAGACTATAACGTGCCCTATTCTTATGAGTACATTCTCGTTGGTAGTTTGGCTTGTCCACAGAATTTTGAGCAACCTTCTGTACAGCCACATTTCGAATGCACTGATGCAGTCAATAATTTTTTGGTGAAACGTCCATGTTTTGAGTACAACAGAATAGACCATACATAGCACTTGGTAAACCTTTCCCGCAGATGAATGTTAAGTTGCTTGGCACAAAGTAGCGACTTGAGTTTTAGAAATGCTCTTCTAGCTATATCTATTCTAGCCTTGATTTCTTTGTTTGGATCCATCGACTGATTAATCCAGCTTTCAAGATATTTAAAGTGCTGAAGAACTCTATCTAGATTCTCACCATTAACTGTTATTCTTTCCGGGCCAACATTCATTTTGCTAACAACCATAAATTTAGTTTTTTTGACATTGATTTTCAGTCCCCATCTATTACTTTCTCTGTTTATCTTATCTAACATACATTGTACTTCTTTCAATGATTCAGCTAGAAGCACAGTATCATCTACATATCGAATGTTACTAATGATTTCGCCTCCAATCTTTATATCTTCACCAGATTGTGTTGTTCCTTTAAATATATTTTTCGTGTAAAGGTTAAAAAGTGTAGGAGACAAAATACAACCTCTCTTTATAGGTATCTAAGTGTTCTCCTCTCCATCTAGTGTTACTGTGACAGATTGATTTCAGTAGAGAGAAAATAACAAACGTATACCATTATTATCGAGGAGTATATTCTGCAGAGTTTGTAAGAGTTTGTTATGCTGTACGCGATTAAAAGCCTTTTCGTAGTTGTTTCGTCGTCTTTATATGAATTTCGTACTCTTTTTTGGCAACTTGTTTATTTCTCAAGTTATTTCACATTGACAGTCACGAGATGATCTCGACAGCAAGCGCCTTCACATTATTTTCAAAAAAAAATATTACAGGGTGTGCAAAAGATAAATAATTAACTAAACATAACATTTCTCCCCGCCGTGGCAGAAGTATCAACTTTGTCCACTCTCTTCAATATTCAATCTGCATAACTTCGTAACAGGTCGTTTATAGGAGCCATTCGCAGTTTTTACTTGAACAACTCTAATTTTTTCGTCGGGGCCCGGAAAACCTTTTCCACTAATCCAAGTCTCCAAGATTTTCTAGGAGCGTTATCATCTATGATGATAACTACGTCATCTAGTTTCATGGGTCTGCCATCATCCCTCCACTTCGTTATTTTCGTTAACGTTGGTAGATATTCTCTCGTCCATCTTTTCCAGAACGAGTCTCGTAGTGCTTGAGCTTGTCTCCAATGTCTCCTTAAACTCCCATTTTCAGTTTCGAACGCAGTTACATAATTCGTAGCTCCCAAAAGAAAATGGTTTGGTGTTAATGCCTCCAAGTCATTAGGATCGACAGATACTTTCGTGATTGGTCTGGAATTCACGATGTTTTCGCATTCTGCAAATAAAGTGAGGAGAAGCTCGTCCTTCAAAGTCTGCTTATTGAGAATAACATGGAATGTAGTTTTAACAGAGCGCACTAGTCTCTCCCATGCACCGCCCATATGGGGAGAAGCAGCTGGAATAAATTTCCATTCAATATTTTTCTCTAACATTTCTTGTTTTAATTTGTCTCTATCAATTTCTTTGATAGCTCTTTTCAGTTCTTTAGAGGATCCTCGAAAATTAGTTCCGTTATCGGAGTAAATTTGCAGCGGTTGTCCTCTTCTTGCTATCATTCGTCTTACAGCCATTATCGATGACTCCGTTGACAACGAGTGAGCAACTTCAAGATGCACAGCTCTCATTGATAAACAGGTGAAAATAACTCCCCACCTTTTCTCGCGTCGCCGACCAACTGTTACATACATAGGTCCAAAATAATCGATTCCGGTGTAGGTGAATGCATGAGCTGGTGGAGTTAATCTGAATGCAGGAAGTTGGCCCATTTGAGGAATTTCAGGCTTTGCTTTCAAGATTCGGCATTTATTGCATTCTGCAAATGTGGTCTTCACGGCTGATCTTCCATCAATTATCCAAAATTTTTGTCTGGCAGTATTCAAAACTGTCTCGATACCTTGATGTGCACATTGTTCGTGATAATAGTGCAGAAGAAGTTTAGTCAGTCTATGTTTGGGTGGTAATATCATGGGTCTTCTGGTTTCCAATTCCATTTTAGTGGCTAAGTCGGTCCGTCCGCTTAATACTAAAACGCCATTTTCGTTCATAGTTGGTGAAAGTTGTCTTAATCGACTTTGGTTTCTCAAGATTCTATTCTTCTTCAGAAAGTATCTAGTTTTTAATTGCCTGATTGCTTGTTCAACTTCAGACCGTATGATGCTTGGGCCCTGTTCAGCGTCATTTTTGTAGACTATGTTATCCTCCCGATTATCTTAAAATATTTGACAGATTGAGTCCATTTCTCTTTATAGAATTTTGCCTGCCACTAGCATTGCTCCTTTTATGGCTTCCCACTGAAGATCAATATTATTGTGTGAAGATGAAGTTTTTTTCAACAGTTGGAGGTCGTATTTTAATTGTCTGGCCGGGTTCTCCTAATTTTTTTTAGCTTTACGCATATTTTTGCACTAAGTAGAGTATAATCCGAGGCAGCATCTTTAATTGCGTTTTGAATCGACTGTTAATTAGGATATAGTTAATCTGATTTATAACTATGTTATGTTCTTTATCGGCGGGCGATTTCCAGGTATATAACCTCCGTTTCGGCTGTTTATACCATGTATTAGTAACAACGAATTTTTCTTCCAGGCAGAAATCCACTAAGGTTTCGCCTCTATCATTTTGACGGCCTAAACTCCAAGATCCAGTTACTCCGTTTGTGGTTTCAGAGCTAACCTTGGCATTGAAATCTCCCATTATTATATTTACCTCTTATTTCATTATGTAGGCAATCATATCTTTGACTTGTCTATAGAATTATTTAACGTCGTTATCAGGTTTGTCTGCAGTGGGAGCGTATGCCTGAAAAATGTAAACATTTACTGGATGAGCTTCTAATTTAATCATTATAACCTGATCTGACAGGAAAACAAAGCTTTTAACTGCTTGGTTTAATGATCCTTTAAGTATAATTGCTACCCCATTTATGTGTGTGATATTATGTTTACCAGAATAGTAGGTATTTTGGATAATTCCTGTTCCAGGCCAGTCTGTTTCACTAACTCCTAAAATTTTAATATTTAATCGTTCGGCCTCAAGCAGAACATTTTTTTACTTCCTAGCTTCAAATATTGTGCGGACGTTCCACGTAGAAATTTTATCAATATTTTTTGTTTTCCTCCCGGGGATTCTTCGCACCCCTGTCCTATTTAAATGACGCCGGGGACTCGGGGCCATTGTCTGTTTTGTATTCATCATGAGAGTTTTTCTTGGGACGTATTGTGCAGTAGTTTCCCATTTGCTTTCTGCACCGCTGCTTTTTGACCGGTTTCACCACTATGGCTGTGCCCGAAATTGTGACATGTATTGCCGATTCGTCTAGGACTATCGCCGCTACCGTCTAAGAACGAGGCTGCTGCCCCCCATAATTTTTCACCATATATAACTACTCTTACTTAGTTTAGCCTGCAGGTCAATGCAGTTACCAGAGTATGGCACTTGGAGCCATAAGTGAGAGCTGAATAATTTCCTGACGAAGACTACAAACATGGAATTAGATTCGTTTTATTTTAAGTAAGAAATACCAACCCTTAACAAAATTTTAGGATCCTGGAAAGAAGATCAAAATATGTCTCTAACGATAAGCAGAAAGAAATTGTAGAAAACTTTAAAAGAAATTAATTTTAACAGGTAAAAACAAAATAGGAAATCGCTCTGAATCGAAAAAGATTAAATTATTTGCTGGCGGAGACATCATTTAAGACAGATAAAACAGTTTCAAAGTGAGAATATAAATATTTATTATTTGGACGAAACTTGGTCCAATAAAGACTAGTTCATGGAGAAAAGTGGACATTATTCAGTGGCTTGGACAAAAAAAGCGTAATATTTGACGTAAATATGGTGAAAAAGGAACTGTTTTCCATAGTATCTTTAAATAAAGCTCGCTTCACGGAGTATGTACTTGACAAAATTGCCCAATTAAAAAGTTTTGTAGCAAGGAGAAACACAACGTTTAAAATGAAAGATATTAAAATTCTCTTTTTAAGATATCGATTTCAAAAAATGGCGTTTGTTGAACATGTAATAACAGAGGTAAAAAAAATGTGGTAACTGGACCACTTTATTAAATATATGCCGCTACAACCCAGGTGGGGCGTAATAAACCCCGCGGCACTTTACAGACGTCTAACTACTTTTTATAGTAACTATTACAAGCATTTTAAATTTAAATAATATTTTTGTTAAATTTATATGATAATACCCATATTTACTGCACTGCAGGTAGGAAATGACCCTGCTGAAAAAACCTTTTTTGCGACAGGCTTCCAAATTAGTTATTAGTTAAGTAAACCTACCCTTTCTGTATGTTTAGTTAAGTTTACTTTGTTTATCTAGACTGTCTTATATAGTTGTTGTTTTGTTTAATTAAATAATAGTATATTGTGCAACTAGTGCGAGAGCGTTCATTCGCATTTATTCGAGTGAGCAATCGACAACATCGCACGGGTTGTGCATACTATTTTTTATTGCGAATGCGGAATAAACGCGAGCATCTTTTTTTTAATTAACTTTCATGAAATATACAATCTGTCTTTAACAAAACAATAAGTACTTAGGTTAACAAATGCAAAATGACATAGAAAAGAGGTATCCAGTGATATCCCTCCTAGCGAGTAATGCGTATGTTGCATTAGTTTTGTTTACATATAACTGAGTACTGTCAACTGAAAGTTAAGAACTATAATCTATAACGAAGGTACAACGCGAAAACAGGGGTCCAGACCAAAAATATTACCTGAAATAAAAATATAAATTTTGTAATGTTAACTTATCAGTTGCGCGTTCGGCTGTTAACCGAAAGGCTGGTGGTTCGAATTTGCGTGCGACAAGGATAGTTTGCGTGTGCTAAGTATAATTTGCGTGCACCAAGTAACACTCAAATAATAAAAGCGTGCGCTAAGTAAACTTGTCACACTCAAATGGGACAACAGCTATTTTTCAACCGCAACAGCGTGCTCTAAGATACTACTAATAAAAACTTTATTATTATTAAGCAAGAACCTGCTGCCACAAAAGTATAAGGTATGCACTGTTAAGTGATTGACAAGTTAGCATCCTTGTATTTTGGGTACCTGTACTTAAAAATACAAGGCTGCTTTCTTACAAAAATAAGAAGAATTATCTCCGGAACGTGACCAATTTCTGAACACCTATCAAATATGCCCCGCCCACCAAAACGTATACAACCTGTGATCGTGACAGACAAATGTCATAGACTGTCAGCATTACAAAAGCAGACAATTATATCTCCAGAAGATGCCATCCAATAGAGATGGCGAATCTTTCTCCCTTTCTCTTTCTCTCTCTCTCTTTCTCTTTTTGTCTCTCTGCACTTATGACCAAGATAAACGTTAAACAAGTTAAAAAATAAGAGTATCACTACAAAATGTAAAAGCCGCAACCTCCACCGACTTTTCCATTCACACTCGCCTTATAAATTTGTTTCGTCAATTTTTTTTTATCCATCCTTTCTACGTGTCCAAACCATCTAAGCATTCCATTATCTATCTTTGTAACTACATCTTCTTTTACACCACAGCGTTCTCTTACTATTTTTTACTTTATCCAACCGAGTCACTCCGGCTATACTACTGATGACCGCAGCATTAATCCTATTTTTATGCTTTTTCTGCCAAACCCAACATTTACTACCATACATAAGTGTAGAAAGTAACACACCTCTATGCACAGCCAGACGTAACTTTTTTAACACTTTCTGGCTGCTCGTAAAGCTATGCAGTGCCCAATTCATTTGTTTTTTTGCTAACACCCTTCGCTCAATGTCACTGTCATACTTTTCATCTCTCGTAATCTTTAAACTGAAGTACACAAATTCATATTACTTGTTCCATTCTTTCTCCCTTAATCAGAACTTTACAGTTTCTTAAGTTTTATTCTCTTTTAAAAACCATTACTTTTGTTTTGCTTACATTTATTTTCATCACTTTAATTTTTAGGGCATTATGCATAATATTAACCATCGCCTGCAACTCCTCTTCAGATGACGCTAATGACTTGATCATCGGCGTAAAGAAGGCATTTAACGATCAAATCATTCATTTTTAATCCATACGCACTCTCTTTCAAATCTTTTAAACAATCGTCTATATATAAGTCAAACAGCTATGGTAAAGCCATACATCCCTGTCTTACACCTTTTGCGATGTTAAACCATTCCGTCAAGCTCCGTTTATCCTAACACAAGTAGGGGGATACTCGTTAATTGATTTTAGTGCTTATATTAAACTACCGCTCATCCCATACATAGACGTCGACCACAATTCACTCATTACCACTCTGTCATAGGCCTTTTCCAAGTTTATAAAAGCACAATAGACCTTCTGACTTGTAGCCAAGAATTTTTTGATTATAACTCGTAATAAAAAGACCTGATTCATACATCTTCGTCCTCTTCTAAATCTGCTACCACTGCTGACAATGTTTTTTTTATAGTTTTGCCTAGAGCTAGATAGTTGCTCTTTCAGTCGGTTAAAAAAACTTCTATATGTTAGGAAGTCAAAAAGATTAGAAGATTGTTTATATTTCTTCCATTAGTTCCGCTTGTGTTTCAGCATCTGTAGAAGTTCCCAATTAATCCATGGTTTTAGTTTGTTACGGTATGCTCTTTGTTCGGTAGTATTTTTCTCGAGACAATGAGTTGTGATAGAGTGAAATCTGTTTCATAATGATATACAATTATTTAAATCACATAATACTTCATCCCACTCGATTTAAAACAGAGAATGATTGACTTTTGCATAATCTGTTGTCTTAAGTATCGAATAGTTAAGTTCTTCTCCGGAAAGGGGTATGTGCAGTTGAATTTTTGCAGTTAAGACAGCATAATCGGATTTTCCTACCGGAGAACATACTTCCAGAGATGATATTAACTGGTCATCATTAAGTATGAGGTCGAGAGTCGATTGAACGCATTTGATTCGAAAGCGGGTGGGTTCGTGTATGAGTTGCGTTAAATTGCTGCGTAAAACAAAATTCCTGCCTTTTGTGGTCTAGTAGATACAAATGAAAGCATGAGTGATTATCAAAAATTCTACTACTTAAAGCAGGCCCTAACTCCAGAAGCATTAAAAACAATAAAATCTTTACAAGTTACAGCTGATAATTATAAAGTTGCTTGGCAGAAAATGAAGGATCGCTACGAAAATGAGGGTATGATAATCCACAGCCATATTCAAAATATTTTTGAGTGTCCACCTGTTTATAAAGAGTTACCTGTAGCATTGAGAAACTTATTTGAACAAGTATCGAATAATTTAGCTTCTTCAACTGCATTGGGGGAAAGGTAGATACATGGGATAGGCTAATAATATATATCTTAGCGTCTAAATTTGATTCAATAACAAAAAGAGAGTGGGAATCTTATAAATATGAGGAAAAAAGTCCTACGCTTAAAATTATAGAAAAGTTTTTAAAGCAAAAGTGTGAGACGTTAGAAAAGCTTGCTGTCGATAAACATTCAAATAATATAAAGAGACAATCTGCAACCTTTCTAACATCTTCAGAGAAACAATGTGTGCAATGTCACAATAATCACAAAATATATAATTGCGAAACATTTTTAAACTTTAAAATAACAGATCGTATTCAAAAGGTCAAAGAGTTAAAGTTGTGCGGTAATTGTTTAAAAGCAGGTCACCCATATTGGAAGTATAAAGGGAAACGATGTTTAAAATGTTCTAAATCCCACAATGTTTTATTACATTTAGAAAAAAGATCTAACGACAATGGTATTAATACCCATACGCACACCACTGAGACAAGAGAAACCTTACCGGTTCAACCGTCATCGTTAGCGAGCACCTCGAATGCGGCAACGTTGGATTCAACAGAAATCCAAACAGTTAGCCACACGACTTTGGAGAATAAGACCTCTTTCACACGTAGATTCTGTAGCTAAGATTCTGTAGCCGAGATTCAGAATCCATAGAAATTCTTTCCGGCTACTGTATCTGGTCGTATATGCGACGCTATGCGTCAGTATCAGTGCAGTTCATGTGCAGAATGAAAGTGGAAGAAATTTTATTGCTTTGGATTTTGCGACGAAAAAAAAAGAGAAGAAGGACTATGTGGGTTCATCCCATTGTAGAACTAAGGGATGCGAAGGGAGCGTTTACGTTACTCTACTCCGACTTGGTGCAGGATCCTTTAAAGTTTTTCAACTACTTTCGAATGTCGGTGGGAACATTTGAAGAGCTACAATGGAAATTAGAAAGTCATTTGTTAAAAAAAGACACTCCAATGCGTAGAAGTATTTCACCACGAGAACGACTGGCAATTACAGTGAGGTAAGAAAAAGTAGCTAACTATAATTTGCATTAATAATTTGCATAAAGTACAAAACTGAACTTTATTAGTATTAATTTTTTTTATAACAGGTACATAATAGTACAATACGTATTATTATTAAATATCATTCTCATCAGAGTTATATTGAGTGAATAGACCTATAATAGAGCTCTCATTTGATGGAGTAGACGACTGAGAAGAGCACACATTACTCCTTGGACTGGGTGCTGGTTGTGATGTAGAAGTGGAAGAATTGATTATTTCTGAATTACTGACGTCTGTGTATGTACTCGGTTGTGTCTGTGTTTCAAATTGTTGCTTAGGTGATCGCAGCACGTATGGATGTTGTAAGGTACTTGCGGAATGCATTTTTTGTGAATAAATAGGATTTGAATGAAATGCAGAATAATTAAAATCAGTGTGGGGGCGAAAATATGGCTGAGTGGGTAATAAAGCTGTCTTGATTGTTTGGATAATTCCTAATTTAACGTCCATTCTTCTTTCAGCTGGTACTCTCTTGAAATCTCCAAGAAGTGACAGAAGAACATGTCTGTCTTCGTCCTTGTCCAAATTCTTTTCATTTGCCTCTCGCCTTGTAATGCTTTCTCTTAGCAATTCTGCAATTTGAACATCATTATCCTGTTTGGAAAACCTCATTCGCTTGCACACTGGCTCACGGGTGCTTGTACTTGCAAGGGTATCGTCTTCTTGTAAGGAAGGTTCGCCTGTTGGTTCCATACCAACAGTAAGACTGGAAGTCGTTCTAAAAAAGATACTATGTTTCATCCTACGTTTTAGACTAATCTGATATTTATAACTTACTGCTTATGCGAAGGGCATTTCATCAAAAATGACAGCTGATTGAAAAACACGTATGTCTTCCAGGTAGCTGCAGATCCACTTTTTAGGGTTTTTCTTTTTGCCAGTTCGCGTGTAAATGAATTCCTCAGACTCTTCCATTTCTTTTGCAGTTCCTTTGCTAAAAAGTAACATAAATGAGAGTTAAAATGCGTTTGAGAGTTAAAAATATTTGGTGGTTTAGGATGGTAGAAGATAACTCTGGAAACACTTGGTACAAGCCCGCCAATCGCCATTGTGTTTTTAGGGAACGAATTCAGTCATTATAATCAAGATAAGGGCTTTGTCTCAAAGAGTAATACCAAGTATTTTTGGGTGGCACCCTGCCAAATATAATTTTATTATACTTGCAATATCGGATCGCCACCTCCATATTGCTATTTACTGGTATAAGACTACAGAAAGGATTACTTTTGGTAAATTTTAATTTTCAGGTATCTGGGAAGTGGCTTCTCACTAACCGAACTATATTACACCTATAGGATTGGAATATCAACTGCAAGTACAATAATCCAGGAAACATGTCAAAAAATTTGGGAAATAATGAAAGATGAGTGTATTCCAACTCCTACAAGAGAAAAGTGGCTAAAAATACAAAATGGATTTCTAAAGAATGCAAATTTCCCTCATTGTTTAGGAGCTATAGATGGAAAGCACATTAGGATTATAAAGCCGCAGCATAGTGGGTCTTTATACTACAACTACAAACATTTTTTCTCGTTGCAACTTTTGGCTATGTGTGATTCCAATTACTGTTTCACCTATATAGACGTGGGAGATTATGGCAAAAACAGTGATTCCAGTATTTTCAAAAATTCAATGTTTTATAAGAAGTTAATCAATAACGAGCTAGACATTCCAGATCCAGATTTTTTACCAGATAGAAACGATTCGAAAATTCCATATGTTATAATTGGCGATGAGGCATTTGGACTGTCTTTTCACGTTATGCGTTCATATGGCGGTAAAGTTTTGTCAAACGAAAAACTTATTTATAATTATAGATTATCTCGTGCTAGAAGGTACATTGAATGTAGTTTTGGAATTTTATCAAATAAGTGGAGAATTTTTCACAGACCACTCAATGTGTCGATGGATTTAGCAAAAGATATTGTGAAAGCCTGCACTGTTCTTCACAATTTTGTACGTGTGCGGGATGGATATAGACATGAAGATATGTTGTCCTACGACGGATTGCATGATAATGATAATAATGGGATTGTCTTGAACAGTGCAAAGTCAGCTACTAAAATTCGTGACTACTTTGCTGATTATTTTGTAAATACCAATGTATTGCCGTGGCAAAATCGTTATACTTAACATTGTTTTACCCAATAATAAATAATTGTGTACTTACCATAATCGTTTTGCTTGACCGATGTGAGCTCATCGAAGTTTTCTTCCATTCCTCTGCACACGTCGATCCATGCTTCCTGTTTTTTATTCTGATTGCAATAATCGGCATGAGACGTATCCCACAAACACTGTTTTGGCTCAATTAAATTAATGAATTTTTCATTGTCGAAAACGCTTCGCTCCATCGCGACTGCACTTGACTGCGCCTATGATTCGACTTACAAAAACTTGCAAAAGAATTCGCGTCTGAAAGGTCCGTAAGACGCAATGTAAAATCTGTCGCCGGCGAGTAGCGGGCTACAAATTTCGTCGCCGGCGGCTGGAAAGACGAGATTCTAAAATTCGGAATCTGGCTGCAGAATCCGAAGGGTAGCCACGTGTGAACGGCTTCATTTAACGCATGTATATTTCTGAATGCGACGTGTGAAAGAGGTCTAAGAGTTTTTGTGGAAATTCGGATTTTGAAATTTTGTTATCAACAGCGATTGTTTGCGTACAAACCGGTTCCAATTTCATTTATTGTCGTGCATTACTAGATAGCGGATCGCAAAGCAATTTTATGACGGAAGGTTTAATGAAAAAACTAAATATTCAGCCCACCAAAATAAATCATGTTGTTAAAGGGGTAGCTAGAACTTTAACAAATATTTAAAAACAGGCTAGTATTATTGTAAAATCGTGTCATAATGATTTTAATAAAAATATAAATTGTTTAATTTTGACGAAAATAACAGACCGATTGCCGATGCGTTCATTTAAAAAAGAGTTTCTAAATATACCTAAACAATTAAAGTTAGCAGATCCGTATTTTAATGTTTCCGATGAGATAGACTTATTTAGGGTCCAATGTTTTCTGGTCTTGTCTATGTCAAGGTCAAGAGCAGTTGGGGGATAATTTGCCAGTGTTGCAAAATAGTCATTTCGGATGGATCATAGCAGGAAATTTAAATGTAAAACTCTCAGAAAATAATATGTCACTTACTTGTATTACTGAAGAAAATAAACTTGAATTATCGAACAATTTAATTAAAAATTTTGGGAGATTGAGGAGGTTACTCTAAAGGGTAAGATATTGTCAAAAACGGAAAAATATTGTGAGCATAATTTTGAAAAGACAACTAAACGCGAAAAGTCGGGCAGGTTTATTGTTAAAATGCCATTTAAAAATAATTTAAATGATTTAGGTTCTTTCAAAGATATGGCAAAAAGGAGATTCCTTTTAATGGAGAAAAAACTTATTAATGATAAAAAGTTAAAATTAGAATATACTAAATTTATGAAAGAGTATCGGGAGCTAGGGCATAGGTCAAAAATTAGTGATAGTGAACAAAATTCGGGTGGCTATTATATACCTCATCACGCCATTATTAAACCTGGAAGCTTAACAACTCATTGTAGGGTGGTATTTGACGCGTCCGCGAAGACTTCTCCAGGACTGTCTCTAAACGATGTCCAATTTGTAGGGCCCACTTTACAACAAGATGTATTTACTATTCTAATGAGATTTAGAAAACATAATTTTGTCATGACAGCGGATATATCAAAAATGTACCGGCAGATTTTAATTAATGACTCAGAAAAAATATTTAAAAATTTTTTGGCGTTCAGAACCCGAAGAGGAACTATAATGCTTTCAATTAAATACGGTGAGTTATGGAACTGCGTCGGCACTGTATCTCGCGGTTAAATGTCTCATGCAATTAGCAAAAGAAAATGAATTGAAATATCCCACTGCTAGTCATGTAATCCAACAGGATTTCTATATGGACGATTTACTAACCGGCTCTAATTCTGAAGAAGACTTATTAAAAATTCAGAAAGATGTATTTAGCATCTTACAGGGGTTCGTATTAAGGAAATGGATGTCTAACAATAAAAAATTAACGGATAAAATTCAGCTAGAGCAAAACGTTGAATTAAATCTCCAACCGATAGGAGAGAATGAAGCATGTAAAACGTTAGGAGTTTATTGGGATTCGTTAAATGATTGTACAAAATATTCAATTAATATTAAAATTGATGAAATTATTACAAAACGTAAAATATTAGCCGTTCTATGCCAGGTGTTCGATCCACTTGGATTGTTAGGACCAACAGTGACTATCGCTAAACTCATTATGCAAGAGTTATGGTGTAAAAAATTGGAATGGGACACGGAGGTACCAACGGAAATAGCTGAGCGATGGCTATATTTTGTAACCGAGTTAGTTAAAATCAATAATTTACAAATACCCAGACACGTCGCGTCGCATACTTACGAGAAAATTGAAATACACGGTTTCGCTGATGCCTCAGAGAAGGCTTACGGTGCATGTATTTTTATTAGATGTGTTGAATTGAATGGTAACATAACATGTAATTTATTATGCTCTAAATCGCGAATCGCACCGTTAAAAATGGTCAGTCTGCCTAGATTAGAATTATGCGGAGCTTTTTTATTGGCCCAGCTATTTCACAAGGTACATACCAGTTTTGGTATAGAGTTTGATAATATTTATTTATGGACCGATTCGGCAATTACATTATGTTGGATTCGTGGTGATAGTGCTCGTTGGCATACCTTTGTTGCAAATAGAACTAGTGAGATTCAGTCACTCACTAAAATTGAATATTGGCATCATGTAGCATCAGAATACAATCCAGCAGATTTATTATCACGCGGGTGTTACCCACAAACACTTTAATCTGCGGATTTATGATGGCATGGTCCATCGTGGCTTCTTTTGAATTCAACCACATGGAAACCAGAAGAACTGGTCACTATTTCAGAAATACCCGAAGCTAAAGTAATTGCATTAATAAATCTCGAAAATAATTATAAAAACGTTGTAGTCGAACATTTACTTAATAAATTTTTAGTATTTATAAAAGTGATTAGATAGAGTTGTAGCATTTATTTTAAAGGCGGTTGAGCAATTTAAGCGAAAAGTAAAAGCGAAATATCTTAATAGTAAGTTGATCAAATCACCAGTATTAACAGTACAGGAAATAAATAATGCCGAATCATATATATTCAAGGAAATACAAAAATGTGGTTTTCCAGAAGAATACTTAGCGTTGCAAAGTAAAAAAGCTATATCGAATAAAAGTTGCATTTTATCTTTAAACCCTTTCTTACTAGATGGAATAATTAGAGTAGGTGGAAAGTTAAAAAACGCGGATCTAAATTTCGACACACGTTTTCCAATTATATTACCTAAATCACATGAAATTACAAATCTCATAATAAAACAGGAATATATTAAATTAAACCATTGTGGTCTGCAGCAGCTTCTTTCCAGCTTACGCGAAAGATTCTGGCCCATGGGTGCGAGGAATGCCTGTAAAAAAGTTATTAAAAATTGTATGACTTGTATAAAATGTAAACCGAAGGGCTATACTTACCTGATGGGTGATCTGCCTGAAAGTAGAGTTAATACTTACACTCCCTTCTTGAATGTGGGTGTGGATTATGGTGGCCCATTTATGATTAATAACAAAAAAACTCGAGGTGCTAAAAGAATCAAAGCGTATCTTTGTTTATTTGTTTGCTTAAGTACTAAGGCTGTACATTTGGATCTTGTGACAGAGCTCTCATCTGAAGCCTTTTTGGCTACGCTAAAACGATTTGACGGTCGTCGGGGAAAACCTGCTAATATTTTCTCTGACAATGGCTCTAATTTTAAAGGAGCTAATAAGGAATTAGCAGAGTTATATAATCTACTTAATAATTGTAGTGCTAATATAGCCGACCAATTATCGGCTGACCGAATCCAATGGCATTTTATCCCAGCGCGAAGCCCTAATTTTGGAGGCATTTGGGAAGCCGCAATAAAATCGGCAAAGTTTCATTTAAAATGAGTAATAGGGGAAAATTCTTACACGTATGAAGATTTTCTGACCATAATTGTGCAAATAGAAAGTGTATTAAACTCCCGTCCCATTTCTCCTTTAAGTTCTGACCCTACAGACCTAAACCCACTGACTCCAGGACACTTCTTTATTGGACGACTCTTCAGCACCATACTCGAGAGATCCTATGTAAAGGTGCCCGAGAATCAATTAAAACGATACCAGCGCCTCCAACGTGTAGTTCAACACTTCTGGAACCGGTGGCAAAAGGAGTATCTTTCTGAGCTCTAAACTAGATGCAAGTGGAAGACAAGGTTTCCTGAGCAGTTGCAGGCAGGAGCTTTAGTGTTGGTCCAAGACGACACAAAATTCGTCAACAACTGGCAGCTAGCCAGAATAAATAAACTTCATCCCGGTCCTGACGGAGTTACCCGTGTAGTAGATGTAGACCAGTTAAAGTAAAGAAGGCGATATACACATCGGGGTGTTTCTAAATTCATGCAAAAAATCAGAAGGAGATTACCCGCATGAAATTGTGATGGATCTTTCTTATAAGAAAGTTTTCTTGGAAGCCAATTTTCTCAAAATGATCTCCCCGAACTACTTGAGTACATCCGACTTAATATTAGACAGAACATGTGATTTATGCACGATGGTGCTCCAGTACACTTTAGTCAGACCTCGAGGCAATACTAAGATGCAACTTATCCCAACCGTTGGGTAGGTCGAAATGGGCCGTAACACTGGCCTTCTCGATCTTTAGAATTAAACCCATACGATTTCTGGTTCTGAATTAACCTTAAATCATTAGTTTAAAACACACCAATACTTGATATCAACGATTTGAAGAATCGTATTCAAATAGCGTTTGATAGGTACTCACAATTATGTTTATTAACAAAGCCATTTAAATAAAAGGTTGATTTATTACTAAAACAAATTTACGTCTTTTTGTATTTTTTAATTGTTTAAAAAATTCAATTCTGCGGTCAAAGTCGTCTTCACTAAGCCGATCATGAATTTGGATTTTATAAGGAAAAAACTACAATTTTAAAACTTTGTGTATGGAACCAACATAAATATTTGTATAAGTTTTGATACTTGTGTTGTTTGGCCTGAACCGAAAAGTTCTTATGTTTTCTTTGACCTATACAAAAAACACATTATTTGCTGAAGAATGAACACCAATGAATGAACTAGAAAAAAATTGCTGTTTATTTGCTGGCACTCCCACCTTGTAAATGAACATTACAAAAAGTCCCGTTCACTTACTGGTTACAGAATTATTTGATAAAAATCTTTTAAAAATTATTAGAGCACTTAATTCGCTTGAGAGCATAATGGCGTCTCAGGCATTCAAAATAATTTAAATTACTATGAAAATTCACTAAAAAAAACTCAGAAAGCAGAAAAATGATCTAACTTTAAAACACTAGAACTTTCATTTATATTAATCCCAAAAATCAAAAAATATATTTCTTAAAACAACTTCGCATATGAATTCCTTATCTTGCTTTTATCAAAAGAAAGGTATAAAAAACGCACCAAATGCTTAACGTCTTATCTCCAAGAAGACCGTTCGATGAAAGAAAAAAAAGCTTTTGTAAAGCACGCCAAAGAAAAAAGCACTTGTCTTTAAGAAAAACTTGCTTCCTCAAAAATAAAAAATATATATACAGCAAAGCTCCACGTGCTATAACTTTAAAAATTGCAAATTGAAATCAGCGCCGGGACAAAACGTCTGGCCTTGGCAAAGGCTATCGGCCAAAAAAGCGAAAACTTTTAAAATTCATACTTTATAAAATCTTACCAAACAAAAGATCTATCTAATTGCCGGTTAACGATTGTTGTCATAATTATTTAAATTCGTCCAAATATTTACCACTTTATAATTTGCATTACAAAAAATTGATTTTATTATTGTATCTACGAACGCAAAAGACAACGATTTAGCATGTAAACAAGGCAAAGAATGTATATAAAAGGTTAGGTGTGGCAAAAGAGGTTGTGGCAAGAAAGATGAAAAGTGATAAAGATAAATTTGCTAGATTATCTGACGATTTCAAAAACAATATTTAACTCTTCTGGAAGTCCATAAGAACAGCCAGAGGTAAAAATACTACTTTGAAACTGGAAAAAATCAGAAACCAAGATGGTAGTAAAGTGAAAGGAGAGGAATGCGTATTAAAAAGATGGAAGAAATAATTCGAAAGTTTATTTGAAAAAGAGGATACACAAGTACAGGCCCCATTCGGTACATGAGTGAAAGTTGCAATGAAAGTAAAATTAGTACGACAGAAATTGTAAAAGCGTTGAACAGTATAAAAAACGGTAAAGCTGCCGGTTATGATAGAATAGTAGTGAAATGCTGAAGGCTGGACAAAACGTGGTAGCTAGTCTGCTGTACCGCCTTTTTAACCTATGTTGGAGGAGTGGTAGCGTACCTGACGACTGGTGCAAGGCCATGATCGTGCCGCTTTACAGGGAAAGAGGTTCGCAGCAGGACTGTAAGAACTACCGAGGTATTAGTTTACTCAGCAAAGTCGGCAAACTGTATGCAAAGATATTAATTAAAAGAGTAACGAATAAAACAGATGAAATGGGATGTGCAGGCAGGATTTGGAACCGGAAGGAGATGTATGGATCAGGTCTTTTCATTACGAGGCATAGTCGAAAAATTCTTTTATGGACTTGGAAAAGGCCTATAACAGAGTGGTGAGGATTGAATTGTGTCTATGTATGGGGTAAGCGGTAGTTTAATACGAACACTAAAATCACTTTACGAGGATTCCACTGCTTGTGTCAGAATAAACGGAGCTTGCACGGAATGGTTTAACATCGAACAAGGTGTGAGACAGGAATGTCGTGGCTGTTTAACTGTTTAACTCATACTGTTTAACTTATACAAGGACGATTGTTTAAAGGATTTGAAAGAAAGTGCGTATGGATTGAAAATGAATGATTTGATCGTCAAATGCCTTCTTTACGCCGATGATCAAGTCATATTAGCTTCAACTGAAGAAGAGTTGCAGGCGATGGTTAATGTTTTGCATAATGCCCTAAAAATTAAAGGGATAAAAATAAATGTAAGCAGAACGAAAGTAATGGTTTTTGAAAAAAAAGAAAGCATGACAAACTGTAAAGTTTTGATTGAGTGAGAAAGAGTGAAACAAAAAAATGAATTTTTGTACTTGGGTTCAAAGTTTGCGAAAAGTATTACAGTATTACAGTGACATTAAGCTAAGGGTGTTGGCAGGAAAACAAATGTACGGCCAGAAAGTGTTAAAAAAGGCACGTCTGGCTGTGCATATATGTGTGTTGGTTTCTACACTTATGTATGGTAGTGAATGTTGGGTTTGGCAGAAGAAGCATGAAAATAGGATTAATGCTGCGGAGATGAGTAGGCAGAGAAGTAAAGCCGGAGTGACTCGGTTCGTTAAAGTAAAGAATAGTGAGATAAGAGAACGCTGTGGTTTAAAAAAAGATAGATAAAGAAATGCTTTGATGGTTTGGACACGTAGAAAGGATAGATAAAGAAAGATTGGCAAAACAAATATATAAGGCGAGTGTGAATGGACAAGTCGGTAGAGGTCGACCTCGGCGAACATATCTCGATCAGATAAACATTGTTTTGAAGAATGGCCAGGTCAAGAGTACTAACAACCGACGAGCATGTATGAGAACACCGATGGAAGAAGAGGAAGCAAAAGATGTGTGTAAGAACCGTAGCAAGTGGAAAGAAGTGGTCTTTGCCTGACTATACGTATGTAAGTATGTATTTACGAAATATTCAATAATTTTTTACTCTTAAAAATGCTAACATAATTCTAAAATATTTTATTTGTACAAAGAAGGTATGAAATAAGTGAATAAGTTGAACAGAATATAACTACAATTAAAATTACCGAAAGAGCTGAGAAGTGACAACAATGTACTTGTAAAATACATATCGAACATCAAACATACTTAGCTGTCAATGACCAATTAACTCGCATTGATCGAATTCATGAAGACACAATATGCGAGGAAAATGAAAAGTATCACTGAAAAGAAACAAAATTCGGAAGCGTGAGATATTTTGTTTCAGCACATGAATGAAATAAACTTTTATTACAGTAATATAATCTTTTGAGTGTTTGTTTTACGGTTCAAATGTTGGATTTAAAAATATATAATGGTTGCCGTTATTAAATACAACTTTTTAATGCAATGTTTTGCAATTACCTTAACAAAAATGGCGCGCATTTGCACTGATCTGACTAGTACCGATCTGACGATTATGATTATGCTCACTGTTCTCCAATAAATCAACGACATGGTTCACAACTTCACAAGGTTGAAATAACCTTAATATTAATAAAATAAATTAAATTGTTCATTTACTGGGTGGCGTTCATTCTCTAGCTTGTCTACCCTATATGTATGTACGTGTATATACAGGGTGGCCCATTAGTGTGTGGAGGTGCAATAACTTACTTAGGATAAAACATAAAAATAAATGTTTTGAATAAAATTTATTTTATTTGCGCTGATACATATTTCTAAAATATTTTGAGATATACTTGGTGTTTAGCCTAAGCGAGACAACATGAAGTTTACTTTTGTTTGATAGGACACCCTATATTTTGCTTACCATCGAATTCAGCATAAAATTTCGCATCTAGCCCTATCTTTTTTCCCATAAATTGCGACGTTGCCAAGTTGGAGGGAAGAATATGAAGATTTGACGAAAATTGGTGCACTATAAAGGCTGCCTAGTAAACGTTATCAGTGATAGGGACTCAAGCTTATTTGGTAGGTACGAAGGTAAAGGATGGTTAAAATGTCTGAACAGAGTAGAAGTTTCGTTTGGGGTTCAAAGAATTTTTGTGATAAGCATTAATTCAGGAGATTTTAATCAGCAAAAACATTTTTTTAAATGGAATACCCAGTATAATTTTTTACCATCTTCTAAAACTATTTTATCCCTTCCAATTATGTCTGTATAATGTAATCTCTTATTCTCATTGTTTTAAAGAAAATTACATTTTTAGTTTATGATTTAAAAATATTCATAGTTTTAACAAGTATGTGAAGGTGAAGTTTAAAATTCTTTAATTTTTGTTAATTTTATGTGACAATATTAAACCAGTCATTTTCTACCTTTAAAACTGTAATAAAATAACTAGCGAAGACATAAAGAATAGAATTAGAGAGTTTTTCCGAACTGTTAATGTCAATATGTTACATCGTGCTTGAAGAGATTTTGAAGATCGCATACATTATAGTACGAAAGTAAATGGTAGTCATTTTGAACATTTAATAAAATAGTTATCTAACGTTCTTAGTTTTTTCTTATTTGTTGTTAGTTATTTGTGTTTAACTTGTTTATTTTGAATTTTTTAGATACCTTATTTATTTTTAATTGTTCAATTGTTCATGAGTATCCAAAGTTAACTGACTACTCTATCATATCTGTAAATTTTTGTAATGCTAGTATTACGGTAGCAAATAAATTCAAGAAAATTAGAAAAATAAATGTATTCATATATATATATATATATATATATATATATATATATATATATTGTCATGAATATATATTGTCATGAATAGGGACATTTCAAAAAGAGAGTAGTTTTTAAAAATATAATATTTAAAAGGAATTCTAAGAGATATGACTGACATAGTATTCGAGTTGGTTTATATCTAACTTTTAATAAAGAAAATATGGAAATAAAGATATTACCTTGTTTAATTTTTATCTAGATGTAATATGTAAATAGTTTAATAAGGAAATTATATGTTTTAAAAGAATTATGTTAGTTTTAAGGTAAATTTATATTTTTAAGTATAATTAAATCCAGATTATCAAAAAGTAATTTTGTAACAAGAATTTCTTGGTTGTTTTACCATTCCGAAACATCCAACTTATATTAAAAATATAAACGACTTCTACTCTATCTAAAAAAATATAATATAAATTAATATAAAGATTGTTAAAAATCAACAAACAAAAAGTTTTAATATACCCTGTAGTATATTTTGTCAGCAATTAATTGCCAATACAGAAAAACAGTAATTTTTAGAGAATTTTCATTGCCAACTAAAATTTATTGATATTTAACTCAAAAAATTTGTAAAATCTACAATATAGAAAACTATAAGCTTATCTGCGTATAACCATTGTATAAGGACAACATAGTAGGACAACCTTATGGGATTTCGATTGGATCCGATGGGAGACGACATGTAGATGGCGTTAGTACTCTGGTCTCCCAGTCACGTCGTAGATCATTGTTTTTCGGAATAATATCCGTTAGTCGTAACTCATTGTAATAATATCCGTTCGGGATACGGGGAATATAGAATAGATCCCGGGTATGGTCTGCCTGTCGTAAAAGGCGACTAAAAGACTCCCAATCCAAAGTGTTATGCGACCCGTGCTGATGAATGCATGGCGGTGGGGGTGCACCGTCGCTAACGTAGCCTACAGGAAACCAGGTAAAATCTTGTAGTAGACAGCCTTAGTCCTGTGCAGGGGGCACTACAGGGCCGGACCACCCCTTCCTCCATACTCGTGGGAACAAAATGGACACGTTTAAAAAAACCAAGTCCCGGGAAAAAGTCGTTTAACTCCGACTCGGAACCGGGTAAAATAACAGCTGCGGAAGTAATGGCCACAGCACAACAACGGCACTCAGTGTCAGGGCCTGTCGAGAAATCGACAGTTAACAAAAACACTGAGGAGGTTACTGAGGGGATGGGAAAATCGACCTCACAAAGAAAAAGAAACTCTCTGGAGCGCAATGTAAGAGGCTCATCAGAGAGACCAAAATGGCAGCTGGGACATGGACCGCTGTCAAACCTGGGAAAAGAAAACGCTCAGACCAGGGCACAAGTCCTGGGGGAGTGGAATAATCTGAAGAGGGTAGAAATAAAAAGAGACCTCGCCCGGAGATCCATTCAACCCCCAAGCAGACGATCACTAAAAAGGCCAGGAAAGTGGGAGCTAGAACTGAAACTTTCAGTGAAATGACTAGAGGTATATGGATGGCGGTGATCGACAGACGCCACCCAGATATACTCCTGGACCTGAAGCAATCCGAACTGGAGACCTGGTGAGACATTGTAGGAAAGAAGGCCCGCAACTAATCATTGGTTGTGATGCTAACGCGCATCATATCGCTTGGGGTAGCAGCGACACCAACAAAAGAGGTGAAAATTTACTACAATTCATGATGGCTAACAACTTGGACACGTTGAACGTAGGTATAAATCCTACCTTTATTACAAGAAACAGGAAGGAAGTACTCGACGTAAAAATAGCCTCAACATATGTGAGTAACCTTGTTTCGGAATGGCATGTATTTGATGAGGTAAGTTGCTCGGATCACAGACACATCAAGTTTAAAATTAAAAGCAACATCTACAAAGAAACTTATCGGAACCTCAGGAAAACGAAAACGCTTACAAAATGGGCCTGAGTCGCAAACTCCAGGGTACGCAACAGACGATAAGAACAAATAGGAACCTAGAGCTGGCCGTGCTAGAACTAAATAACACAGTCATCTCGACGTTCAACGAGCATTGCCCACTCATCACAAGGAACACTACCAGGAAGGTACCCTGGTGGCATAAAGGACTTGCTGATTTGAGAAAGCAAACAAGAAAAGAATTCAACAGAGCCAAAAAAAACGGAAGGTGGGATGACTACAAGAACGCCTTGACCATTTACATAAAAGCTCTGAACAAATCCAAGAGAGACTCATGGAAGAAGCACTGTGAAGAGATAGAAGGCTCTCGAGAGTGTGCCAGAAGGTACTCTCGAAGGACACACAACAAGCAATATACTCTCTGAAAAACGAGCTAGGAGAGTACACCTGCACGGGAGAAGAAACAATCAAAGAACTTCTTAGAGTTCACTTCCCCGGAGCCCAGATAGGCTCTAGGCTGTAGGCTCTAAGTTAGGATGGGACACAGCAAAAAAAGTCGTGACTTATAACAAAGTTCAATGGGCAATAGGAACATTTGAACAATACAAATCACCGGGAATGGACGAGATTTACCCTGCAATGCTGCAGAAGAGACCCGAGGCACTGCATACCAGACTCTGTTATATACTCAGAAGCAGTCTGGCACCAAAACCTGGTAAGATAGGACAGGAGACGGCAATGTCCCTAAGACCAATAAGTCTTATGTCAGTTGTACTTAAGATCTTGGAGAAGCAAACAATCGTGGAAATTTTATAATGTTGGTTCCCAAGTGGTTGAACACCCCCAAAACTCTTAAGGGGTTAAACACTTTATAACATGTCATATTTTTTTAAGTAAACATTTGTGTCACGACGAAGACTCTCAACTGAATTTTTCAAGGACAAGTACAAATATTTGTCCAGTTACGATTTTTTAAGACACAACCTACATAGATGTTTAAATACGGTTTGTTTTAACGCATTGAAATAAAATTAGTATACTAAACAGAAGTTGGTTAATAATACATAAGTAACTTACTTTTATGGGTACTGGCATTTTTGAGAGTGATTTGTGATTTATTACTGTATGTATAAATACTGGACTATTTTGATAAAAAAAATGATAAATTTGGAAAGTGGGATCATTGTGCCATCAATACATTTAAAAGCTGAAGAAATTTATTACAGTGTCTTACATAGACCTATTATCAGAGGAGACAGAACTATTTACTTTTAAACACGATCATACATCCCCACTTTCTGGTCGACTGTATCATCATGATACGGCCGACTGAAAAGTGTTGGGTTGTGATGTTGCCTGCTTTCCAGTTATGGCAAGAGATTTGTGATTGTTATTAAATCGTCCATAGTATTTGTTGATTATATTTCAAGAACCAAAAAATCCAGTTTTTAAAACAAAAACAATTAGTTAAAATGAAATTTAATTAATAGTTTGTTTTAAACAGCTATAAGTAAACAATAGACGAAAAAATAGTCCGGGAAAAAACGGACACATACCAAATACCAAAGTTTGGTGTATAATAAAAATGAATATCCACATTCCCGGCCTTTAATGTACCAGGAATAAATTAAAGCCAACCAATGGTTCCTGCAAATAATATCATACATACATAATATCATTCCACAGCACGCAAATACCGCAATACCAACCAACTGAAACCTTCACACAGCCAATGGCATGCGATAGCATTTTGCATATGAAACAATTTCAGTATGTCATTAATTATATACACTTATTACACTTATTAAATTTATCACTAAACAGCCCAATAACATACATATAGACAAGCCTTTTATCCGTAGGGGTAGGCAGAGACCACTTCCTTCCACTTGCTACGGTTCTTACACATAAATTTTGCTTCCTCTACTTTCATCAGTGCTCTCATACATGCTAGTCGGTTGTTAGTACTATTGACCTGGCCTTTCTTCAAAACAATGTTGATATCTGATCGAGATACGTTCGCCGAGGTCGACCTCTACCGACTTGTCCATTCACACTCTCCATATAAATTTATTTCCTCATTTTCCTTTATCCTTGATTCTACGTGTCCAAACCATCCAAGCATTTCTTTATCTATATGTGTAACCACACCTTTTATACCACAGCGTTCTCTTATCTCACTATTTTTTACTTTATCCAACCGAGTCACTCCGGCTATACTTCTCAGACTACTCATCTCCGTAGCGTTAATCCTATTTTTATGCTTCTTTTACCAAACCCAACATTCACAACCATACATAAGTGTAGAAACCACTCTATGCAGGGCATTTTGCATAACATTAACCTGTTGGATGCAATGCAGTCTTCAAGAATATACCCTGTATTTATGATTAACATTTATTATTATTGAAGTTTGTTATATAAAATAGTTGTCATATCTTGATATTAAAATCTCAGTTAATATATATATATATATATATATATATATATATATATATATATATATATATATATATATATATATATACCAAAACATTTCAAGATGGAACTTGAAAAAATGGGTGAGACTGATAACTGTCTTATCTGATATGCTGATGCAGATTGGGGTGGTGACAGATCTGACAGAAAGTCGAATTCGGAATATCTGTTCAAATTTCATGGGAGTTTCAACAGCTGGAGAAGATAACAGGAATGTGTATCACTATCATCCACCGAAGCGGAGTTTATGGCACTATCGTAGGCATGTCAAGAGGCTTTATGGTTGAATGAATCTTTAACTGATTTAAGGCAAAGCTGCACAAAAATTATTGTATATAAAGATAATTAGAGTTGCATAAAGATGTTGGAGTCTGGAAAAATTAACGATCGCACGAAATATAAAAACTAGATTTTATTTTGCAATCAAGCAGATCAAGCAATCTAATAAAGTTCATTTTGAGTATTGTTTAACAAATGACATGGTTGCTGACGCATTGACCAAACCATTAGAAGCACAGAAGTGGTGGTCTCCTTTATCTGAAAATAGCAATATCGGTTAATATTAAAAAAAACAAATTTTGAAAGAAATTAATAGTTATGAGATACCCTGTATAGTGTCAGTGTTTCTAAAACGAATACCAATAGAAAGAATCTTCCAAAACTTTGGTAATTTAAAAAGGATTTCCATTGCCAACCCAGAATTAACAATATTTATTTAACAAAATATGTAAATATTATAAGATAGTTTATCGAGTAATCATAATAATTTGATTTTTATTTAATTTGAACTTATAATGTAAAATACAAAAGTGTTAAATCTTACCTTATTAAGAAGATTTTGTAGTTTGAACTTAATTACCAAAAATCCAATGATTTAATTGGTTTCAATAATTTGAAGTCATAGCCTTCCGAGATTTTAAGATTCATATAAATATGTTAGTCCTAGGCATTCCATTGCCCAAATAGTGTAATTCTTGTGTGTTTTCTAAACAAAAAGGACGGCCAATATTTTGCTAAAAAAATTAATTAATTTGTGAAGTACAACATCTTAAAGGTAATATAACTGTCATTCACATGTTTAGTAACAGTTATTAAGTATTTTATTGTATTTGAATAGTATAATTTTAAAATAACTTTTTTATGATAAACAAACCTCTCCAGAAAGAAGACGACTATGTTTAAAATCGCCATATTTAAAAATTTCTAACAAATGCAGTCATAGTTAAAATTAATAAACAATTTAAACAACAGTGTTAGTGAGCAGACTTACCATTGATATCCGTGCGGGGATGTCCTTAACCCCAACAGGAAAGGTGTCTAATATTAAAGAATAAACACCCGCGGATCAACTAAGGACATGATATAGGGCAGCGGCTATATAATTACTAGCTTTGAGTACAAGGAAGCTCACTTCCTTGTATTTAAACTAGACAGGTGTGGTTGGTTTGTTTTAATCCAGCCAAGCTTACCGCGATAATCAGGCTTTGCTCAAGGTGTCATGCGACCCGTGCCAAGGGGCGTACTATATGTATGATAACTGTGCCTGCCCCAAACAGATATCGCAAACGGAGCCTCTGGGATACCAGGCAACCTTCCGGTAGTATTTTTGCCTTGCTACGGTAATGCAGAGCTCTGCCGTAGTCGACCATTTTTTCTCTAGCTACTGGTGGGAACTATATGAGTAACCTAAATTCTAAAAATATTAAAACCATGTGCGACGAAGTCAATCTTCTCGCAGACGAATAAATGCAAATGGAGGTGTCTACTACAGATCCTCCTAGCAACCAAATCTCGCAGTAAGCTGAGAGGGTACTTTTAAAATCCCCCACAACAGGCAACTGATCATTGGATGCGACGCAAATTCCCACCATCTGGATTGGGGAAGCAGCGACATCAATTAAAGAGGTGAGTACTTATATAATTATATAATAGGGAAAGGGCTAGCAGTGAACAATGTAGGCTCGGAACCAACCTTCGTGAACAGAATTCGCGGAGAAGTTCTAGACATAACTAAAAGTACACAGTTTATGAGTACCAAAATAGTTAACTGGCAGGTATCTACCGAGTCCTCATGCTCAGATCATAAACACATACGATTTGACGTGAGAATAGGACAACGTCCGATAGTGCAATTTCGAGATCCAAAATGCACAGATTGGAAAGGGTACTGTAAATCCCTTCAACAGCACCTAGGTAACGGTAATAGCACTATACAAAATAGAGCCGAAATAGAAGCGGCGAATGAGCATATCGAATCCGCCCTTCTAACGGCCTATAAGGAAAACTGCCCATTAAAGGAGAAGAGGGACCATAGAGGTACACCCTGGTGGAGCAGAAGCTTAGACAAGCAAAGAAAAGAAGTTCGACGTCTCTTCAATCGAGCTAAAGAAACAGACTGCTGGGAAATCTATCGTACAGCTCTAACGACTTATAACAAAGAAATAAGGAAAGCCAAAAGAGAATCCTGGAGGAGGTTCTGTCAGAGTATATCAGATCTACCTGCCAGCACAAGAATCCACAAGGCTCTCGCCAGAGATCCGACGCAAGAGATTGGATCGATAAAACGACCAGATGGCTCTTTTACGGACTCTGGTAGGCAAACGTTAGAGACTCTCTTGCAGACCCACTTTCCCGGCAGTCTGCTTCTGAGGGACCAGGAGCAAATTCCACTCTCAATGGGATCGACATCGCGACCCATAAGGGAGGACTGGAGATATGTTTCTAAAGTGGTCACCCCAACATCGGTACAATGGGCGGTGAATTATTTCTCCCCATTCAAGTCTCCAGGAGAGGATGGTGTTTTTCCTGCCCTCATTTAGAAGGGCAGCGAAATTTTACTACCTCTTCTGGTTAAACTATTCAGAGCGAGTTTGGCGTGGAGTTATATTCCGTTGAGCTGGTCAACGGCGAGAGTTGTATGTATACATACGTAAAACGGGTACGGTGAATCATTCCCTACCCAAATCCTTCCGGCCGATCAGCCTTACCTCATTCTTAATGAAAACTCTGGAAAGAATTATTGATAGACATATTAGAGAGAGGAATCTTAGGGAATATCCCTTAAACCCCCACTAATATGCCTACCAAACAGGCAAATCTACGGATTTAGCTCTTAACAATCTAGAAGAAAAGATCGGCCATTCCCTTAAACATAAGGAAATTGCGCTGCCAGCTCTTCTAGATATAGAAGGAGCGTTTAATAACGCCTTACCACAGTCACTCTATACATCAATTAGGGATAGAGTGATAGACAGTAAAATCTGTGACTGGATCAAAAACATGATTGAAAACAGATATATAATATCATCACTGCATGGAGAGTCAGTTAGGTTCAGGGCGGCGAAGGGGTGTCCACACGGGGTACTTTCCCCCCAATGTGGTCACTTCTAGTCGACTCTCTGCTGAGCGAGCTTTCCATGCAGGGAGTAGATTTTTAATGCTATGCGGATGATCTGGTTATAATAGTTAGAGGTAAATTTGTACCGACGATCTCAAACGTCCTCCAAGAAGCCCTTAACACAGTATACAGATAGTGCGACAGATGTCTGTAAACCCCCGAAAAACTGTAATTATTCCTTTTACAAAAAGGAAAAAGCTAGATAAGCTTCGGCAGCCTGTCCTATACGGAGAGAGCATTTCATTTGCGACGGAAGTGAAATACCTGGGTGTAGTTCTGGATAAAAGACTCACCTGGAACGCCCACTTGAAAAAAACAATAAACAAGGCCAGGTTTTCTCTCTGGAATCTCAGAAGAGTATGTGGCAAATCTTGGGAAATGAACCCCAAACAGATTTACTGGATTTATCAAACAATGATAATATATATATGGTCACGATTGGTTCAGTAGTCTGGTGGACCAAAGGGTTACAACAGACAGCTAGAGCAAAGCTTGCTGGCCTTCAGCGGCTGGCATGCCTGGCCATAACTAGAGCTATGTCAGGATATGGAGTAATTGTATTAAGGTAACACCTTTTTTAACTTGTGTGAGAAAGAATTCCTGTTTCTCAAGATCCATCTAGTTATCGTTGAATAACACTTTACACATAAATCACGGATCATTAATATTGACATATTTGACACAATATTCTAGGCGTTGCCATATCTTGTAATACACAAGACAGATTTTTTTAAGCGTTGCCACATTTTTTTTAATTTCCATAAATTTTATGTTGTAACAACTTTTAGTAAAATTCATCTGTTTAAAAAACATATAAATTAAAAATAAAAAGGAATGTAATTTAAAAAAAAGTATTTAATTAAGTTTGAATTGTAATTTGTAAATTTAAATAGTGTGAAAGTGTAAGCGTGGTTGCATAATTTAGTTTATTTATTTGTATACCTTTGTATACCTATATGTATATATATATTTAATAACGTGTAATATTAAGTAGTATCTTTATTTAAAATTAAAAACTGCACATAACCATCGCGTGCAACTCCTCTTCAGATGACGCTAACATGATTTGATCATTGGCGTAAAGAAGGCTTTGGACGATCAAATCATTTATTTTTAATCGATTCGCACTCTTTTTCAAGAAACTTCGCCAGTCGGCCCACATCTCAAAGGCTTTAGTCGTCTTTCTTCGTACTTGTTTACTTGTGTCCAGGCTTCCATACCGTACAGAAGTGTGGAGAGGACATCTGAGAAGTCGGATTCTTAGAGTTAACTTCAGATCTCTACAGCATAAGACCCTACTCATGCTTTTTAATGCTGCTCAATCCTACTCAATCCTTGATTTCACTTTTGTTTGACTACCTGCGCTGCGCTGTTATTTATTATGCTGCTTAGATATTTTATTTGGTTTACTTGCTTCAATAGTTCATCCCCAACTGTTATGTTAGATATAATATAAGGTTGCTTGCTAATTACTTATACTTTGGTCTTTTTTGCATTTAATCCGAGTCCGGCCATTGCGTCTTTTTCGATGACTGCATCCAGTATCCGTTGTAAATCTTCCTGACTGGACCTTCCTGACGTATTTATCATCTGCGTAGTAAAGGTTGTTTATGATTTCGCCATCTATAATAATGCTGGCTTGTATATCAGTTAGCGCTTCCCTAAATATTCTTTCAAAGTATACATTTAAGAGCAAGGGCGATAAAATGCGACCTTGCCATACTCCACGTTTGATCTTTATTTCCGGTGTATCATCACCATCTATTCCAATTACTAAAGTTTGGTTCCAATATAAATTTTCAATTATCCTAATATACCTTCCGTCCAGTCCTATATGGTCTAAAGTCTCTACCAGTACATCATGTTTGACCCGAATGCCTGTTGGAAGTCTATGATGCATGCATAGACATCAACTGACATATCACGACTTTTTTGAGCCAGGAAATTTATCTCAAATAGATCCTTCCTTGTGCCGAAGCCATTGCGGAACCCAAATTGCGATTTGCTTAAGTATTCTTCACACTTGGAATAGATCCTGCCATAAATAATTTTGAAATAAATTTGTAGTAAGTGATTCATTAAGCTGATTGTTTTTGATGAATAACCTTTTCATTTTCGTCGTAGAGTATACCCGATTCTCTGCTTGTTCTAAATTTACCTGTAGCCTCTTTGAATCTATTATGCATGTTGAAGGAGACGTGTATAATGGTCTTGGCCAGTCTCCAATCACCTTAATCTTATTCTCATCTATTTAAATGCCTGCTGGTATTACTGTGTGGCCCAGAAAATCCACTTCTTTCTGAAACAAGGAACATTTCTTAAGATTCAGCTTAAGGTTGGCATTTCTGAACCTTCGGAATATTTCTCGCAAATATTGTAGATGTTTCTCAAAAGCTTTGCCCATGACCAAAACGTCGTCGAGATATACCAGGCAAGTTTTCCACGTAAGTGGTAGTGCGTAAGTGCGTAGTGTTAATTTCATTAGCCTTTCGAATGTTGCTGGGGCATTACATAATCCAAAAGGCCTGACATTAAACTGGTAGAGTTCATTTCCAGTTAAAAAAGCAGTCCCTTTTTTGTCATCTTCATGTATGCCCACTTGCCAATACCCGCTCTTCAAGTCCAGTGTTGAGTACCAACGTGAACCTGCCAATGTTATCAAAGTGTTATTAATCCTGGGTATTGGGTAGCTGTCCGTTGTGACATCATTTAATTTTCTGTAGTCCACACACAACTTTGTAGATCCATCCTTTTTAGAAACCAACATAATCGGCGCAGACCAAGGGCTTGCTGATTCTTCAATCACTCCATCTTCCATCATCTTGTTAACCGGATTTTTCACCCCTTGATGTTTTGCAAATGGTGTCGTCTTGATGGTTGTCGAATCGGATGAGCTTGGCCAGTATCAATCCTGTGTTGGACCAAGTTGGTTCGTCCTGCTGTTGTTGAATTAAAGATGTCACTTTCGGATCTGATGAATTCCCTGGCAGCGTTATATTCATCCAACGATAGATGTTCTAAGGATGAATTTAGACGCTGTCCGAGTCTTTCCTTCGATTCTGAAAATTATTCTCGTCGCACCTTGTTATCGAAGTCACAGGTTCACAGGCTACAATGATGTAACCTTCTTTAAGCGTTATTTCCTCAGGGAATACATAAGCAACTCTTACAGAAATAGTCTGTTCTGTCCTAACTTAAGCTCGTACAATCGGTAAACGGTTTTGGGATTCTCTGCATGGCTGAACTACTCCAACCCGGCACCTAGGGTCACTTTCCAATGTGGCACAGACTATCTTTTCGGAAATTCTTACAGACTTTGCCATCCGCAACTTTACAGGTCTTATTCTTCTAGCTGGAGTCGTCAAAAGAAATTTTTTTCCTCCAAATATCATGGTTCTTTGTTTATCGTCAAAGAACCCATACTCGTTATTCAAGTCCACTTCGAGAATGAATTCTATATCTGCGACATATATGTACTGTATCTACGATGTTAAGCCATCCAAGAGTGAGTTTGACTTCAGCTTCTTCTCTTATTGGTGATTTATCTCCAGTAACTGTTCAAAGAACAAGATTGGAGGAGGCTGGTTTCACACACTCTGGCAAAAAAATGTCGCTGCGTACCAGGGAAACTGATGCACCGTTGTCTATGGTGCATACAATATCATTTCGGTTTAATTTTTCTCTGATGGTGAGACTATCCATAGTTCTTCTTATTCTGTTGACATGAATGACCCTGGAGGCTTCGTTATTGCTAGCCAGCATGCGCCCCGATATGCTGACTAATCTTAGTTTTCCTGGTGGCGTTTTGAGGACTAGATGACCTGGTCCTCGTGGGTGAGTGAAAACGTGATTGTGCTCTCGCAGGTGAGTTTGATCGTGGTGGTACTCTCACTCTGCAATCCTTAATAAAGTGTCCAGATTTCCACACAGGTAACAGGTTCATTTCCGTTGGTTGCCCATACCATTTATTATGGACTTGATTTCCTTCAAAAATTTTCTAAAAGACCCATTGGCTGCGCCGCTTTAATGGTCAGGTTCTTCGATTGACATTGCTCGAATTTTCGGTCTCGAAGTATTAAAGGCCGCCTCCACTTCCAATGATCGCACCAAAGCTTCACCACTTCTATTGAAGTTCGTCAGTCAAAGAGCCCTCTGTATCTCTGGATCCCTAAGTGAGGCAATCTGGCTTTTTATAAAAACGTTATAAAATACAGGGTGATCCATTAAAGAAAGTTGAGAAATCTTTAAATATGCGTTTTGAATCACCCTGTACAAAAATAATCATTTTATTAACAAAATGATCAGGCTTAGTAAAAATACACAATACCAGAAAAACATAATGAAAAAAAAATTATTAAATTTTTATTAATTATAATGATACAGGACACTTTTATGTGATAAAAATGGTCATTTCTCGTAAAACACTCAGTGTAAGGTAGCAAAATTCTATATTGGAAAAATCACTAAGAGTAGTTTTATCGAGATACGTAATAATTTACAGGATGCTCCATTTAAAATAACCAAGTTATAGCCAACTTCCGGTATAACTGGAAGTAGTTAGACTATTTTAGATTAATTCGGCATATCCGAAAACCTTGCACCTCAAATTTTTAGATTTTTATTATGTCAAGTTTCTCTAAAATGTCTAATTAGAACTCCCAATGAATCAGCCTGTATTAAGCGTGGGAAGTTTTCGCATTGACACCCTGCATATTAGACCCAATAAAATATAGGAGACGAAATGATAAATATGATAGCAAAAGAGACAAATGACCATTTATGGTAAAGGTAAATAAGTAATACGGATATGGAAAAATAAACATCGTTGGATGATGGTTATTACTGTTTATTATAAAAAACCTATCATTTTTGGTATAAATATAAATCAAAATATTTATTAAATTAATAAACACGGTCTTTTTTGGTATTAATTAAATTATTCAGTGGTTATAAAATTATTTTTAAATGATAATTTAAAGTTTCCTAATAAATCACTTATGATGTAAAGTTTTGGTAATTACATTAAGGATCAAATTTGTTTCTTTCATCAATTTGTTTAAATAATTCTTTTTGTTTTTCTTGCATAACTGGCCTGAAATGTTCTTCAATCAATTCTTCCGTAACGTCTGACAACTTTGACGGGTTCCATTTAGGAGTGTCATTTTTATTTTGAAGTACGACTCTTGTACCTAAAATAAAAATAAAATTACGAACAAGATTAAATTTATTAGTTTTAAAAGTAAGTATATGTATACTAGGAATAAACGAAATAAAAGACAAATTTTTTTAAACATTTGCATGGTTGTATTTTTTTTTCATCTCAAGAATATTTACCTATTTTATTGCTTTGCGAAATATCTGTAATATTATCCAAAATGGTACCGTATTTGCTTTTTACATTAAAATAAGATAAAGCATACATTCATACATATAGTCACAACTTTTTTTCGTAGGTGTAGGCAAAGACCACTTTCTTCCACTTACTATGGTTATTACACTCCTCTTTGGCTTCTTATACTTTTATCAGCGTTCACTTACATCCTCGTCGGTTATTGGTACTCTTGACCTGGCCTTTCTTCAAAACAATGTTGATATGATCGAAGTACGTTCGCCAAAGTCGACCTCTACCGACTTGCCCATTTATAATTTCATAAATCTTCTTTTATTCATCCTCTCTACGTGTTCAAACCTTCATAGCATATTCTTTTAGACCACATAATACCCTTACCTCACTATTCTTTACTTTATTCATCGAAGTCACTACGGCTATACTTCTCAGACTACTCAACTTCGCAGCATTGATCCTATTTTCATGCTTCTTCTGTCAAACCCAACATTCACTACCATACATAAGTGTATGAACCAACACTTTATGCACAGCCAGACGTGCCTTTTTTGACACTTTCTGGCTGTTCATAAAGCTATGCAGTGCCCCATTTATTTGTTTTCTTGCCAACACTATGTAAGGATCAAATCATTTACTTTTAATCCATACGCCCTCTATTTTAAATCTTTTAAAAAATCGTCTATGTATAAGTTAAACAGCCATGGCGAAGCCACAGATCCCTGTCTCAAACCTTTTTTAATTTTTTTTCTCATTTTATTTATTACTCTTTTAATCAATACATTTTTCTACAGTTTGTTGACAATGCTTAGTAAACTAATGCCTTAGTACTTTTTGCTGAACTACTGCGAACCTTTTATTTTGTGAAGCGGAACGATAAGGGCCTTGCACCAGTCTTTTGGTACCTACGCGACCGCTCCTGTAGCAAAGGTTTAAAAGACGGTACAGTAGACTAAATACCACGCCCTGTCCAGCCTTCAGCATTTTAACCTTAATCATGTTTTACTCTGCAGCTTTACCCAATTTTAAACTGTTTAACTCTTTCACATACTGATTTCACTTTCATTGCAACTTTTACTTATGTCCCCAAATGGGGCCTGAGCTTGTGTATTCTCTTTCTTAAAAACACTTTTAGAGTATTTTTTCCATCTCTTTATAATGCATTCTTCTCCTTTTAGCATACTTCCATCTTGGTTTCTAATTTTTTCCCAGTTGCGGGGTAGTATTTTATTCTGGAAGTCATCAGATAACCTTCTCTCAAATGCATCTTTATCATTTACTTCTTTCTTGCACACCCTTTAACCTTTTATACTCATTTTTTGTCTTGTTTTTATTCTCAATCGCTGCCTGTTGCGTTTATTGATTAGAAAATATATTTACAAAATAATTATGAAAAATATTATATTATTCATGTACTAATTGAAACTAAACTAAAGGAAAGGGGAAAAAGGTGGCAAGCTTGTAAAAAGTACATAACCAACTTGAACACAATTAAAAAATGGAACTTCCCACATTTCTCCAACCCCAACTTACTTTAACCACAATACAAAAATGTCAAATGTAAACAATCAATATTTTTCGGAAAAAAATTGAGGAATGGAAGACTTTTATTATTACTGCATCTTTATAGGTACAAAAATAGCTTCATCAAGTGAGGCTTTTACTTATTAATTCAATACTAACGATTGACAATTATATAAATGCGCTTGACAATTTAAAAGAGAGATACGATAATAAACTAGTAGTCATTTATTTCCATTTAAAAAGGATGGTTGCCAGTCTGTTAAGTTCGAAAAAAAAAAAAAGTGCTTCTTGATGGTATTTACGCCAAACAAATTGGCATTAAATATGAAAGACGTTAACAGGCACATTTGTTAATAATACATACCTTCATATATATCTGAATAGTTATAAAAGTTAATGCTCATACTGCACTCCATTACAAGAATATCGGCCAAATCCATATTTCGACCTTTTTGTAATTGTCTAAGAGTTACTTTTAAAGCCGTTGGTGAAAAACTCCTTAACATATCAAGTGTTTTTTTAGCCCAAACCGATCCATCTTCTTCTAATTTAAGAATAATATCTTCTATAGTCGTTTTCGAGAAACATTTAGTAATTTTATGCATGATTGGTTTTAAAGAAAACTCGGGAATATTTTTTTCGCAAATATTTTCAATTAATTCTTCTATAGCGTACTCGTTGGAACATTGTAAAAGTTCTTCTTCCAATCGTTGTAAATTACTACTTTTACAGAAATGCGTGCCGTATCCTGCCCACAATACATCTGAACCATTAAGAATGTTTCCAGTTAAACCCAAGTAATATCCCAATTTACCTGAAGCCCTATTTAAAAAGTATGTCCCAGCTACATTGGGATGAGAACCTATTTTAACTTCCGGCATGATAAACTTAGTTTTTTCTGTTACTACTCTATATTTTGCGAACACTGAAAATCCTGCACCTCCTCCAACTGTATATCCATTCATAAATACAACAATAGGCTTTGTAAATAAAGATATTAAATAAATATTTGTGTTAACATGCAAATATAGATTTTCAACGTAGTTTGATTTTTTAAGACTTTCCTCTTTCAATATTAAGAGATCTCCTCCAGAACTTAATGCCTTATTACCCGCACCTTTTATTATTACTAACGACTTTGTTTTTTCGTACCTTTTCATTATTTTTAACATTTCCAGTTGAAGTGGAAGTGTCATAGCGTTTAACGATTTTGGTCGATTAAATATTACTACAGCATTGTTTCCTACTTCCCTTGTAAGGATTGGAGGTTCTGTTGAAAATTTCCTTATTTTATTACAGATTCTTTGTCGTACAAGTTTGGTAACTAAGGACTGAAATAAAATTATGGATTGTTAAATTATATTTAATAAAATTATCCACAAAAAATAAAAATGGCTAAAGTTAATGTTATACAGTGTCATTTCAAAATCAGCCAGTCCAAATAACTTTTGATTTTGCGTAAATGTAAAAAAAACAAAAAAAACGTCGAATTTTAAATCTGTTTCCAAGTGGCACACCTTTAACATCCCCCCACTCCTTCTTTAAATTGTCAAATAGCAACCCCTACCTTAGGATACATGAAATGAAAACCCAAGTAACTGTTTAAAGTGTGCTCCATTATTTTGTAGGCAATAGTATAACCTATTTTTAAATTCTTCTCGAACTCTTAGCAAAAATTCGCTAGTAATTCGTCTACATTCTTTAGTTATTTTAAGCTTTAGTTCTTTAAAGTCTTCGGAAGGAGTTTTGTAAACTAAGGTTTTTAATAAGCTCCACAAAAAAAGTCATTTTATAAAACCCCTTCTGCCAATCCAATATCTTGAAATCGTTCGTCTAGCCATTGTCTTACAGCTATTGCGTAATGTGGTGTAGCTTAATTCTGTTGAAGGTATACAGGGTGATTCTTTTAAAGTTCCAATTAGACGTTTTAGAGAAACTTGACATAATTAAAACGACATAAATAAAAAGCAGTTAGTGGCATAAAATTAAGTGAAATGAAAAATATACTACGTCAGTACAATAATGATTAGCACATTTAATTATTTTGCTACATTACAAAAAGTACTAAAATAAAGCGATAAAATGGATCCAGTGTTCTACCAAACACCGATTGCATCAACATCGACGAGGTGTTGTTAATACAACAAAATAACGCATTATTTCATGAAAATAGTGCCAGATCACAAAATGAACAAGCATTGTACAATGCATGGAAAACATCCATATGAAAAGGAGGATGTAACCAATAAGCTAAAAGCAATGCAACTTCAAATAGAAGAAATGCACAAAGCATTTAACGAACTGCAGAACAAATATTCTGCTAATGGAAGAAATGTGGCAGAAAGTTCAATAATACAAAATCATGAACAAAGGTCACCAGAATACTATACAGATGAGAAAGATTTGGCTAGAGAAACTGAGTGGGTCAGAAAGAGGAACCGTAAGAAGAGACGGATGGATACATCACTAACTCCTCCACAACACAGTTCAAATAACCAAGAAAACGAACAGCAAAAACCCAAAAAAGTACACCAACAACCACCAATAATTGTAGATGGAATTAAAAACTTTAATAGTCTTCGTGAACTCATATCTAGCAGAGCGAGTCAACTACTCATGGTACTTCTTTGAAAATAAACAAAATAGGCCAATAAAGGTGATGGCAACTAAATTGCATCACTCTTGTGATCCTAATCACATAGTTACTGAACTGCGAAAGAGAGGTTATAAACTCGTTAAAGCAACTAGAAAACTAAAATATAAAACAAAGCAGCTGCTGAATATGTTTATGCTGACATTTAGACATGATGAAGATATAAACAAAATATTTAGTATTACAGATATTATGGGCATGAGGGTTGAAATACAGCCTATTGGAAAAACCAGACTAATACCACAATGTAAATCTGGCCAGGCATATGGCCATACAAAAAGATATTGCTCAAAGGAACCTAGATGCGTAAGATGTACAGGAAAACATCTAACAGCGGAATGTGATAAACCAAAAGATACTTCACCAAAATGTGTCCACTGTGGTGAAGATCATCCGGCTAACTATCGCGGATGCGAAGTAGCCAAAGAACTACAAAAAGTTAAGCACAAGCAAATGAAAAAGCCAACTACTCCTGCTCAACTCCACAGAGAAAATAAAATAAATAAAAATAATAAAAGAGAGGAATCACAAACTAAAAATCCTAGAAAAGAACGGCAATAAGTTACCAGCCTCCTCAGTCAAAACAAAACATATAGCCAAGTAACCATAAATAAAGAAAAGAAACCTCATATTTAACAACCACTGCCACTAAGATCAAATACTGATGCTATGCTACAGAGAATTTTAGATAGACTGGATAAGATGAATAAGCGCGTTTCAAACTTGGAGTACCGTGCCTAAGGAGCGATTCCTAAAGTTAAAAATGGCTGACCAAATCAGAATCCTAAAATAAAATGCAAACGGGTTACTACAGCACCAGCAAGAACTACAAATAATTCTAGAGTTACAAAAAATTGATGTTTGCCTCATTGCAGAAACGCATTTTACAATCATTCATCAAATTCATTGGATATATCGTGTATCATACTATTCACCCAGAGAATGCCGCAAAAGGCGGAAGCGCAATTATAATAAAGAAATCCATAATACATCATAAGGAATTGGGTTACCAAACGATAGAAATACATCTGTTAAAATCAAAACAAAATTTTATGAGGTGATAATTAAAGCTTTATACAGCCCACCGAGACATGCTATAAAGAAAGAAAAATATAATGACTTCCTGGATAGCCAAGGATACAGATTCATAGTGGGAGGAGATTTCAATGCAAAACACACCCACTGGGGATCTAGACTGACAGCACTTAAAGGTAAAGAACTCCTGGCAGCACGCAATAATCTTAGATATCAAACCTTATCAACTGGAAAGGCAACATATTGGCCTACAGATACGAATAAGATTCCTGATCTTATAGATTTCTTTATAATCAGGAATGTATCCTCAAATTACATGAAAGTAGAAGAGGCTTGGGATTTAAATTCGGACCACTCTCCCATACTTCTTACACGGAGTGATAGTGTGATACAAAAAGAAAATGCACCTAAACTAGTAAACAAAAGAACGGACTGGCGGAGCTTTAAAATTAGTCTTGAGCAGGTAATTGATCTCTCAGTTTCACTGCAAACGGAAGAACAATTAGATCAGGAAGTAGAACGTCTTGTAACAAATATTCAGGAAGCAGCTTGTGAGAACATCCCTACGATTAAATACAAAACAAAAGGGAATAATTACCCAAAAGAGATCAGGGACTTTATAACAGAAAAAAGAAAAATTAAAAAAAAATGGCAGCAAACCAGAGCACCAGTTGATAAAATAGCTTTAAACAATGCAACACAACAATTAAAACGCGAAATCCAGCGTATTAAAAATGATTCGATTGCTGAATGCCTAAGTGAATTAGCTTATGATAACAGTACGGATTATTCACTCTGGAAAGCAACCAAACGATTAAAAAGGCCTATTCTTTATAACCCACCAATTAGAAAGGAAGATGGAAGTTGGGCACGGGATAATATGCAAAAAGCAAATAGATTCGCCGAACACTTAGAAAAAACTTTCCAGACCAACGAAGGTGAAGAACCACAAGACTGGAATGAGCCAGAACAGGACGATTTAATTGTTAGACCTACTTCTCCAAAAGAAGTTTGTATGGAAATTAGAACAGACATAAATCCTAAAAAAGCCCCTGGATTTGACCTCATCACCGGGGAAATCCTGAAGCAACTTTCACACAAAGCTATAGTCAAATTGACCAACCTTATTAATGCATCATTTAGACTGAGATACGTACCTAAGCTATGGAAAGTAGCAGAGATTATAATGATACCTAAGCCAGGTAAACCGCCCCAGGAAGTTACATCCTACCGGCCTATCTCTTTGATGCCTGTTATTTCGAAATTGTTCGAAAAATTGCTCCTTAAGAGATTAAAACATATAATAGAAGAAAATAACATCCTTTCAATTCCATTCCTTTCCATCAATTTGGTTTTCGAGAAAAGTATTCAACCATCGACCAAATTCATAGAATAACAAACGTAATCGAAAAGTCCTTAGAAGAAAATAAAGTGTGCTCTACAGCCTTCTTAGACGTGGCCCAGGCCTTTGATAAAGTTTGGCATAACGGCTTAAATTACAATTTAAGTATGTTACTACCACGCCAATATTTAGAATTAATAAAATCTTATATATCGGACAGATATTTTAGAATAAAACAGGAAGAAGCATACTTTCATCTAAAAGAAATCAAGGCAGGAGTACCTTAAGGTAGTGTACTAGGCCCTGTACTCTACTTACTGTACACCAGCGATATACCAAATCCTGAACATGATACTATTGCAACGTTTGCGGATGATACTGCCATTTTGGCCGTTTGAAAAAACCACGAAGAAGCCAATATAAAATTACAAACATCCATAGACCAGATTAACACTTGGACTAATAGATGGCGTACCAAGCTAAACGAAAACAAATCTGCTCATGTTAACTTTACCAACAAACGAAAACGATTTATCCAAGTAACTATCAACAATGCTCAAATTCCTTATGCTGACACTGCGTATTTGGGAATGACACTTGACGCTAGACTTCGCTGGAGAGTCCACGTTAAAAAGAAACGCGAAGAGCTTGGTATAAAATACAAAAAGATGTATTGGCTGCTAGGAAGAAACTCCAAATTGTCCATACACAACAAAATGCGTCTCTACAAACAGATATTGAAACCTGTCTGGACATATGGTATGGCCAGTAAAAATAATATTCAAGTGATACAACATTTTCAGAAAAAAGTATTGAGAAACATCGTTAATGCACCTTGGTACTGCCGTAACAGTGATCTCCATAAGGACCTCGATGTAGAAACTGTTGACCAGACCATAGCCAAATTCGCCAGTAGCCATGAACAACGGTTACTTCAACATGGGAACGTTGAGGTTATCCAGCTCCTCGACAATACCAATCTAGTGAGAAGACTCAACAGGATCAAACCGTTTGAGTTAGTGAAGTAGTTTAAGTGACTTTGTTAGTTAAAAGCAGAGTATTGTGCGAATCTCACAAAACATGTTAACGGTAGTGTTGCTTAAAATATTAGACACTAAGGTATACTAATGAGTAGGACCTTAGAATTTAAAAAATTTACCACCTTAGTTAAGTTAGGTTTGAAACAAATTGCTTATTGATCTTCATGACACAGATTGTAATTACAGAAAAATACCCTGATTGGGTGTTTTCTTAAAAAAAAAAAATTAAAATCTGAATATTTGAGGTGTAATGTTTTCGAATATGCCAAATTGATCTAAAATATTTAGAGCCTTAAACTACTTCCGATTATACCGGAAGTTGACTTTAACTTGCTCATTTTAAATAGAATATCCTATATATTATAACGTATTTCGATAAAACTACTCTTGGGGATACTCCCAATATATGGTTTGCTACCTGATACTGAGTGTTTTAAGAGATATGGCCATTTTTATCACAAAAAAGTGTCCTATTTGACCCCTTATGTCATTATAATTAATGTAAATTTAAACATTTTTTTTGCATTATGTTTTCTCTAATATTGTGTAGTTTTACTAAACTTGGTCATTTTCTTATTAAAATGATTATTATTGTACAGGGTGACTCAAAACGCATATTTAAAGATTTTTTAACTTTCTTAAATGTATCACCCTGTATTTTATAACGTTGTTAGACAAAACTTTTACTGCTCTTTAAGTTTCGTTAACAACTTCCTATACCTAAATCAAACCGTTATTGAGATATTTAACTATTTAAAATAAACAAGTTAAAGTCAACTTCTGGTAAAACCGAAAGTAATTGGAGGCTCTAAATATTTTAAATTAATTCGGCATATCCGAAAGCCTTACACCTCAAATTTTCAGATTTAAATTATCGTCAGGTTTCTCTAAAACGTCTAATTGGAACTCCCAAATAATCACCATGATTATCTCAATAACGGTTTCATTTAGGTATGGGGAGTTATTGACGAAACTTAAAAAGCAGTAAAAGTTTTGTCTATCAACGTTTTAAAATACAGGGTGATCCATTAAAGAAAATTGAGAAATCTTTAAATATGCATTTTGTGTCACCCTGTATAATAATAAATTTTTTAACAAAATGACCAAATTTATTAAAAATACACAATACTAGAAAAACATTTACATTATTTATAATGATACAGGATCTCAAACCGGACACTTTTTCGTGATAAAAATAGTCATATCTCGTAAAACACTCAGTATAAGGTAGCAAAACCCTGTATTGGGAGAAACCCCTAGAGTAGCTTTATCGTAATACGTAATAATATACAGGGTGTTCTATTTAAAATAAGCAAGTTATTGTCATTTTCCGGTATAACCGGAAGTAGTTGGAAGCTCTAAATATTTTAGATCAATTCGGCATATCCAAAAACCTCAAACCTCAACTTTTCAGATTTTAAGTAGGTCAAGTTTCTCAAAAACGTCTAGTTGGAACTCCAAAAGAATTACCTTGCATATTTGGTTCATTTCCCTGTTCATTAACATTTCTTTTTAGGTACTGAGTAATAAGTGGATCGATTTTATTTTCCAATCATTGTAGGTACAATTATTCTCCCGTTAGGTTTTGATCAAGAAAAAGTGGTCCAATATCATTTCCTAGAATACCAGCCCATACATTGATCTTCGCTGGATACTGAGTATTATCCTATCGAAACACGTGAGGATTTTTGTAATCTCTGTATCTACAATTATGTTTGTTAATAAAGGCATTTTAATAAAACGTTGATTCATCACTGAAACAAATATTTTTAACCAAATTTGGGTCTTTTTAATTTTTTTGGAAATTATTTCACAAAATAATTATGCGGTTATAGTCATGTTTACTAAGCTGAATTTGTATTTTATAAGGAAAAAACACCAACATAAATATTTGTAAGTTTTGATACTTTTGAAATGGAATAGATAGGATCGATAGCAAAATGATCCGGTCTTCAATTTGTGCAGTCGTCGAGAACTCTGGGATTATTATTTTTTTATTATAAATGGATCCAGTTTCTCCAAATTTCCGTACTAACTCTATGATGGGTCTGGTGGCCCATATTTCTATCAGGATGCCTTTCATTTAAAATTCGAGCTTTTCCTCGAGCCCACTTGTTTTGATAACCGTAAATAAATATTATTTCTATTCGTTCTTGCAAAAAATATACCAATACCAATATATTTTAAAATAACTCAAGATGCTACAGCTACAAATAATGTCTAATTTAACATCACGAATAACTAACCAAATATACCATAAATATTTTTAAAACAAAAAAACAGAATGACAAAAATAGTGAAATGTATTCAGAAGTAAGTTAATTAATCCCTTATTACACATTTATTATTAAACAGTGGCGTGGGTCGTTTTTGTTATAGTCTCATGTTATTTTACAAAATTGGTTGTTATCAGCCAAATTAATCGATTGCATAAAATGTTGTTTATGTGGTTGCTTTGCATTTTTCTTGGGTTTTTATTTGATGTATCACAAGGTAGGGGTTGCTATTTGACATTTTAAAGAAGGGGTGGGGGATGTAGAAGGAGTTTTTTAAATTAAAGCACTGTTTAAAAACTTTAAAAGTGTTTTCTCAAATATTTAGGGCTAATTTTTTCTAAGTCTTATTCTTAAGTATATTTTGAAGTTAAAATATCTTTAGATAAATGAAGTTGTGCTACAATTTTTGTAAGATTTTTAAAACTCTTAATTAAAATAGTTGAAAAAAATATTATTATATTATTATATATTAAAATAATCACTAATTTAAATATTAAATAATTGAATATTTTATAAATAACATATATTAGATATTAATAAATAATTGGAAACCATTTTAATTATCTTGAATGAGTAATTAAAAAAAAATTCAATAAATCATTATAATATTTTACAATTTTTAATTGTAATTCTATTATTTACAATTATTATTTGTAAATTATTGATAATTTGCCACTCTAAAATTTATTTATTTACTAAAATCTCATAATATTGTTTCAATATTTACTTTTTGGGTTCTGTGATTCTAAACACTCAGTACAATAACCAAACAACTTTTTTTCTAATATTTCTACACAATTAATTTTACTTTACATATCACTTAGACATTCACAACTGTAAAGCATTTTATAATTACATCAAATACTTGACTTCAAACTAACTTAACCAAACTTTCGCGTCCGCTGTCATTTTATATTTGTACAAATTTTTACGACAGGGGACTCAAATTTCGACATTGCTCCGGATTTATTAGCCGTAGTGTTCTAAAAAATTTCGGCCTATTTTTTAATCACCGTAGGCATAATCGTGCATTCCCCTAATTGTGGGCGATGCGCAGTCAACACAGCCGGTCTCGTAACAATATTGAATAATTTTTTTTTCCACAATCATACTTAGAATATACCCATCATAAAATTATTTTTAATAACATAATGACAAAATTTACATTCTAGAGTAAGAATTATCATTCTGTAACAGTTGTTTCTTATGAGGTTTGCATGTATTTTCATTCCATCACTTGTTACGGTGGTTTCTCGTGTTTACTATCGCTCGCGCTCGGAATATTCCACTCGTATCGAATTTTTCATTCTAACAAAGCGACAGAATCTACTATTACTGTTTTCTTACTTACGACAAAGAAGTAGGTATAACGTTTAACGCGCGTATATAAGTACACACACCAGTTTTTTTTGTGCGAGATTTTAAGTGAATCAGATTTAGAATTTGAAAATACTCCTCTGGAGATTACAAATTACGCTAATAACATAACAGAAAACATACTTCCTCAATGATCATAACAGGAATAGAAAAAAAATTAATAATTTATGTTTTCAATTATTTTTATTTAATTTCTTTGGTCATGGAGATAATATCGGTTAAAATCTACTATTATTGTTTTCCTACCTACGCCAAAGAAGTAGGTAGAACTTTTAACGAGCGTACATAAGGATATACAAGTACAGGCCCAATGCGGAGACATGAGTAAAAGTTGCAATGAAAGTGAAATTAGTACGACAAAATTTGTAAAAGCGTTGAACAGTAAGAAATTGGGTAAAGCTGCTGGGTACAACATAATAACAGTTGAAATGCTGAAGGCTAGAGAAAGCGTGGTAACTGGTCTGCTGTACCGCCTTTTTAACCTTTGTTGGAGAAGTTGTAGCGTACCAGACCACTGGTGCAAGGCCATTAAGAACTACCGAGGTATTAGTTTACTCAGCATAGTCGTCAAACTTTATGCAAAGATATTGATTTAAATGGTGACGAATGAAACTGAGACAATGATATGGGATGTGCAAGCAGGATTTAGAAGAGAAAGGAGATGTATGGATCAGGTCTTTTCATTACGAGGAATAGTCGAAATCATCTTGGCTAGAACTCAAAAGGTCTATTGCGCTTTTAAAAAACTTGGAAAAGTGGAGCGTTAATCAAACAATATTATAAGTTTTTAACTAAAAATGAAGAGCAATTAAAATACTTATTGCTTATAAATACAGAAAAAAAATGCCCAATTGTAATTAAAAACCTTTTAGTGTAATGATATAAATTGCTTTAATTATAATAAACAATCAATTTTTTGGTTAAAAATCTATTTAAGTATAATGATTAATTTTAAGCAGTAAAATTTTTTTAAATTTTTTTTAGTTTTTTGCTCGTAACTTACGATATGTAAAAAATGTCAAAAACTTTAAAAAAAAAGTTATAGAAAAATGATTTCTCTAAAAAAATGTATTTTAAATTTTTTTCACAAAGTTGCAAAATTTACGATGCTACACCTCTTAATATTAAAAGAGCTCTAACTTTTACAGTATATTTTTTTCATAATTTCCAACAATATATTCAATAAAAAAAAAAAAAAAGAAATTTATCGATTTATTTTAAACAGTCTAAAACACACACCAGTTTTTCTGTGTACAATTTATTTGTTTATTAAATAAACAATTATCCAACTGGAAATATAAACTAAAGGTCTAAAAAATTTGTTATATACCAATTGGCTCACTTTATGAAAAATAAGTGAAACATTTTTTTCAGTGAAATATTGTGCGTGCCTAGTTAATACCATAATTTTTAAAAAAATTAATAAATATATAACAGCATAAAAAAATGTTTTTCTCATTACAAGTTTTTTTTTAAATTTCTTAAATAATATTAGTTTTTAAGTAACTTGCAAAAAAGGAAATTCTTTTTATTTTGTCTTATTAAATTAATAAATTTTGTAATTGTTTACGTGATATTTTAAAACTTTTGTACATTTTTCTAGACGTCATTACGAATTCAACGCACCCTTAATCACAATTTTAGCAGTAGCATACTAATTTAAACTTTTAAACTAAATTATTACCAAGTTATAAAGTACATGTAAAAACATTTTGTTAGTGGCACAATTTATACGACGCGTCACACTATTCTAAATACTTTCAAATATGTTACAAACTAGTAGTAACATTAGCAAGGTTACTGTTATCTTGACCTCTGTCAACACAAATTAATGAGCTGATATAAAAAAAGACAACTTTGGTTTCTATTACGAATGTAGATGTTATTAGAAAATAGTGTTTTGTTTTTTTTTACCATTACTGTATCGGTTATTTTTTAAGAGGACCCACCCCCAAATACCATCAGGGACTTATCCAAGTAGAATTTAAAAATTTATTTGTACTTACAAATTTTTATTTTATTTTTGAAAAGTTAAGGGTCTCTTCTAATACGTCCCAGCATTTTCAATTTTGTTTTTATAGACCCAGGTAAAAATTAATTTTATAAAAACTTATGGATCTGTTTTCAAGATAATATACATTACATGTTATAACTTATTATTATATGTACGTAAATTGCTAATTATTGTTACTTCCTGTTTTAATAAGATATTTTTCTACGAAATTATACTGTCTAATATGCATACATTACCGCATATGTTCGTTTCTTCTTTTATTCTTTTTCTCTCTCTCTCTCTCTCTCTCTCTCTCGCTAAATTATATTATCCCAAAAAAGAAGGCAAATGTTTTTAGTTTTTTATGATTTTTAGTGGTGTTTTTTTTAGGCTGTTATAGTGCCGCTTTACAAGTGAAAAGGTTCGCAGCAGGACTGAGGTATTAGTTTACTCAGCATAGTCGGAAAACTGTATGCAAAGATATTTATTAAAAGAGTGACGAACAAAATTGAGAAGATGATATGGGATGTAAAAGCAGTATTTAGAAGAAAAAGTAGATGTATAAATCAGGTCTTTTCAGGTATAGTCAAAAAATTCTTGGCTAAAAGTCAGAAGGTCTATTGCGCTTTTATAGACTTGAAAAAGGCCTATTGCAGAGTGGTGGAGTGGAGTGAATTGTGGTCGACATTGTCTATGTATGGGGTGAGCGGTAGTTAAATAGGAGCACTAAAATCACTTTACGAAGATTCAACTGCTTTTGTCAGGATAAACGGAGCTTACTCGGACTGGTTTAACATTGAAAAAGGTGTAAGACAGGGATGTGTGGTTTCGCTATAACTGTTTAACTTATACATAGACGATTGTTTAAAAGATTTGAAAGAGAGTACTCATAGATTGAAAATGAATAATTTGATCGTCAAATACCTTCTTTACGCCGATGATTAAGTCATATTAGCGTCATTTGAAGAGGAGTTACAGGCGATGGTTAATATTATGCATGATGCCCTAAAAATCATAAGGATGAAAATAAAAGTGAGCAAAACAAAAGTAATGGTTTTTGAAAGAGAAAAAAGCATAACGAACTGTGAAGTTCTGATCAAGGGAGAAAGAGTGCAACAAGTCAATGATTTTGTATATATGAGTTTAAAGTATACGAGAGATGAAAAGTATGACAGTGACATTAAGCAAAGGGTGTTGGCAGGAGAACAAATAAATGGGGCACTGCATAGCTTTATGAACAGCCAGAAAGTGCCAAAAAAGGCACGTCTGGCTGTGCTTAAAAGAGTGTTGGTTCCTACACTTATGTATGGTAGTGAATGTTGGGTTTGGCAAAAGAAGTATGAAAATAGGTTTAATGCTGTGGAGATGAGTAGTCTGAGAAGTATGGCCAGAGTGACTCGGTTGGATAAAGCAAAGAATGGTAAGATAAGAGAACGCTGTGGTGTAAAAGAAGATGTGGTTACAAAGATAGATAAAGGAATGCTTAGATGGTTTGGAAACGTAGAAAGGATGGATGCAGAAAGGTTGACGAAACAAATTATAAGGCGAGTGTGAATGGACAAGTACCAACAACTGACGAGCATGTATGACAGCACTGATAAAAGTAGATGAAGTAAAAGATGTGTTTAAGAACCGTAGCAAGTGGAAGAAAGTGGTCACTGCCTAACCCTACGGAAAAAAAAGGCGTGACTATATGTATGTATGATACGTAGACGTTACATAACTAGTCTAATTATAATTAGGCTTGGGCATGCAAGTTATCCTAAACATTTGTGTAGGCTGAATCCCAGAAATAATGATCTTTGTGAAGACTACAATCAAATTGAAGATTTAAACAACATCTTATTCGCCTGTCATAAATATAAACAAGGTGTTGCGTTATTTAGAAATCTGTGTATTAATACTGTTTCCTTGCCACTTAGTATAGAAACGGTCTTGTCAAACTTTAATGATAATATTGTGATGGTGTTAGTAAACTATTTAAACGACACTGGAATTCGTTTATAAGTGTAATCTGAATGAGCTCGTTACCTCTGTGTCTTACCCAATTGGTTATCTTTTTACCGATATTTTGGAAGAGGGTGGGCTGAGGAAATTTTAGTATGGAAAAGGTCCATCATATTTTCATACGGGTAATTACCTCCTGAATTTGTTTGCAATAATTTAGAAACACCATGTATATACAAGGTGGTTCATTAAGTATGTCCAATTTTTAAACTGTAGATTCTAGACCTTAAAATATGATAATTCTACGAAACATGCCTTTTACAATTATTGCTAAAACTGGATGTATAACGTTTAAATATGGATTTTTGATTTTCGCAATAATTTTTTAAATAGTCACAAATTCTATTTGAAAATTGGCAATTTTACGTTTTTTTTGGCATGATGATAGCCAATTTAAATTCTAATTTAGCATTGATAATAGAGGGCGCTAGTTACACTTGGTTGTGTTTAGTAAATCAAAGCAAATTTTTTTTCGGCTACACTATGAATAAAATAGTAAAAAATATAAATATAAATTTATAAAGCATTAAATTCTACAAAAAAAGTTACTACTGTTTAATTCATGTCACTCGATGTGTTATTGAGTTATTAGCTTCTAAAAAGTTCAATGAATTTTAATTTAATAAAAAAATTTATTCTCTAAATATGTATAATAACAATAACAAATTAAAAAATGAAAAACTTCAAAGTAAATGTTTAAAATGCCCACCATTTTTTTCAATAGACTTTATGATTCGCTTTCGCAAAGTTCAATTAATATCAAATAACGTTTATCTATTATTTTTAATCACATTCAAGAATTTAACTGTGGTTTTATTTTTTGTTTTTTTCTTTTCCAAGTAGGCTTGTTCCGGATTGTAAAGGTTCCCAAAATAAAATTTTTTTACTATCATCTTTAAAATTACCAAACAGTATTCTGAAAGCATACGAAAAAATTTCACCCATTTTGCGGTACTAAAGTTGAAAACATTAGCATTTTCAATTGTTATAAACAATTGAAAATAGCTCCCGCTTATGAAATTATAAAAAAAGTTTGAAATAATACGGTTGACATAAACAGAATATCGGGTCGCACCCAGACAACTGATATTTAAAATTTTAAAACCTGATACATACTTTTACTTCTACATGTTACGCTACTGTCATTTCCAAGAAGGTCAGAGATAAATTTCATATCGTAACGGCACGGTGGCGTCTGCTAGAAATCCAAACGCTTAATTTGTTAAGTTTTACAAAAGTAAACGCGTGATTGCAAATTGTTGAGATATACATTTACAGGAAAGCATGAATGTAAGTACATAATTATATTTTTATTCAAATACTTTTTGACGGTTAATGCACTCTTTTTAAATATTATTTTTATGTACGATTTTTTTAAACAATAGATAAGGAATATGAAACAATTTGTTATAATTTATTATGCATTAAATTTATTTCTGCTTATTTTACAAAAAGAGCTAAAATATTTTAATACAATAAAATATTAACACGTTTAATGCCCATTAATTTTGAATGAGGTACTAGGAAGCCCAACATACACTTTGGCTTTAAGGTGTATGTTACATAGTTTATAATATATTTTATACTAATTAAAAGAAATAATAGACACAGTTGTAAAAAAAAATTAAAGAACAAAAATTAAAACATTTGTGTGTATAAAAAAAAATTCAAAAACTGCACACATCTTACAAATAACATTGAATATATACAGTGTGTCCCAGATTCGCTTCTTTATACAGGGATCTCGGCTCCTATTTTACCTACAGCAAAGGTTATGTAAAGAAAGTTTTAGACGAAGCTTGGTGCATTCGATAACCGGCTTCAGATTCACGATCGGTTAATTGGTTTTGAAAATATCGGCGAAAAACCGAAAATGGTGGATTTCGTTATTTGCCAGTAAATCCGAAACAGTTAATTTTCAAGCTCTCAAAATGTGAGATTATTAGGACACTTTTTTAAAAAGAAAACGAAAGCGTGTAGACATTTCTCAATTGTTTTTTGTTATTCCGCAATCCTTAACTTTCATTTTTTGTATGACCGCCATATTGGATTTTTCGATTTTTGGAAAGAGTGTAAAATTTCCAGTCTATAATTATCCGAAAATTTATCCAGATGATTGCAGAGATAGTGTAACTTGATACTCATATTTGCTCCTAGAGTCTGAAAGTTTGTTAGCATATTTTGTACAATTTCTTCATAATTTGGTGCTTTATGGTTATCTATGAAATTTTCGACTACAGTCATAACTTTAATAAAATTTGTGTCTTTTATCAATTGCCGTATTTGGGGACCATCAAATATTCCACCTTTCAACTTTTCCATGCTAAGCTTCCGAAATTTTCTACAAATGTAATTAAAACAATCTTCTTCCTTGTCCAACGCTTTTACAAATTGCTTTATCATTCCTTACTTAATATGTAATGGTGGAAGTATGATTTTGTCTCTGCTCACCAACGGCTTCCTTATTACATTGGCTTTACAAATTGCTTTATCATTCCTTACTTAATATGTAATGGTGGAAGTATGATTTTGTCTCTGCTCACCAACGGCTTCCTTATTACATTGGCTTTACCAACAGTTAAAGAATTTCTTACAGGTCAAACATCTTGTTCCCAATGAAATTGCTTTGCTCTACTGTCCCACATACAAATGAAGCAAGAGTATTTCGTGTATCCATTTTAATGGCAAAGTAAAAAATTAATCATTTTCAAATCCACATAGATTGGCCATTGATGCTCCGACTAATTATTTTTTTCTAAAACTAATTATACATTTTCATATTTCATTTTGAGTTTTGTTGAATGGGCAATTGAAATAAATGCAAATTTATTACCATTGTGCAGTAAGACGCATTATAAACTTTTTTTACAGCTGTCAATAAAAAGGCGCCACTCAGTAGGTATTCTTTTAAACCCATGTCTAAAAGCAACTTCGCAATATCATTACAGTACAGTATTTTCACTAAAAAGTTGTAAAAACTCACTTTCTCGCGTTCTGTATGTTGTAATTATTACTGTTGGTGCCAATAAAGTTTTTCTTTTAATTTTGAGGCTAACAGTTCTGATCTTGTTTTGATAAATTGAGATCACGTATTAAATCACTGAGTTCATTTTAAGAAAATAACTTTGGCGTAGATGTTTCACCCTGCCATTTACTTTCACTGGTAGACTGTCCCGATTTCTGTGAATTTGGCAACATCATTGTTTCTAAGGGCATGCAAATTACTTTTAAAATGTAAATAGGCCGAGGAAGATTTTCACTGTAGAACAGGACATTTTGTATACAGTAAGTCTGGATATCTCCACATCTGATTTCGATTAAAACCTTTAGCATCTACTAGGCAAAAGTAACAATCATCGAAATGATTCTTAGGCTCCATCCAGATCATAGGAATACCAAAGTCTAATCCAGAACGTTCTTCTTTTTTCTACAACCATAAAGACAAATAACAAAATAAATTACTACTACACCAGGCTACACTTTTTTTGTGACGAACTCATGTTTTAAAAGACAAGACAAATATATTAGAATGGACATTCAGCAATTGAAACAAAATATTAACACATGACAACTTTTCCAGATTCACGTGTAAGTACTTCAATATTATTAAATAACTAAGACATCAGCTGTTCTGCGGAGCAAGAGGTCTGAGAGTGGGGATCACGTGGTGTGTGTATGCGCGAAAAAGTTGCGCAGAAGCCTAATCATGACTGGAAAAATAAATTTTGTTACCAACAAGCCGATAATTGTTCAACATATAAGATATGTAAAAATCATAAAAAAAGCACATTTAGTACTTTCATGAATATATTCGTAATTTGGGCACTTGAAAACATAAAAATTTGCAAAGATATCCAGGGTAACATAATTTTTTTTGTAGAGCTGTGTAATTTATAATAGGTGCCCAATTAAAAAAGGTGAGTTAGATTGAATTACCAATGACCCAACACCAAACGTCACTTTCAAATCTGGTCTGTAGAGGTCTCTGTGCAGCTTCGTGAGGGTTTTCCACAGCTCAATAAGGGTTTGTATGAATGGTTCTTATTCTTATTCAACACTCTCTGTACCGTTTATTTTGACACACCAATTTCCCGTTTTACAGTTCTTACCGATACACAAGGGTCTTCGTAGTATATCTGCTTTTAGGTTGTTCTAAATCCCCATAACTGATTAAATTTACTAGGATTTTGCTGAATTGGATTTTATGAGGCTGCTGAGGTAATGTCGGCGTTTCTGCATGACTGCAAGTACAGTGCTAAAATGTAATTCATTTAAATAGGGAGTACCGGCTATTTTCAACAGGTTTCGGCAATTTATGTATCAGTGTAAGATATATTTTGATTCGCCCCCTTAGTCGACGAGAGCTTTTGATGCACGAGGAACATCTGGAAGCCAGATATCTAGAAAAAGGGACAAGAAAGAGGCTGGTGGCAGTCTTGATCAAGGGACGACAATAAATAGACGCATTTTTGTTATCGAGGGATAGTTTGAATACGTTTTACGATAAATATAGTTTTTGAGTAGAATACGTTTTTATTATTATAAGATTTGTGATTTTAATGAAAGAAAACCTATTACTTATTTAAACACAACTTTGATACTTTTGAATTATTTAATTTTCAAGTCAGAGCCTTCTTAGATGGAAAAAATGTGTGACTTAAAAAAACCCAATCTTTTTAAAAATAAATCATGGCCTCTTTAGGAAAAATTAAAACCTAACTTTTAAAAGTGTGATATTTCGATGATAATCCAATTTTTTATGCGCTTGTAAGACATCACTAGACTGGAAATTTTACACTCTTTACAAAAATCGAAAAATCCAATATAGCGGTTATGAGAAAAATTTAAGTTAAGGTGGATTTCGGAATAACAAAAGACGATTGAAAAATGTCGAACACGCTATCGTATTTGTCTTGAAAGAGTGTCCTAATAATGTCACATTTTGAAAATGGCGAAAAATGAAATCCACCATTTTCGGTTTTTCGCCGATATTTCCAAAACCAATTAACCGAATCTGGGACACACTGGATAAATAAAGTTACAAAAGATAAATTAAAAAAAAATAAACATTTTTACGTGTATACTAAAACAAAATAAGTTTGGCGCTAATCAAGTAACTTAAACAATAAACAGAAATAATATGAAATTCGGAAAAACAAGGTTCAAAACAAAGTCCATTTTACAAACAAACACAAAATCTTTTCATAAACCATTTGTGATACACACACGACATTTTTTTTGTTTTACCTTCTTGATTGGTGTGACAGTACTACTGTTTGCACCACTGCAAACAATCATCATCATCAAATAATATAACAATTGTTCTTGTGATAAGGCAGTTTTACTATGTACACAACGTACTTTGGGTTTGGAAAGGGCCTGGAATGTCATGTTTATTTTTAGTCTATACTAAATTTTAAGGTTGTATTTATTGCACGTGTCTCTAGAACCACACCGAAATTGACCAGTTAAAACACCAAAAAGTTCCATTCTAGTTCATTATTTTAGTGCCTACACACTAGCATGTAATTATAAGCACAAGGCGCATTGATAAATGCAAAGATATTGATTAAAAGAGTAACGAATGAAACTGAGAAGCTGATATGGGATGTGCAAGCAGGATTTAGAAGAGAAAGGAGATGTTTGGATCATTTCTTTTCATTACGAGGTATAGTCGAAACATTCTTGGCTAGAAGTCAGAAGGTCTATTGCGCTTTTATAGACTTGGAAAAGGCCTATGACAGAGTAGTGAGAAGTGAATTGTGGTCAACATTGTCTATGTATGGGGTAAGTGGTAGTTTAATATGTGCACTGAAATCACTTTACGATGATTTCACTGCTTGTGTCAGGATAAACGGATCTTACACGGACTGGTTTAATATAAAAAAAGACGTGAGACAGGGATATGTGGCTTCACCATTAGTTAAAAACGAATAATTTGATCGTCAAATGCCTTCTTTACGTCGATGATCAAGTCATATTAGCGTTATCTAAAGAGGAGTTGCAGGCCTGAAAATCATAGGGATGAAAATAAATGTAAGCAAAACGTAAGTAATGGTTTTTAAAATGGAAGAAAGCATGATAAACTGTGAAGTTCTGATTAAGGGAGAAAGAGTTGAACAAGTAAATGAGCTTGTATACTTGGGTTCAAAGTTTACGAGAGATGGAAAGTATGACAGTGACCTTAAGCGAAGGGTGTTGGCAGGAAAATAAATGAATGGGGCACTGTATAGCTTTATGAACAGCCAGAAAGTGTCAAAAAAGGCACGTCTGACTGTGCATAGAGAAGTGTTGGTTCCTACACATATGTATGGTAGTGAATTTTGGGTTGGGCAAAAGAAGCATGAAAATAGAATTAATGCTGTGAAGATAAGTAGTCTGGGAAGTAAAGCCGGAGTGACTCGGTTAAATAAAGTAAAAAATAGTAAGATAATAAAACGTTGTGGTGTAAAACAAGATGTGGTTACGAAGATAGATAAAGAAATGCTTAGATGGTTTGGACACCTAAAAAGGATGAATAAAGGAAGATTGACGAAACAAATTTATAAGGCGAGTGTAAATGGACAAGTCGGTAGAGGTCGATCTCGGCGAACATATCTCGATCAGATCAACATTGTTTTAAAAAAAGGCCAGGTCAAGAGTACCAACAATTGACAAACATGTATGAGAGCACTGATGAAAGTAGAGGAAGCAGAAGATGTGTGTAAGAACCGTAGCAAGTGGAAGAAAGGAAGTGGTCTCTGCCTACCCCTACGGGAAAAAGACGTGACTATATGTATGTATGCATGTATTTTCGTCAGGTACAATTTTAGTATTTAAATACATTTTGAAATCTATTCATAATATAACGCATTAGACATACTTTAATGACACTTTGAGTTACAAAGCACGCCCGCCAATTTACACTTGCACATGTATTACATGTATTACATGTATCACATTGTATTACAGCCTCGTTTGCAGTTACACCTCGTGAATCCTTTACCTCTTTTATGAGATTGGATGTTAGCAAGTTGTCGTAAACTTTTTATTTTCTTTGATGCCTCGACGAGTTTAGCATTAATCGCCGACGCTGTAGCGTTGTCAAACTTGTGGCTTTTATCGCACTTTTTTTTGTCAATAATTAAAGTAAATAAGCCAATATATGCTTCAGTCTCACTTTAATCGAAAGATACATGGAAGTAGCTCAACTTCCGATTGATAGCGAATTTTTAGACTATTTCGTTTAGGAGATTAACGAAATTGGCGGTTAATAGTCAGATTCAAACATATAGCAACAAATAGTTTCTATTTTACCAACATTCTTACTAATGTGTATCATTATGCGTAATTTGGAAAAGAATAAAAAATAAATGTCAATAATCAATGAAGAAAGAATGGGGTCCGAACTATCAATCTATATAATATAACATAACGAAACATTTTCCTACTGGTAATAGGTCTATCAATAGGGTTTTCTCTAAACTTTCTTCTAAGGGTGGTGCACCTATTTGGCAGTTAATCTATTCAATTTTTGCAAAACTCAAACTTGAATTTCCATTAATTTTTGGCAGGTGTTAATAATTCAGGTAACAATGAATTTTTTGTTGCAGAAAAAAACAAAATGGCGGTTTGTGATTATGGTCCGATTCTTTTAAATAAGTAAGTGGGGTTTTTGTGTGTGAAGATTATAATTTTTGGTAGAAATAGTATATAATGCAACGATCATATAGCTATTAATACACGAGCACGAGGTAAGTGTGCGAGTGTATTTATAGCCATTACATGATCGTAGCCCTTCTTATATAATTACATACTTAACAAGGGTCATTCCGGATCCAATGGGCTATCGTACATATTTTAAGGAGCTTTATCTCTATTTTGCACCATTTTAAACTTGTAATTGAGACTATTTTATTCATGGCAGAAATAGGAAGGTTAGGTTAGGTAGATTAGGTATCAAATGAGTGGGGCGTAGGTCGCCCCTCCACTGCGACCCTTAGTAGGTCTATTGTGGCTCACCCCTAGAGGTTGCAGTTTACCGCATAATCCAGCCCTTTTCACGAAGTTCATGGTTGTATAGGGTGAGATTTTCTTAAAATCGGTAGGTTTTAGGTTGGTATAACCAAACATTGTTGAAAATCAGTACTTTCAACTGTACAATTCCTCTTTAAGAAATTCCTTGATTTTTATAACTACTTGGTACGGCCCTGACGCTGACAAGAAAATCATCTAAAAGACACGTGCAGTTTTTGTAATCCAATATAATGTTTTGTTCGGCTAGAAACAAAGGGTCCCGTGCAATTTAAAAATCAGCTAAAAAACACGTGCATTATTATTCATCCAGAACATTCCGAAATCGTCGCGCGCAATTATAGCAACCAACTATACGGTCACGTGACTAGACAGATACTAATAAAAAACGCTGAATTTAACGCGAGAAGAAGCCACGTTCGAAGTGGCTTCCGGCTTCTCGTTCTCTTTCGCATATCATCTGCCGAGGCATGAACACCTCTAGCGTTCAGAGCACTGCTTTAAAACACCACGTGGTAAAATGCACATTAATATAATCAAATATAATACATTAAATTTAAAGCTAAGAACCATTCTGCAGATACGGGAGGTTGGAAACTGTAAGCTCCATGTATTAAAGTTATACAATATATTCTCGATGACAAGTGTGTTGTTTCATTTACTGTGATAACAAAATTAACGGCGATAAAAGGCAGTAAACCCTTCAGCCTATAATAGGTAAGAAACAGATCGAGCCAGCTTTACTGAGTTATTAAAGGATCCAACATCTACGCTGCGAAAGACGTCGTCGAATAGCTAGATGGAGTTGAGACACCAGAGGTTCCGGTGGTGAAGCTGTCCATACCTTAAAGCATTTCTACAGCTTGTCGATTCACCGCCCCTTCTAGACTTTTCGTCGTCGTCGCCGGCGCGCCTGGCCGGATTTTAATCTGTAAGTTGATCATTTTCTGATTTTTACCTACCGCGAGTGAATTAACTTCGTTAAAATGTGTTAAAATTTCTATTCAAATCTTTATTCAAATATTTCTTTTGCCAATTTGGTTTTCAATGTTTTTATAGATTTTGTAAACGTTATAACTTTATATATCGCAAAAAATAATTTTTTTTTTTTTTTGTTGAAACTTGATTTAAAATCTTTACCTTTATTATTTATAACATTTTATATTTCATTTAAAAAAAATAAAAAGGACAACCCTAAAGGCCCCTCTAAAAAAAATATTTTTTAAAATTTTTAATTAATTCTTATACACTTGTACAAAGTTTTTTTTACAAATTTAAAAATACAACCCCTCTGCGAAATTTTCTTTACAAAATAAAAAAAATTATTTTTTATATTCTTTTACAAGTTTCTTTTTACAAACCATGGACAGTTGCATTGCGCAAATGTATAAAAGTTCAAAATTCACAAAAAATAGAAAATGGTAAAGAAACCATGAGCTCTCATTCGCGACTCAAGTTACCTGAAATAAGAATTCCTTCATTTTTGAGAAACGTTTTGGAATATACTTCTTTCATTAATCTGTTAATAATCGTTAATAAAAAATAAGCCCCAAGTTTGTACAAACTCAGAAAAAATGTTCTATTTAAGTTCTCATTTAGAGGGTAATGCTCTTAAACTAATAGAGTCTCTAACAATTTCAAACGAAAATTTTGAAATCGCTTTGAACTTGTTAGAAAACAAGTACAACAATTTACGTTACATTGTATTTAATAATTTTTAAAACCTGTTAAATGTAGTAAAATTAAGTAAATGTAACTCTACGAATCTGATGAATTTTATCACTGGAGCTCAATCAACTTTTAAATCCTTGTAAACATTAAATTAAGAACCCAATCAGTTATTTTAATCGTTAGTAACGCAGATACTAGCTCAAAAATTAAATTATATTACCCGCAGATCATTTGAAGAGCAAAGTAGTTTATCAGAATTAAGTAATATTTAAGAATTTTTTTATTTCTTACATAAAAAATGTCACACTCTAGATGCAGTACAATTACATTCAAAAAATAAAAATAATCGTAAAGGTAACACGGTAAGTTTAATACAAAATCTGAAAAATTATCCTTCCATAGTACTGAGTCGCTAAATCAAAATAGACAATCATGGTCAAAAGCAACATCTTTGTGTGTTAATTGCAAAAGCCTTGAGCACAAAATTTATTCGTGCCGGGAATTTATCTCGGCACCCGTGTTTTAAAAAAAACAAATAGCTCTCAATAACAAATTATGCACAAATTGTCTAGGGCAGCGGTTCTCAAACTTTTGTTATTCACGCCCCCCTGTTTTAATTTAAAAAATGTTGCGCCCCCCAATCCGTAGACCTAGGAATTTGGACTAAAATAGGCAACATTGTCTCGTCGAGAGCGCCAAAGATGCTGTCGGAAAGTTCGCGGCGTTCGTGCCACGTATTCAAGCTTCCTGATCTTTCTCGAACTGTCTGAGCGCGACTATAAATACAGAAGCGCACATACGGTATTCTCAGTCTCTCAGTGAAGGTGTTTTAACACTAAGCAAGCATTATTGTGAAGTGTGAGTGTATAAGTAGATGTAGTATGGATAAATTTTTAAAACGAAAACTTGAGGATGACGGGGCTTGAACATCGACAGGTTCAGGTGGAAATCGTCCGAAATCTAAAACAAGAAAATATGACCCATCATACCTAAATTTGGGCTTTACTAGCCTTGAAGTAGGTGGCGAAGAAAAACCACAATCCGTTATCTGTTTAAAAGTTTTGGCTGCAGATAGCATGAAACCAAATAAATTACAGAGGCATCTAGAAACGCTGCACAGAGAATATGTCAATAAACCGCGAGATTTTTTTGTGGAGAAACTCAGATTGTTTAAAAAACAAAAATCCAGCTTCCATAGAGTACTGGCAGTAAATGAGAAGGCTCTCTTGGCATCATATAAAGTGGCATACAAAGTAGCTAAATGCAAAAAACCGCACACTATTGCAGAGCAACTTATTTTACCCGCTTGCAAAGACATTGTAGAAATAATGTTTGGTGAAAATTTTACTTCACAACTTAACAATATTCCTCTGTCAAATGATACAATCTGTCGACGAATTAACGATATATCAGTTGATATGCAGCAGCAGCTTGAATCTGATCTTACTGGAAACTTGTTTGCTATACAACTTGACGAAGCAACTGACTCTAGTAATGATTCCCATTTGAATCCTTAGAAATTATCTGAACGCACTGCATGATGCATCGGGAAGCGTTAGCATCAAAATCGCTAAGCCCTGGACTAAACATGATTTTGACAGTAGTTATTGAAGTTGTTAACTTTATAAAAACCAGACCACTAAAAACAAGGATGTTCTCTGTTCTGTGTGAAGATATGGGAGCTGAGCATCAATCTTTGTTGTTTTATTCCTCATCCAGATGGTTGTCACGCGGTAAGACGGTTAAGCGTGTCTTTGAATTAAGAAGGGAAATAGCGATATTTTTAAGCGAGGAAGGTCACAAGCATTCAACAGATTTTTTCGACAAATTATTTTTACTGAAGCTTTCTTATTTAGTAGATATTTTTAAAAACTTAATATACTTAATCTTCAGCTGCAAGGAAAAGACGTAAATATATTTGATTTAAGTCAAAAGATTGATGCTTTTTGTAAGAAATTGCAGTTATGGCATAACAAATTGAAAGAAAACAGTTTGGAAATGTTTCCCACATTTTGCGATTTTGTGCAAGATTCCCCATTGGAAGATATTCATAAAGCTGTGATGCTAAAAACCATAGGAAGCCATTTAGAAAACTTAACTGAGAATTTCAAGCGATACTTCTTTGCAGAGAAAGATATCAAGTTGTCAGACTGGAGCTGGGTTTTAAATCCATTCGAAAATAGACCTGTCGGACTATCACTGCAAGAAGAAGAACACTGATAGATATTTCAACAAATCCCTTACAAAAATCAAACTTTGTTAACAAATCTTTAACAAACTTCTGGACTGAACTTCCGAATGACTACTCCGTTATAAAAGCCAAAGCGCTTAGAATTCTGTTGCCTTTTCCAACGTCCTACCTTTGTGAAACTGGATTTTCTGCACTTGCTGTCGTGAAATCTAAATACAGAAATAAACTTCAAGTAGAAAATGAACTCAGAGTGGCTATCTCTAACATAGAACCAAATTTAGAGAAGTTGTGCGCCTTAAAACAAGCTCATGTTAGCCATTAGTTCTTAGAATGTTTCTTTGTCATCATTAAGTAAGTAACATTTCAATAAAGATTTTTTAAAAATCTATCTGTAGCATTTTATCATTATCATTTTATTTTTAATCTGTACTGCGCTCCCCCCCCCCCAATCATGTAAACGCGCCCCCTTTAGGGGCGCGCCCCACAGTTTGAAAAACGCTGGTCTAGGGTCCAGTCATGACGTCAATGCTTGTCGCTCACATCGCCTTTGCTCTGCATGCAATCATAGACATCACTCTTTGTTACACAACATCATCCCAAACGCAAACACTTCAACATCACATCACCCCCCTTACCAAAACTACAACTTTCATCCAAGATTACTAGTAAACTCTTTAACCTCTTTCTCACCTACTCCTACTTACGTACTGCTAGCTACAGCTAAGATTCAAGTAAAAAATTTCAAAGGTTCTTCACTTATCGCAAAGGCTTTACTTGACAATGGGAGTCAAACATAGTTTATCACTTAAGAATTTGCTAACAAGTTACAAACAAAAACTTACTCTAACCCCATAACAATTTCAGGTGTCTGCCAATCAGGAAGTAATATAAATAAATCGACAAATATTATTTTTACCCCATTCTTAAATTGCTCCAAATCATTTAGTGCTGATTGTGCAATAGTGCCTAGTATCACTTATCATTTACCACATTTCAAAATTAACAAGGTGCAAATACCAATACCAGAATCACTTAAACCTTATCTAGCTTATAAAGATTTTCACCTTCCTTCACCAGTCGACATCTTGCTTGGCGCTGATCTTTATTCCAAACTCGTAAAACAAGGTTGTCAAATCCAAGGCCCGTAGCTGCCTACACTTATAAATCTCAGCTGGGATGGACAGTGTCTGGTCAGATTCCAACAAGGTTCATAAACAATACATCACATGTTGTTTCTCAAAAGATACAACGCCATGAACGAATACGTTCGCAAAATCTCTCTCGCTCTGACACAAATGTGCAGAGTACCGGTTCGCCATATGAACCCATTAACGCTCAAACGCTCTCTCGTCCTGACACAGAAGTGCAAAGTACTGGTTTGCCAGATGAACCCATTTACGCTAAAACTTTCTCTCGCTTTGACACAGATGTGCAGAGTGCCGGTTCGCCAGATGAACCCATTTACGCTCAAACGCTCTCTCGCTCTGACACAGATGTGCAAAGTACCGGTTTGCCAGATGAACCCATTTACGCTCAAATGCTCTCTCGTTTTGACACAGATGTGCAGAGTACCGGTTCGCCAAATGAACCTATTTACGCTCAAAGTCTCTCTCGCTCTGACACAGATGTGCAGAGTACCGCTTCAAAAGAAGAACCATTTAACTCTCAACCGCTTTCTCGCTCTGACACAAATGTGCAGAGTACCAGTTCAACAGAAGAACCATTTTACTCTCAACCGCTCTCTCGCTCTGACACAAATGTGCAGAGTACCGGTTTAAAAGAAGAACCATTTTACTCTTAACTGCTCTCTCGCTCTGACACAGATATGCAAAGTAACGGTTCAAAAAAAGAACCAAATCACTTTCAACCGCTCTTTCGCTCTGACACAGATGTGCAGAGTACCGGTTCAAACGATAAACCATCTCATTCTCAATCTATCTTGCGCTCTGACACAGATGTGCAGAGTACCGGTTCAAACGATGAACCATCTTATTCTCAATTTATCTTGCGCTCTGACACAGATGTGCAGAGTACTAGTTCAACGAAAGCAACATTCAATTCGCAAAATCTCTCCCAAGCTGTTAGCTCTTATAAAATTAACGTAAACGCCATCAGTTTTATGCCGAGTTATCTGACAACCAGCATTCAAGCGAAAATGTCAGAATATACAAATCCATTTCGGAAAAAAGCTTTTTGGTCATCCGATAAAAGCTCCGATTTTTCTACATTTGTCCCGACAGACTTATCCCCCACCTATCTGACAAACAGCACCTAAGCGGAAATGTCAGAATACACAAATTCATTTCGGAAAAAAGCTTCCTGGTCATCCGACGAAAGCTCCGATTATTCTACATTTGTCCCAACGGACTTATCCATCACCTATCTGACAAACAGCACTCAAGCGGACATTTCAGAATATACAAATCCATTTAAAAAAAAAGCTTTTTGGTCATCCGACGAAAGCTCCGATTATTTTACATCTGTCCCAACGGACTTAGCCCCCACTTCTTTTGCCACTATTTTGAACCTCTCACCTCCAAATATCAACTTTCTCGGTTACCAGGTAGAACCACCGCAAACGGACGCTGAAATACATCAGCCCATAGAAAAATTCTGGCTACAAGCTCCCGATTGAATTCTATTCCCTGAAGATGAAAGACATGTAAAGTCTGGACTTAATCCCGCAGATTTGCTTTCTATGAGACACATATTATTTATGGTTCCATGGCCCGTCATTTTTGCAGAAACCAGTTGCATAATTTGACTCTTTCGACACCTTTGCTCTTATTTAATCCTCTCCAGAAGCTTAAAAAACAGCTATGTTTGTTTCAAAAAATCTAGTAAATTTTTGGGAAACGATAACAATTTCAATTCTTGGTCTAAACTGCATCGTTTCATGCGTTCCTTTTCCGATTCATTAATAACTTTAGTAAAAACTACATTAAACTTTAAGGGCCATTATCCACTACAGAATTGCAACAATCCATTAGGTTCATCATAAAGAAAACCCAAAGCACGTTTTTTGAAATAGAAATACAATCTTTAAAACAGCACAAGATCATTATAAATAATCAAATTTTATCCTTGTTCCCTTTCCTTGACTCCGACGGCCTAGTAAGAGTCAGAGGTAGATTTAGACATTCTTCGTTATCATACGACCAAAATCACCCCATTCTTTTACCTAGCAAGTGCAAAATCACAACTTTAATATTAACATATGAACAAATTCGCTTAGGACACAACGGTCCGCAAAACCTGCTTTCCAAATTCCGTCTCCGGTATTGGCCCATCAATGGTCTGAGAAAGATAAAAAAGATGTTTAATTTGTCATAGGCTAAATGCGGAAATGTCTGAACAAATCATGGCCGATCTGCCATCAGCTCGCATTACTGCTTTGACACCTTTCCTTATGGTAGGCATAGACTACGGAGGCCCTTTTATGCTGAAGACTTCAAAATTACGGAAAGCTCCTGTGCTAAAATGCTACTTATCACTTTTTGTTTGCTTTACCACTAAAGCTGTCCATTTAGAACTAACCTGACCAATGATGCTTTCTTAGCAGCCTTGAAGAGATTAATTGCCCGTCGAGGATGCCCGAAGATAATCTACAGCGATAACGCAACTAATTTTCAAGGAGCTAAGAGATATGCATCAGTTCCTTTCAAACAGATTAAACATGTCAGATTGCGTTAAAAAAAGGGGCTTGATTGTGAAACGCTCTTTTTTAATACTCCACTTGTAGTTTAAACATTTGTTTTTTTTCTCTTGCCTTTTTTTTTTCAAAAAAAAATGGGAAACCTCTTTACACTCGATGGGAGCCAGACTTAGTTTTGGACTCCCCAAATTATATACAGCTAGTGCTGCGAACCAATTTTAGTGGGTACAACCCGGGAACCCACTGGGGAAAAACTTTTTTTGTTAAGGCCACTTCTGCTTATGCAGTAGAGTGAGCCAAGGGTTTTTTAATGGCACCATTTCGGTCATTTGAAACACATGGTGACACCAGGTGAGCTGCACTTTTTAGCCACCGAAGACTGAAACCTAGGCTCACTAGGATTTCACTCGGCTTCAAACTTATCGTCGTCTTTTACGTTTTTCTTCTAATTTTTTTCTTATCGGCGCTCATACCTAGTTATTGCAAGGCAAAACTGCCTTAAAAATTGTTATTTCCTCTGTTAATTACAAAAAAAGGTGGTGTACCTTTCAAAAACACCTGGTCCTTCGTTTTCCTTACATTACTCTCATTTTTAGTTTATTTCCTTTTTCTTTGCGTTTAGCTGGTTGCTGGCCAAGATGTTGGAAATCAGTACTTCCAACTGTACATTTCCTCTTTGAAAAATTCCTTTTCTTGTCGTGCATTATTATTTCTCCTGAACATTCCAAAATCGTCGCGCGCCATTATAGCAACCAACTATTCGGTCACGTGACCAGACAGTTACCAATAAAAAAAACTGAATTTAACCACGTTCGAAGCGGCTTCCGGCTTCTCGTTTTCTTTCGAATATCATTTGCCGAGGCATGAACACCTTTAGCGTTTAGAGCACTGCTTTAAAAGACCTCGTGGTAAAATTCACATCAATATAATCAAATAAAATACATCAAATTCAAAGCTTACAACCAGTGAAATTATTCTGAAGATACAGGAGGCTTGAAACCGTAAGCTTCATGTATTAAAGTTATAAAATATATATATTTTCGATGACAAGTGTGTTGTTTCATTTACTGTGATAACAAAATTTACGGCGATAAAAGGCAGTAAACTCTTTAGCCTATAGTAGGTAAGAAACAGATCGAGCCAGCTTTACTGAGTTATCGAAGGGTTCAACATCTACGCTTCGAAGACGTCGTCGAATAGCAAGAGTGAGTTGATACACCAGAGGTTCTGGTGGTGGAGCTGCCCATACCTTAAAGCATTTTTACAGCTTGTCTATCCCTCCTATCTTCTCGTCGTCGTCGCCGGTGCGCAAATATGTTAAACCTTATTCTTCCCAGGCAGGGGCAACATAGTAAATATTCAGCAGTTTCTTTTTCCACGCAACAACAGTTAGACGACAGTGTTCTGTAAGCAGTTCCGTTAAAATTCGCAGGTCGTTCCTGCTCTATTCTACGATCTGCTTAATTGTGTTTCTCGCCTTCGAGTAAGTCTACCCTGGTATATCGGACCAGTGCGTGAGTCTTTTTTCTTCGCATAGTCCAAAATAATTGTTTTGGCGGCACTTGTAGTGACTCCAAAGACAGTTTCTAGTTCAGTGAACGCAGATTCGGCTCCCTGTTTTGCAAGGGTGTCGGATTTTTTGTTGCCCGCCACCCCCTGGTGACTAGGTACCTACAGCAGGGTCATTCAATTCCATACAAGTTTGGTTTTTATCTTGTTGGAGCTTAGTGCTTTGAAGGCCTCCTGGCTGTCTAAAATTATACTTATGTTTTTGTTTGCTTGAGGTCTGTTAGTCAGCTCTCTTGCACATAATTCAATAGCGAAGACTTCAGCCTGAAATATTGTAGTATATTTGCCAAGACTGGTAGATATTTTAATTTATGTTTTTTTGCTGAAAACACCGACCACAACTCCATATAGAATATTTAAGCCATCTGTGTATATTACGTATTCAGTCTCTGGTAAAAGGATTTCTCCCCTCACCCATTCATCTCTCCTTGAAAAGAGGACTTTGAAGGACTTTTTTTCGTGTATTTTTGGGGCTAGCATAACAGGAACCATCCCAAAAATTTGGTGGTTTTTTGTTTTACTCATTATCCTAGAGTGATCTCCAATTTTTTTTTTTTTTAATTTGATTTTCCAGAGACAGGTATCTGTGGTCCTCCTCTCCAGAAATAGGAATATTCAAGTCGTTCAGTGGTTCGTCTGTGGAAAACTAGAAAATTTTTTACTCCTAATCAAATGTTGACGACGTACAAGGCTTAAATCCGACCTATACTGGAGTATTGCTCGCATATTTGGCGTTCAGCATCAAGGTATTTTCTTTGTCTTCTAGATTCCATTCAAAAAAGAGCCATTCGGTTGATAAACAGCTCAACTTTTACAGATACCCTTTACCCACTAGAACATAAAAGAAGAGTTGCAGACCAGACATTACTCTAAAGATATTTCCATGGCAGATGCTCCAGAGAAATAAACACTCTTATACCACTACTGGCCACATTCGGCCAAAAAACTCGGCACGCTGATCAGTCTCAGCCATTTACTCTCAAGATTGACACTACAAGTACCAATCTTTATCAAGAATCCTTTTTTTACAGGGCTGCTGCGGAATGGAACAAGCTTCCAAAATCAGTTTTTCCAGAGAACTATGACCTGCAACTTTTCAATAAGCGGGTCCACAATCATCTCCTTTCTATAATCCCTCCCTCTTCTAATAGTCGCAGTGCGGGCCGTTCGCAGCCTACACGATAGGTCTACCTTTTTTGCGTCTATTTTCAGTAAAAAAAAACTGCACTTGGGATTAAAAACTATTACATGCCCTATGCCTGGTTCATATTATAATTTTTTATTAAAACATTTACTAGAATATCAAAACCAATAAAGATTTGTCTGCCACTGACATCAAATATTTCGCTGTAAAAAACCTCTAATCGATTATATTTTTATATCACACCTTTTAGGAAAACCCAATAGTCATGTTACCTTTTTGGACTTGATAGAAATGAATTTAGCAACTTTGGATTTTATCTGAAAAAATGTTCATTTGGAATATTTATTTTCTTCCTGAATAATCTTTAAGCCAAATAATAGCAGATAGTTCAAAACAGCTATTTTATAAAATACGTAACTTTATTGGCAACAGTGCACACCGACCAGTTCGCCAGATTTGTTCGTAGTAAAAGTTAGTTTTGACAATAGTTACTCATTTGCACGGTTGCAAACTTGGATAAATATTCAATAAAATACACGGTGGCTCCTCTATTAAAATAGTTTTACAAGCCACATTAGACGCCAACCTTAAATCAAAATGATATCTGTTATCGTTTATCAAACTAGTGAAATATAGACAAATAAAGCAGTACCGGCTTTTACAACTAAATAATTCATTTTAATTACCAGAGTTGGTTCGATGGTTTTGCAAAGAAAAAAATTCTCGATACACACTCTGTAGACTGCCGCACAAACCATGCAAAGTAGCCCACTCTGGTGAGAGCGCGCTGTACTTCAAACAGTCCGTGAAAGTTAAGTAGGTCACAAAAGTCGTTCTTTTGGCACTGAAATGCGGCCAGAAAGCCCGTACTTTTGGCTTGGGGAGCAAAAAAATTTATCGGTTTGTACATAGATTATTTTTTTAAGTCTGGTGTTTTGTTATAAAAAGAAGTTAAGACCAAAGTTTTAAACTATGATTACCCTCTACTTTATTTTAAAAAATATGTATTGTTAATATTTTTAGTTCTTCCGTGGGTTCGGTGATTAAAAACTCTCGATAAAGTAACAAAACAATGTTTATCCTAATTCAATAAATTCTATTTCTATAAATCACTTAGATATACAACTTTTACATTTTTTTATAACTATTTACATTTCTTAAATCATAAACACTTTTTACTAATACTAACTCCGTCCGCCCGCTGTCCCTTTTTATACCTGTTAATCATACTTTGATCTTATTCTTGAAGGCGATAGACCCCTTTTCGAAACGGTAAGAATTGTCAAAAACTTGCGGGAACTTTCCTTTGGTCTCCGCGCCGACAGTTCCAGTTGTGGCCGACGCATTGTTGCGACAGAAAGGGTCAACAGAGACGGACTCAAAAAATCATAACAATATCCCCCTCTTAAATTTGATCGTCCCGTTCAATTACTTGCGGAACCTCAGCATTGTAAGGCTTTAACCTTTTTAAGTGGACGACTTTTATCTTGGCTCTGGGACTGCGTTGGATTCTATAAACCACATTATTTATTCTTATTATTACATTATATGGACCTTCCCAAGATGGTGTCAACTTGGGAGACACACCTTTCTTTCATTGTGAATTATACAGCCATACTCGATCTTCTTCCTTGAATCTCGTCGAATTTGCTCTTAGGTCATAGCGAGCCATCATTTTATTACTTGCCAACCTCAATCTCTTCTTGGGCGTTTCATGGATTTTAAATAAGCTGTCCGTAACTCGTCTGCATAATCTTGAGCTTTTTTCGCTTCGGCACTTGGTGAACCGAACATCGAATCACAGGGCAAACGAAGTTTCCTTCCGAAAACTATGCTAGCTGGAGTAAGCTTTGTAGAATCATGAACAGCTGCTCTCTAGGCCATCAGCAATAATGAAAGACGTTGATCCCGGTCTTTCTGATGGTTTTCTACTACTTTGGACAAATGTTCTTCCATAGTCCGATTAAACCTTTCAACCATGCCGTCTGACTGTGAATGTAGTGGGATAGTCCTGGTTTTGTTGATTCCCATAAATTCGCAAACTTTCTTCAATAAGTTTGATTCGAAATCCCTTTTTTGATCTAAATGTAGCTCCATAGGTACCCCAAATCGTGAGAACATGTTTTCTACCATGACTCTTGCAACTGTAGATGCTTCTTGGTTTGGCAGGGCATAAGCTTCAACCCACTTACTAAAGTAATCCATAGCAACCAGTAAGTATTTGTTGCCGTCATTCGTCATTGGAAATGGCCCAGCTACGTCGATGGAAATTCGTTCAAAAGGAGCTCCTACATTGTACTGTTCCATTTTGCTTCTAGATTTTGTTTTAGGACCTTTGCTCGCTTCGCAAACTGGGCATCTTTTACACCAATTTTCTACGTCGTCACGACGTTGGACCCAATAGGTTAGGTATCATGTGAGTGAGGCGTGGTCGCCCCTACACCGCGACCCTTAGTAGGTCTATTGTGGCTCCTATCCCCAATAGAACCTTTGTCTTATTTTATCCAAAGTTTTATTAACTCCCAGATGACCACCTGATTTTCCTTCATGGTTCTTCTCCAAGACTTGGGCACGACCAGTTGGGAAGTTGTTTTTTTGCCATCGGCCAACTCCCGGACTCGTTTCAGCAATCCATTCTTAACAGTAGTGCCCACATGGCTTTAAATGTTGGTGCCCTGTCGAAGATGTCCTTCAAAGTAGGTCTCTCGGCTCCACTTTCCTTTCAATGTAGAAAGTCCACAATGTTGGGATCACTTTCTTGATCCAGTCTCATATGCGCTGTCGTCCATTTATCATTAGGCATTAGTCTCGCTTGTTGCACAAATGTCAGTCGCCTTCGTGGTTGTCGAATCGAATGAGCTTGACCAGTATCAACCCTGTCTTGGACCAAGTTGGTTCGTCTCGATGTTGGTCTAAAGATGTCACCCTTGAATTTGACGAGTCCTCTAGCAGCGTTATTTTCATCCGACGATTGATGCAACTAGCAACTCTTACCAGAATAGCTTGCTCTGTCTTAACTGAGACTCGTTTCTCCTGATATCATTCTGGAGACCCACTAGATGACTTGGTTCTCGTAGGTGATAGGGAACGTGGTTGTATTCTTGCAGGTGAGTGTAGTTGTGTTGGTATTCTTACTCTACAATCTTTGATGAAATGTCCTGTTTATCTACATCGGTAATAGATTCGTTAAAATGTTCCCGCAGGTGAGTTTGTTCGTGGTGGTACTCTGCAATCCTTAATGAAGTGTCCATTTTTTTCACATCGGTAGCAGGTTCGTTTCCGCTGGTTGCCCATACCATTTATCATGGACCTGATCTCTTCCAAAAAAATTTCAAAGGGTCCATTGGCTACGTCGCTTTAATGGTCTGATTCTTTGATTGAAACTGTTCGGATTTCTGGTCTTGAAATATTAAAGGCTGCCTCTTTTTTCAATGATCGCACCAAAGCTTCTCCACTTCTATTGAAGTTCATCAATCAAAGAGTCCTCTGGATCTCTGGATCCCTAATTCCATTAATAAATATCTGGACGGCCAGTTGCTCCCTGAAGTCTTTTGGTGCTTGTGGGTACGCTAATTGGATCAGCCTTCTCACATCTGCCTCGAACTCCTGCACACTTTCGCCAGATGTCTGCACCTGTGTTTTCATCTGCGCCCGGTATAGCTGTTCTCGTTGTTGATCGCCATACCTTAACTCCAGTGCAGATACTAGGTCTCCATATTTGTTTTGTTGGTCGGCAGGAATTGTCTGTACCATTCCCTCAAGGCCACTATGAGTGCAGTAGCCTTATCTTTATCGCTCCACCCATTGGTCAAGGCTGCAGCTTTGAACTGTCTGCGATACATAGACCAGGATGATTGTCCATCGAAAGTTGGTGGTTTTACTGAAATTCCCGATGTGGTAACCCTGTCACGACGATCTTAAATTCTAAGCGAGGCAATCTGGCTTTGCACTTCATTTATAACTACGTCGATCTCTTGCTTGATGTCTTTTACTTCATCTCGTACTGTGTTTACTTCCTTTCTTAACTCTCCTTCGATCTTCTTTTAATTCAACAATGTGTTCTTCTGTTTTCAACACTACTTGTTCGAAGAACTTTTCTTGCTGTTCTAGAAATTTCTTGGTATCTATTTTCCTTTGTTTTTTCTTTTGTTCTAGTAGTTTCTTTTGTTTTTCTCTTTCTTTCTTCTGTTCTTCTCTTTCTTCTTGTCGTCGTTTTTCTTCTTCCGAACGGCGTTTTTCTTCTTGCAATTTTTTTTCTTGTCTTTGTTTTTCTTCTTAAAACGGCGTTTCTCTTCTTCCAATTTTTTTCTTGTCGTCCTTTTTCTTCTTCCAATTTTCCTTCTTGCCGTCGTTTTTCTAACTTTCCAAATTGATTTTTCATAAATTGTATAACGTCCTCCTTGTCATCGTATGGCGTATTTCTTGTATTCACCATAAATTTTTTGTTACAGAAAAAATTTCACTTCTGACACCACTGTTAAGATTTTTAGTTCTTCCGTGGGTTTGGTGATTAAAAACTCTCGATACAGTAACAAAACAATGTTTAATTCAATACAATAAATTCTACTTTTATAAATCACTTAGATATACAACTTTTATAACTATTTACATTTCTTAAATCATAAACACTTTTTTTACTAATACTAACTCCGTCCGCCCACTGTCCCTTTTTTACCTGTAAATCATACTTTGACCTTATTCTCGAAAGCGATAGACCCCTTTGTCGAGAACTTGCGGAAACTTTCCATTGGTCTCCGCGCCGACAGTCTCAGTTGCGGCCAACGCATGGTCGCGACAGAAAGGGTCAACGGTGACGGACTCAAGAAATCGTAACAGTATTATAAATTTTGTAGTCCAAAGTTAAAAACCGTTCCTATTTACCCTATTTTACGACGTTACCAACTTTTTAAAACAAAACATTCGTGCAAAGTTTTATTTAATATTTATCATTTTTTTCCAGTCTTCATCAGCTTTAAGATTATTATACACAAGATTCATTGTAAAGGAATGTCCGTTACTCATAAAAGAAGTGAATGACAATGCTTCAGTAATACTAAACCGCCCGAAATCCTTAAATGCAATGGATCTTTCGTTATTGAAAAAATTATATGAAACTTTAAGAAGTTTGGAATTAAAAAAATCAACAGTGATTTTAAAAGGTGCCGGAGACAAAGCATTCAGTGCAGGTGGAGATTTACTTTTATTAAAAAAAGCAGGTGCAACAAAAGACTTAAAATATATGCACGATCTTAGTGTGCACATGAATTTAATTATTTATCTTTTGTATAATTATAAAGTACCCGTTGTGGCTTTATTAAATGGAATAACATTTGGGGCAGGAGCTGGCTGTTCGTACTTTGCGAAATATAAAATAGCAACGGAAAAAACTAAATGGGGTATGCCCGAAACGAAACTTGGATTCCATCCAAATGCAGCTGCGACATTCTTTTTTAATCGTCCACCTGGCAAACTTGGATATTATTTAGGACTAATGGGAAGCCATTTAATCGGTTCAGACATCTTAAATGCAGGTTATGCTACGCATTACTGTAAAAGCGATAATTTGCTAACATTAGAAGAAGAGCTTTTGAATAATTCTAATAGCAACAATATAGAAAAAATTATCGAGCACTATTCAGAAAAAAATATACCTGCGTTTTCACTGGATCCAATAATGCAAAAAATCGATCATTGTTTTGGGGGGGAATCGGTTGAGGATATTATTTCGAAACTAAGACAAGATGGATCTTTGTGGGCAAAAGAAACTCTTGATAAGTTATGCCAGTATTCACCTACTTCTTTAAAAGTTACTTTAAGACAATTACAAAAGGGAAAAAATATGGAACTTAAAGATAGTCTTATGGTAGAGAAAAATTTGACTATGAATTTTTATAATTATGCAGACGTATATGAAGGTGCGTATCCAAATTACTATGTACTTATCTTAATGTTGCGATATTTAATCTGGGGTTCGACGATTTTATACACTCAGTACAATAACTTAACAATTTATTCTAATATCTCTATTTAATCTTACTTGATAAATCACTTAGATAATTACAAAACTTTATACTTTCCATAACAATACATCACTTTCTCTATTTACTTGAAAACTTAAAACTTTCGCCGCCGCTGTCTTTTTAAATACCTACAAATTATTAATAGAAAGAGCAAGAATTCTCTTTCGTTACTCCCGAAATTATTAGACCTTTCTAGACGCCTTTAATCACGCCGCGCACATAAATGATTTGCTAGATGAGGGCGTTTTTGATGCCGCAAAGAAATAGGTAAGCCACTTTTGTGGACAATACCTCGTCACCCAGATAATGAAACAGGGACGTATTTATCGTAATTTTTAAGAATAATTTTTAAAAAAAACAAAATCTTCAAATGCTGAGTACACGATTTATTAATAAAATAAAAACAAGGTATTTTTGTGTAAGTTTCTTCATTAAGCAAAGCGCTTTCGGCTAGTTAGCCATCATCAGTGCTAATTTGTCAATTTTTTTAAAAACTATTAATAAAATAAAATTTTCCTTAATTTGTTTCTAGTACAAAACGTGTGTGTTGTTTTTTAGAAAATTTCCCATTTTTAAGCCGATGGTCGGTAAATAATTTGTGTGTGTGTTTTTACGAGGAAAGATTGGAAGCGAAACAAAATAAACAGAAACCTTTTTTTATTTTAATCATTTTTTGGTTTTGTTTTTTAGCTAAATTTTATAAAACACTTTTAAAGTACGGTTTATAAGTTTCTGGTTTACTAAATTATAAAATTAAAATGCAATCCCTGTTTATCTACACTGCTCAAAAATGAATAGAGATTTTAAACAAATTTTGACCTACTTGCTTGTATCCTTAATATTACTTAATTCTACCTAATAAAAAAGTACCTAAATAATTTTTTGTTTAAGATTGTAAAACTTAAAATAAAGGTGACATTTAACAATTAGACGAACGGATTGTGTTTGTAGTTTATTAGTGCACAATTAGTAGCGAATAGGATCACCAGAAGTTTGAATAATGCTGCCTACTCTATAACGTATATCCTTACTAAACCATCGATGAATTCTTGGAGCAAAGTTGTCCAGGTGTGTGCGCAAGCGTTGGCCAAGTTCTGCAATGACTTATTGGGGTTTTTTAGTTGCGGAACTTCTGCTTATATACAAGATGATTCATTAAAAATGTCCAATCTCTGGATTGTAGATTCTAGACCTTAAAATATGATTATTCTGCCCAACATGCCTCATACAAATATTGCTAGTTTCCCAGATACCGGGTGTTTAAAGTTTAAATATGGATTTTCATTTTACCAATAATTTTTCATGTTTTCACAAATTCTGTTTAAAAATTGTTAATTTGACGTTTTTTGGCATAAGGATTTCCAATTTTGACTCTAATTTAGCATTGCTAATAGAAGGCGCTAGTTACACTTGGTTGTGTTTATCAAATCAAAGCAATTTTTTTTTGACTAATCTACAAATAGGATAAAAAAATATTAAAAACTATTCAATTCTACAAAAAAAGTTACTCCTGTTTGATTTATGTAACTCGATCGGATATCGAGTTATATGCTTCTAGAAAGTTCAATAAATTTTAATTTTATAAAAAATCATCTTTCAATGTGTAACAATAATGAATTAAAAAATGTTAAAAATGCCTACTATTTACTTTAAGAATAAAATTTTTATAAAATTAAAATTTATTGAACTTTTTATAAACTAATAACTCGATCACCGATTACATGAATCAAACAGGAGTAACTTTTTTTGTAGAATTCGATTTTTAATATTTTTTTATTATTTTACTTGTAGATCAGTCGAAAAAAAATTTGCTTTGATTTACTAAACACAACCAAGTGTAACTAGCGCCCTCTATTAGAAATTAAAGTTTAAATTGTTAATCATTTTGCCAAATAACGTAAAATTGCCAATTTTTAAATAGAAATTGTAAAAACATGAAAAATTATTGCTAAAATTCAAATCCATATTTAAATTTTAAACACCCAGTATTTGGGAAACTAGCAATATTTGTATAAGGCATGTTGGGCAGAATCATCATATTTTAAGGTCTAGAATCTACAATCCAGAGATTAGACATTCTTATGAATCACACTGTACATCCACAAATTATTTTTTATTTACTTTTACGTTAAACTATTTTTTGGAAATGAATTTACTTTTCTTATTTGGGATATTTAAAATTTCTTTTTGTATAAATAGGAACTTAATTCCATACTTTATCGAAAGCTTTTTGTATGTCAAAGAGTATCATTAAAGTACTCTTTTTGTATCTAACCCTGTTGTTATGTTGTTAGTTGTTCTAACAAACAGCGTTTTTGTGCAGTGATTTTTTTTAAAGCCGAATTGTTCATTCGGGATCACTTTGTTTAAGTGAACATGTGCTAATAGTCTGTTTGGTATTAGTTTTTCTAATATTTTACCTATGCATGAAAGTAGGGAGATTGCTCTCCAGTTTTTTGCCTTCTTTAGGAAATAGCCAATATGAGTATGCAGACCATTGTTAAAAACATTTGTTAAAGTTTTAATTGTGTTGTCAGGTGGGTTTTTAAAAGTTTTGTTTGTAATTCCATCTTTCTTCGTGGTTTTGAAAAGCTTTTATTTAACTTGCAATGTTTGTCTGGGTGGAATCTTGCAACTTAAATTTGAAGCAGATATCTTTAACCGATTGAGCTGAAATTTTGTATTAAGCTCATATAATATAAATGTGCATGCACGTCATCAATGATCTGTTTGTTTCAAATCTTAATACCAATAATAATAAAAAACACCGTTCGTTTTATTTAATCTTAAACATATTAACATAGACGTTGTCAAATCTGATTATTATGGTAATATGAACCAAGATAATCTTTTAAAATGGTTCGAAAATCTGCTAAACAGTCTTACTGAACCATCAGTAATTGTTATGGATAATGCCCCTTACCACAGTATGTTATTACACAAAATACCAAACATGTCCTTGTTCAAAGCGGTTATTGAAGAAAGGCTAGCAAATTGAAATATTGCTTTTTCACATACTTCGTCTGAACATGAGTTTCTAAAGATTGTGGATCAGTAGGTACATTATATTTTGTACTATTTTGTCCTACCTGTATTTTTACATTGCATTGTAATTAAATTTTGAAGTAGTTTCACTGATTTTGGTAACAAAATTGAAACTGATATCTTTTTTAGAAACAAACCAACAAAAATAAAATTGATAGATGACCTAGCTGAACAATATGGACAAAAAATGTTACGTCTCCCGCTATATCACTGCATTTTCAATCCAATTAAATTGATTTGGTGCATTGCAAAGCAATATTATAAAAAACATATTGGCCGTGATGGAAATGTAGAAAAAGACTTTTTAAATATGTGATCTAAAGCACTTCAAACCGTTAATTTAGAGATCTGGTAAAACTCTATTGATAATAAAGAACTTATCCATTCTGTTTAAGATATTTTGTCGTTGTAGCTTAATTAAACTAATGTAATATAGCTTAGAAATACTTTTTTTGTAAATTATCAATATTTTGCTTAAAATAAAAAAGAAGCTATTAGGTAAGTATGTCAGCCCCTAAATAGCATTTTATCTTTATTGTGAATCATTTTAACCTGTATTATTTTTAGTAATAAAATTATGATCAGTATTATTTTTTTGTTGCTGCCTCTAATTAACTCTTTGTTGATTCGAATTAAATAAATCATTAATAAACTAACTTAAATAGTTTTCATTGAAAACCCTTTGTTTAGGTAAAATTCTCAAAGTTTTATTGCAATGTCATAAACTAATTATTGGTAAAGTATGTTTATTAAATGATCAACAACATAACCTTATGTCCGTACTACTGTCAAAGTCTGGCAACGTTGTTCAAATGTGACCTCATACTCGCTCTATGGCGTGCAACAACATTTATATTGTATGAGCTTTATGAGCTTTACAAGTTTAGTTTGGATGACAATGCATAATTAGCTGTGTAACGTCATTCTAAATCTAACACGGCGGAACACCCAAGATGGCGGACTAGATATTTTAAATGTACTTCTACATCATGGGTATCAAAGGAAAGGGCTTGCTAAGAATTACTCGAAAAATAAAGCGACTTCACTCTGAATCCAATATGGCGGTCTTGAAAGATGTCAGACTAAGTTTATGTTTTTGTACAATATGGGTATCAAATGAAAGGGCTTGCTGAGAATAACTAAAAAAAATAAAGTGACGTCACTCTGAATCCAATATGGCGGACTTAAAAGATGGCGGATTAATTTTTTAAGCTTTTTTACAATATGGGTATCAAAAAAAAACTTGCTAAAAGTCGAAAGTGAGCTAAACTTCGTGCTCCAATCTGTCCAAAATATTGGTGTACTATGGTTTTTAAGTTCTCGATTATGATATTGACGTTGTAGCATCGGTTGGTTAACTTTGATTTGTATAATTTGGCGAGACAGGCGTCAACAGCATTGGTTTGCAATCTGTCTAGAAGAAGGAAAACTCCAAAATTAAAGGTCAAGCTAACGTGGCCTTAAATAGGGTAAAAACATTGGAAAGTCTCCTTATTGAAGAGCTAGACTGTTCGAAATTAACTGGCAAACGACCTTGCAACAATAATGCGTTGAATGAGATAAACAGACTAAGAAATCTGTCAGGCCATAACTAAAAAGTAAAAAATAAATTTAAATAATTTTTAAAAACAAGCTTTTATTTTAATGCGCTAAAAAAACTTTTAGTATTGACTTAAAACGTCATTACACAATTTATTATGTAATAAAAGCTTTTTGCGAGATTTACCCTATGTAGATAATAAAGTAAATTAAATAACTATAACTAATTAAATTTAATTTTTAGATTTTTTAGACCAAGTAAATATTAGTACCCGCAACTTTTATTATATAATAAATTGTGCAATGACGTTTTAAGTTGATATTAAAAGTTTTAGAGAAAAAGGTTCTTTTATTTTTTAGCGCATTAAAATAAAACCTTGTTTTTAAAAATTATTTTTTACTTTTAATTTATATCAATTTATTTTGCTGATAACAAATTTTGTGAAACAACATGAGACCATAACTAAAACAATCCACGCCATTGTTGGATAGGTAGATATCGAATTAGGGATTAATTAACTTACTCCTGAATACATGTTACCTTTTTTTAACTTTTTTGTCTTTTTGTTTCTTTGTTTTAAAATATTTATAGTATATTTAGTTAGTTATCCGTGACGTTAAATTAGCCATTATTTGTGACTGTAGCATCCTAAGTTATTTTAAAATGGTAAATTCTATGCAAGACTAAATAGATTTATTATTTATTCACGGTCATCAAAACAAGTGCGCTCAAGGAACAGCTCAAAATTTTAATGAAAAGCATCCTGATAAAAATATAGACCACCAAACTATCATAGAGTTTGTATGGAAATTTGGAGAAACTGGATCCGTTTGTTATAGAAACAATAATAATCCCAGAGTTCCTATTTCATTCTAAAAGTATTGCATAAGTTTTTTCTTATAAAATACAAATTCATCATCAGCTTAGTGAAGACGATATGATCGCAGAAATAAATTTTGTTTCAGTGATGAATCAACCTTTTATTAAAACGGCATAATTGTAGGTATTGGGATGACAAAAACTCTCACGTGTTTTGACAGGATAATACTCAGTTTCCAGCAAAGATAAATGTATGTGCTGGTATTCTAGGAACTGAGATAATTGGAACACTTTACACTTTAGTGACCAAAACCTAACGGAAGAATTGTGCCTACAAATATTGAAAAATGAAATTACTTCACTTATTACTTAGCCACTAGAAAGACAAGCTAATGAACAGTGAAATTTGGTGCTACATGAACATAATATATAGGTCCTTGAATAATAATACGAAGCTACACCAAATTACGCACTAGCTGTAAAGCAATAGCTAGACGAACGATTTTAAATATATTGGATTGGCAAAAGGGGTTTTATAAAATGGCCGACAAGATCTCCATATGTAACACCACTTAACTTTTTCCGTGGGGCTATGTAAAAACATTTGTTTACAAATCTCCTCCCGAAGACAATAAAGAACTAAAGCTTAAAATAACTGAAACATGTTAACAAATTACTAGCAAAATTTTGCAAAAAGTTCAAGAGGAATTTGAAAATAGGTTATATTATTGCCTTCATAACAACGAAACATGCTTTGAACAGTGCTGTAAACACAAAAGAGCTGTTTGTAATTAATTTTATTTAAGTTTTTGCTAATTTGCATTTTTTTGGGTTTTTCATTTAATGTTTCACAAAGTAGAGGTTAATTTTTGACATTTTAAAGAAGGGGTGGGGAATGTCAAAGGTGCCACTGGGAAACAGCGGATTAACATTTTTAAACCTCCCTCTTGATTTAAAATTGAACGTGTTTTTTTTCTTACATTTACGCAAAATCAAAAATTAATCGGACTGGCTGGTTTTAAAATAAGAGCACTGTAGTTTTAATTTACATGGTTCAAATGGTAATGTACCTACATAATTTATATTTGGGATCAAATTGGTTTACGTGCTTTTTTACATTATATTATATTACAATCTTGCGGTTGGACCATTGGTATCGGCACCTATGTCACCTAGATCTTTTGATCCTCTGTGACTACCGCTATGTCTTTAGTGCATCAAAAATCCAGTCCGCTGGTTTTGGCGAACCTCAGGATTTTTGTTGGCTCTGTCTCATTTAGATCGCTTGACCCATTATCATACGGCCCCAGGTTTGATACCTGTACACCGCTAGCATCGGGCACTGACACAGAATGTGTTTACTGCTCTTTTTCTCTTCACCGCATATTCGACAGTTTTTCTCGGCCACCAGATTTTGTTTGAAGAGGTGTGCTTTTAGTGTCATGTGTCCTGTGAGCAGGCCAAGGGTGCTGCTTTGCCTACTCCGATCCATCGTCCAGATTGCGTTTGCTGGAGAGGTTTTTTCATCAGCTGTTTTGATGTTCTGCAGCCGGTATTTGCATTCCACTTAGCAATAGGTTCTTGTTCATGGATTAATTTTAATAAATGTTTTGAATCTTGGTTCCACCAGGGTCCCATTTCTTGTCAGTTCATTGGCTACCTCGTTGCCATTTATCCCTGTATGCCCGGGAACCCATGTAAGAGTGACTTTGTTTACCGTCGCTACCGTCAGTACTGCATGCACTCTCACTACCGATGATGTTGTGGAGTAACTCACGAGGGCCCCAATGGCCTCGCGACTGTCAGTGAGAATATCAATCTTACTGTTGTTTACTCTGTTTTCTGTCAGGTGCGTTTATGTGTTTAATCTGTGTAAAATAAATAATATCATTTAAGCGATCACTATTAATTGTTAAGCAGTGTATTTAACAGGTTTGACGATATTGAGATTTATGTTTTTAAATGTAAATGATCACTGTTAACAACAACAAACTATTGTGACGTGTATTTTTCGAATACAATAGCATTATTTATTAATTATGGCAAATATTTCTATTGGATTTTATTTTTGCAGGAACCAGAATTATACTTGAAGATAAAAACAGTGCTCCAAAATGGAATCCATCGAAATTGTCGTCTGTTACGGACGATTTAGTCGAACAACATTTTTTACCAAATAAAGACGAATATTTTCAAATGTTGCTTATGGAAATTGATTCTAGAAAACTATAATTGATAATACACAAACATATTGTTGTTTAATAACTTGTTCTTTAAAGCAACTTAATAATTTCCCAAAAATAAGGCAAAGAACTTATCGAGGTCAAATAACTTTCCCAGTCATTTTATGAAGAGTACATATTTTTTAAAAACAATAAAACAAAATTACTTGTACAAGAAACATCAATAAATAACAAACTATTTTTATTTAAAATACACATCTACAAGGTCAGTTATTTACTTAAAAACTAAATATTAAATTTTTGTATTATACTTATTAAATTTAAATTAAATTGCAATATTATAATATTTATTAAAAGAATTAGAATAACCTTTTAATTATTTAAAACCTCTAATATATAATTCTATAGATAAAAACAGGTAAGTGTCTTAAAGAATAGAGTATGAGTTTTATGATAAAATGCTGTGAATGCTAAATTTTTTTATTACTTATCTAATTTCCAAAATATTTTAAGCGGTGACCCATTAATTTTTAATTTATACATACGTACATCACGCCTTTTTTCCGTAGGGCTATGCAGAGACCATTTCCTTCCACTTGCTACGCTTCTTACACACATCTTTTGCTTCCTTTACTTTCTTCAGTGCTTTTATACATGTTCGTTGGTTAATAGTACTCTTGACCTGGCCTTTTTTTAAAACAATGTTGATCTAATCCAGATATGTTCGCTGAGATCGACCTCTACTGACTTGTCCATTCACACTTGCCTTATAAATTTGTTTTGTCAATCTTCCTTTATCCATTCTTTCTACATGTTCTAACCATCTAAGCATTCCTTTATCTATCTTTGTAACCACATCTTCTTTTTTACACCACAGCATTCTCTTATCTCACTATTCTTTTATTTATCCAACCGAGTCACTTCAGCTATACTTCTCAGACTACTCATCTCCGCAGCATTTATCCTATTTTTATGCTTCTTTAGCCAAACCAAACATTCAGTACCATACATAAGTGTAGGAACCTCCATGCACAGCCAGACTTGCCTTTTTTGGCCTTTCTGGCTGTTCATAAAGCTATGCAGTGCCCCATTCAATTCTTTTTCTGCCGATGACACCCTTCGCTAAATGTCACTGTCATACTTTCCATCTCTCGTAAACTTTAAACCCAAGTATACAAACTCATTTACTTGTTTCACTCTTTTTCAGAACTTCACAGTTTGTCATGTTTTCTTTTCTTTCCAATACCATAACTTTTGTTTTGCTTGCATTTATTTTTATCCCTTTGAACTTCAGGGCATCATGCATAACATTAACCATCGCCTGCAACTCCTCTTCAGATGATGCTAATAAATAATTCATTTTCAATCCATACGCACTCTCTTTCAAATTTTTTAAACAATCGTCTATGTATAAGTTAAACAGCCATGGCAAAGCCACACGTCCCTGTCTCACACCTTTTTTAATCTTAAACCAGTCCGTGTAAGCTTCGTTTATCCTGACACAAGCAGTGGAATCATCGTAAAGTGATTCCAGTGCTCGTATTAAACTACCGCTCAACCCATACTTAAAAAATTCCGACCACAATTCTCTCCTTACTACTCTGTCATATGCCTTTTCCCTGTCTATAAAAGCGCAGTAGACTTTCTGACTTCTAGCCAAGAATTTTTCATCTTCTCAGTGTCATTCGTCACTCTTTTAATCAATATCTTTGCATACAGTTTGCCGACTATGCTGAGTAAACTAATACCTTCGTAGTTCTTACAGTCCTGATGCGGATCTTTTCCCTTGTAAAGCGGCACGATAACAGCCTTACACCAGTCGTCTGGTACGCTACCATTCCTCCAACACAGGTTAAAAAGGTGGTACAACAGACTAGTTACCGTGATTTTTCCAGCCTTCAGCATTTTAACTACTATCCTATCGTACCCGGCAGCTTTACCCATTTTCATACTGTTTAACACTTCCACAATTTCTGTCGTACTAATTTCACTTTCATTACAAGTTTTACTCATGTCTCCAAATGATGCCAGTACTTGTTAATCTTTTTTCTCAAATAAACTTTCGAAGTATTCCTTTTATCTCTTTAAAACTCCAGTTACGAGGTAGTATTTTTACCTCTGGCTGTTCTTATAGATTGCCAGAAGAGTTTAATATTGTTTTCAGATAACCTTTCAATAGATTGATTTTTATTACTCAACTTCTTTCTTGCCACAGCCTCTTTTGCCACAACTTTTAACCTTTTATACTCATTCTTTGCCTTGTTTACCTTGTTCTCTGACACTGCTTTTTGAACTTTTACGCACATTTTCTGTAGCTTGCATCCTTTTCTTCTTTTACTTACTCCACACACTTCAATAGCAATATCCACGATTCCTTCCTTAAATGATTTCCACAACTCTTCAACCTCACATGCTTTATCTAAACTGTCAAATTTCTCGATCAATTTATTAACGAACTCCTCTTTTATACCTTCTTCTTGCAAATTCTTAACTTTTATACGCTATAGAACACTACTTGATTAATGCACAAGATGTCGCTACCTCTTAAAGAGACCTTTTATTCGGCTTATTACTAAAAAGTGGTCTGTGTCAATACCTGCACCGCGGTATGCCCGAGTGTCCATCACTTTTTTTTTATCTTTCATCCACAATTACAAAATCAATTCTCTGGTATCCTTCTTGTCTTGTGTACAAATGGATGCTCTTATGGTTAAACATTGTGTTTGTTACCATAAGATTCCACTCCAAACATACTTCCAGTAGACTTTATCCGTTTTCATTTACTCTGCCGTCACCGTACATTCGCAGATCACTTATCTATTACGCTTTACTCCTACCCAACTATAAAAATCACCCAACACTACAATTCTTTCATTCTGGTTACACTTATTTAGAATATCTGTCACACTATTTTAAAACTTTCGCCTTTTTTTGTGCTTTTAAAGATTGGTTCCACTGCGCATCTTGTGGTGCATAAACCCATAGCAAAAAGATACGAGTAAGACCAACCTTCAGCCTTACTCAGAGGAGTGTTGGGCTGACACATTTAGAGTCAGTCACACATTCATTCATTTTAGCAGGGAGTATTACACCAACGCCCTGAGAACCTCTGCTGGTTTCCGGAACTCTTGACCAGAATGCTGTATAAGGTCCATGTGTTATGGTTTTACATCCTTTTCACTTAGTTTCATTCACATAAAGAATATTAATCCGTCTTTTTTCTATTATCGTGTAAATTTCATCAATTTTATCATTTAATCCTTCTCTTACATTTAAAGCAGTAAAGTAACTATCCGCAGTCCACGTTTTGTCCCCATAGGAAGCATGATATGACAGGTGGCGACCGTTATCGCTATCGTTTTGGTTATAGTTAATACGATCATCTAAAAGAAAATACAAAATCCTCCAGGAAATATAGCAAACTTTAGCAAATAAAATAAAATAAATTTTATACTAAAATAAATGTATATTGTAGATTTAATAAAGCCAGAAATAAATTAAACGTTAAAAATTTTCAAGTCGACAAAAAGTATAATAATTTTTAAAATCTTCTAGATTAATGTATTAAATGTACTCACGAGAAATTTCAGCAAATATTTTATTAATATACACACTTAAGACCGCCCGTCAAGGACCCGAAAACAGCAAAACACACACTGCGCCGCCGCGAGGCACTGGTCCGAAAAAGACAGGCAATTTTTGGGACCTAGAACCACGCTGCACTCAATCCAGTACCTTGGTACCTTGTACAAGTTTGTACAAGTTCTGTACTGGGTGGGAACAATGTAGTCACCCAAGAACCGCCCATTCCCCCCAGCACCCCGCAGCAGCACAGCAAGCGCTCCATTTCCCCCGGATCTCCGCCGCACAACCCGCAGGCCAGGCCTCCATTATACAGTCTTAGCTGATTCCTGTTCATCGGTAACGTCTTTTTATGGCACGGTCCTTTTATGTATTATTTCCCGTGTTTTTTTTCCTGGTATACTTTTCCAGTAGTTTTTTGTTTTTCCGAACCTCTTCTTGCAAGTTCGTCTACTTTTTTATTACCTGCAACTTCCTGGAGTTCTTAAACCCGTATCAATTTGACGTGATTACGGTTTACCAACGTTATCAGTTCTTTTTTACAGTCAACAAATATGGGGGAAGGGGGGGTACGGCACTGAGGTGCCACCTGCACAGGACTAAGGCTGTCTACTACAGGATTTCATCCGAATTCCTGTAGGCTCCGTTAGCGACGATGCTCCCCCACCGCCATGCATCCATCAGCACGGGTAACATAACACTTTGGATTGGGAGTCTTTTAGTCGCCTTTTACGACAGGCAGACCACACCTGGGATCTTTTATGTATTTAAGTTATACCACCAAAACACGCCTAACGCCGTAACTGACTTTCTGTCAACTGTCAATGTAGAAATAATGAGAATTGTAATGTCACGCTGTAAGATAACTTTTGTACCGTTTATACACCTACAGTAGAAATACTAATTCAATACATACTACAGAGAACCTGCGATTGTATCATTGTTCCAATAACCTGATACATATTAGGATCTATTTTATTTTCCCCCGTACCCCCAGCGGAATAAAATACACTTACTCTTCCGTAACACAGGGCACTTCACTAATTTAACTTAAATCAAAACTCTTAATATTTTTCTGTAAATATACAGTGTTCCTATATTACAATAAATAAAAATATTAGTTAAATGTTCAATATTTTTTAAAAAATCGGGATTTTTTTCTGAGCGAATTAACTGTCAAGGTTATGTTTGACGTGTAATTATTTTCTTTATCTAAAATTGTTACAGATTCAAAGTCTATCTTATGATTATATTTATTGTATATGTATATGTTCGGCAAGTGAACATATTTCTGGATCCAGTCTTGCATCACTTTTGTGCGATGTTATTCGACCTTTAAGAGGTCTCGACGTTTCACTTATATATACTTTGTTACAGTCTTTTTAAGGTATTTTATATACCATATTACATATAAAATCTTAATGATTTTTGTCTTAAACTTTACTGAACATAAAATCAATTTTTAATACTGTTCTTTTCGCTATTGTGATATCAATGATCGTTTTTATTGTTCTAGCTATTCTGGGTATTAATTCTTTGATGTAAGGCATACTGACATGTTTTACTGTAATTTGAGAAGCATTAACATCATTCATATTAATAATATTATTATGTGATATGTTGTGTGTAAGTGTATAAGTGTGTGTATCGATATGTGTGTTTGTGTAAGTGGTAGTGTGTTGACCCACAGGAGATACATTTGTTAAGGTCGAGGAGCTATTGAATAAAATATTATTAACTAACCTAGAGTGGTATGAATTATCTAAAAATAGTTCTTTTAGTATGTTCAGGTTTGTCATATGGGAACTCTTGTCAGATATTTTGAGGATTCTATTTTTCATCTGTTTTATCAGATTCACTTTTATTTGGTACTAATGATATGAATGAAAGTTCAAGTAACGACCAGAATTACAAGGTTTTCGATACCAATCTATTAAAATGATGTTGTTGCATGTTCTGATGAACCTAGTGTCCAAGAATGGAACAGATATATTGGTCTTCGGTTTCGATTGTGAATTGTATGTATGGATCATAACTATTGAACGTAGATAAGAATTTCTCCACACTTCCTCCAGGTAGACATACAATCATGTCATCTACATATTTTTTAATGAACGCAACCTCGAATGACAGGACAGGTAATACCGGGTCTAAAATAAAATCCATAACATATGTTGCTAATATGGGTAATAAACTTTGCCCTTTGGACAGCCAAATGTTTGTTTGAGTATTTTATTGTTAAAGGAAAAGTAAGTGTTATCATATACAAATTTTATAATATCTAGAACGTTTGTTATATTTAATTTGCAATGATTTTTAATGCTATCCCAATTATTTTCTATAGTTTTTATAGCTATTGTTGTATGAACATTACTAAATAACATATCCATCTGGTATTTTTGTCTTATTAAAAAGTTTATTAATCTGAAAAGAATCCTTTATGTAATACTGGTTGTTGGAATTGTATGAATTTGTTAAAATGTCAGTGATAAACCTTGCTAAAAGTTCTGAGGGGCTCCTATAGAAGCTACAATAGGTCTTACTGCCAAATTGTCTTTGTGCACCTTGGGTAATGCGTAAAATTTTGGACATGTTCCGTTAGTCTTTCTTTCATGTTAGTCTTTTTTTATTGGCTTTATCAATTTGTTTTATTTGTATTTATTTGTACGGACGATGTTGAACTTTATTTAATTCTACATAAGAGTTCTACAGTATCTATTAGTTCATTACAAAGTTGTACATATTGATCTTTATTGGGATTATGGGTAAAAGTGACTGACGGTGTATTATTTTAGAATAAATGAAGATTTTATTTATTGAAATAAAGTTTTCGGAAGTGTGTCTTAGCACCATCAAGGATCAGAGAGAACTAACTGCTTCCAATTTTATTACTACAGTTGTCCTTTTTACATCGTATAAGTGTTTCTGCAGTCTATACAATGCTTAAATTGTACCAGGTTTTTATGGCTCGTAGTTCGAATACTAAAACTAAACTAAAATTCTCCGAAATAATAAAATAAAACCTTTTTCAAGGTAAAATTGTGTTCACCAAATGTTACTTAAAAAGGAAAACTTTTACTTTCAGAATAAAACAAACTTAAAACATTTTAAATATAATATCTTAAAAGAGAATGATTTTTGTGGACGAACTTAATATTTCAACAATCTTTATACATTAAAACTGAAATGTTACCTTTATCTGATCTTGTGAGTATTATATTGGAATTATCTTTTAAAAACTTTTTACTCTTGATGAACAGATCGTGAAAATAAGATGTACTTTGATGTGTATTATGTAAATGATTGGTTATAATGTTTGTGCTATTTATGTTACAATGTTTTTTGTTAAGTTATCTTCTATATGTAATGTGGTAAAATCTATGTTTGCTAAAAGCTTTTTTATGGAAATATCTTTGTTAATTACAAGTTCAATACTGAGTTTGGTCAGAAGAATGTCTGGGGATGATTGTTTCCAAATCATGAGTATATATATATATATATATATATATATATATATATATATATATATATATATATATATATATATATATATATATATGTATATATATATATATATATATTATACAAAATAGGGCTTAAAATGCCTCCCTGTAGTAAGCCTGTCGAGGTTTCACGGGGTTGTGTATATGTATTGTTATTTCTTATTGTTTTGTATATAGAGCTTTATATACCTTTAATTCAGCGTGGGATACGAGAAGGATGATGTAGGAATAATGTGGTGTTATATTAAAGGTTTTAATTACATTAGCAAAAAACAAAGCTTTTAACAATTCAAAGATAAAAAAAATGTCAACTTGACGTATCGTCATCAAAACAAAAACACGGATGTCTTTATTATCGAACCTTATTAATTCGTTGCTGGAGGTGGGACGAGAACGTTACTTCACAACGTGGCATGATTCCGTAACTAGAGGTGGGAATCAAACGATAATTCGGAACGGAACATAGCTCCCCTCCTTAAAGGCTCCTGCCTTTAAGTCTACTTAGGCAAGACGCAAAGTTTTGTCGCTGGACAGTGATATTCTTGATCACGAACTTTCACGATGGCACTTCTGATAACGCCATCACTACCTGGGATAACGGAGATGACTCTGCCTACAGACCAACGCAGAGGGGGTAAGTTATCTTCCTTAATGAGAACTAGAATGCCTGGAGTCAGAAGTTCTTTATGATTTTCTTTCCATTTATGTCGAATCTGGAGTTGCGATATATATTCAATGCACCAGCGGGACCAGAAATGTTGAACCCTTTGTTGTACCAACTTAAAACGTAGCAGACGGTTTTCAGGTACTTCTTGATAATCAGGTTCAGGTAGACTGGTTAGTTTGTCGCCAATTAGGAAGTGTGCAGAGGTCAAAGGATCAGGATCATTAGGATTGTTTGATAAGGCATATATAGGGCAGGAATTTAGGCAGGATTCAATCTGAATTAGTAATGTATTAAGCTCTTTATTAGAAAGTATTGTATTTCCGATGACACGTTTTAGATGATACTTTACAGATTTTATACCCGCCTCCCACAATCCACCGAAATGTGGTGAATTAGGAGGTATGAAACACCAACTTATACCATTATTGCATTATTGCTTAATTGAGTCTGAATCTCTATGGAGTAATTTTTAAAAAATTTATTAATTTCAGCCTTTGCCCCGACATAGTTTGTGCCATGATTTGAAAATATTTTTTTGCATAAACCACGCCTAGACATAAAACGTCTAAGGGCAGCTAAAAAGGTATTAGTAGGTCGCTAACTAGTTCTAAATGGAGAGCCTTTGTGCAAAAGCACACAAATAAACAAATATAGCCTTTAGTTATTTGGTAATTGCGACCTTTCCTGTCTCTTATAAGAAATGGGCCAGCATAATCTGTACCGGAGATTAAAAATGGTCTATTAGGAATTGTCCGTTCTATCGGCAAGTCTGCCATTAGGTATTTTACAGTTTCAGCGTTGAATCGAAAACAAGTTAAACAATCATGTACCACCCTTCTCACCAAATTACGACCATCTAATGGCGTTCGCGAATGATAGATAATAACAATTGCGGTCTGGCATGAGAGTGAAGAACAGAGAAAAGAGCGGGGTGTTTTTTCGCGAAATCAAACTGAGATTTTCTTAACCTTTTTCCTACTCTCAAAACATCAGAAGGATCAAAGAATGGATTCAAGTTTAGCAGATTACTTTTTATAGTAATAGGTACATTGTTCGAAAGGTTTTTGATTTCAGAACGGAAAGATTCCCTTTGAGCGGTGAGTATAAGTGTAAGTAGATATTTTTCCAATTCTAAGGTAGTCAAGGGACCGGTAAGTTCAGAAGTATTATTTATGAATCTTAATATGTAGTTATTTATGAATCTTAACATGTAGGCTACTACACGTTGTAATCGAGGAAGTGTGGAGAATTTATTGAGTGTGGGAATTTTTTTAAACTCAGTAGCACTAATAGAGTTAGAGACTAGTTTTGATTTCAGGTAATTTGGATCAATCTGGCAATATAGGAAAATGATCAGCATTATTGATTTGAGGATGAATAAGAAATTGGGGGCCAAGCCACCATAGGCGAGATGCAGATAAATCAACATTGGTTGAGCCTCTGGACAATATGTCTGCGGGATTATCATGAGTATTGACATATTTCCAACTTAAAGTTTTCGTTAAGTTTTGTATTTGGGCCACACGATTGGTAACAAAAATTTTTAATAGATGTGGTGAGGTATTTATCCAGGATAGCACTATTTTTAAATCCGTGTAATAAATAATAGAATCAATTTTTAGATAAAAGCTAGAAATAAGTTTATTCATTAACTCTGCAAGCAATAATGCAGCACATAATTCTAGTTTAGGGGTGGTAATAACTTTAAGAGGTGCTACCTTTGTTTTCGCACATATCAGATATGAATGATAAGTTTCAGTATTATCCAAAGATCGCGCATAGATGCAACAACCGTAAGCTGACTCAGAAGCATCCGAGAAGCCATGTAACTCAATGAGTTTAGGGGAATCACATATGATTTTTCTGGGAGCCTATTTGTTGAAGATTTTCCTGAAAATCTTTCCACTGAAGATATAATGACATGGGTAACGACTCATCCCAAGAGAGATGCAGTCGCCATAGTTTTTGCATAATTATTTTAGCCTTTATAATAATTGGTAAAGCTAGGCCAAGAGGATCGAACAGTTGAGAAATTGCGCTAAGAATAGTTCTTTTTGTATTAGCATTTTTGGGTGAGGGCATATTAATTGAATAGTTTAGGCAATCCAGATTAGGATTCCAATTGATTCCAAGAGTTTTATTAGTATCATTATCGCAAATGCTAATAGAGATGGGTGTTTGATTATCCTTTAAATCGACAGCATTTGAGAGCCATTTACAAATATTAAGACCGTATTTCTTAAAAATATTTTCAAGTTGATGCTTAATATAAAGAATTTCCTCTATGGTTTCTCCTCCAGTAAGGAGATCATCCACGTAAATATCGTGTTTGATTATAAAGCTTAACTTGCGATTCTCTTTATCGATGTCTTAACCTATCTTTCGTAAACATTTAGTTGAGAGAAAGGCCGAGGATGCAAGACCATAAGTAACGGTTTTGAGTTCGAATGAAGATATATTATCTAAGTTGTTAGATCGCCAAAGAATCTTTTGCAAGCAACGTTGGTCTTTGTGAAGAAGAACCTGCCTTTACATCTTGGTAATATCGGCAGATATAACGAAATGATGCTTTCTAAAACGTAGCACTATGGATAGGAGATCGTCTTAAACTGTGGAACCGACCATTAAAATATCATTAAGTGAAAGGCCTGATGTTGACTTGGCAGATCCATCAAATACCACTCTGATTTTTGTAGTGGTACTACTGGGTTTAAATACGGGATGATGAGGAAGAAAGAATCCAGTAAAATTTTCAGGAGTTTGGGATTTACTCATGTGTCCAAGATCGAAATATTCATCAATAAATTTTGTATAATCAAGCCTTAAGTTATTATTTTTAGACATTTTCCGTTCAAGGGAGTAGAATCTTTTTTCCGCGCATTGTTTAGAATCACCTAGAACAGATATATCAGCTTTAAGGGGCATTTTTACAATAAATCGACCCGTTTTATCTCTAACCGTATTATTTTGGAAGCGATGTTCACAAAAGGTTTCTTCTTTTGAAAGATGAGGTTTGTTATAGATGCTTTCGATTTTCCAGAAGTTTTTAATTTGATTATGTAATTCATCATTGGTAATATTTATGTGACAATAAGGCTTTTTAGAGTATGTATTAATACCTGTTAAATCGATAGTACCGGCTATTACCCAACCGAAATGGGTTTTTTGTAGAAATGGAGCATTTTTTCACAATTTGTGCTGTCCAACACAGAGAAGATCCCAAAAAGTTTCAGCACCTATTAATATATCTATTGATGCACTGATATCGAAAGTTGGATCAGCATGAATCATATTGTTTGGAATGTTTAACTGGGCTTTGTCAAAGGACTTACATGGCACATTACCTGTAATATTTTCGATTACCAAACAGTTTATGTTTGAAGAGAAGGCATTGATACGAGATTGTATTTTAACACATGTTTTAGAATTTATATTTGAGGAAACTTGATTTATTCCTGAAATGGAAGTTTTTATTTTTTCCGGTTTTATTTTGAGTCTCTTACAAAGATCGGATGTTATTAAATTGCATTGGGATCCGCTATCCAACAATATCCGACAAAGATATGCCTCTCCATTTCTGTCTAACACTTTTACAACAGCAGTTGATAAAAGCACACAATTTTGTGAAATTACCGAACAGTGAAATTTTACAGAAGACGTGCCAACGTCGACATTTCGCTCATCGAATGTATGTGCATCAAAGTTTCTATCACTACCAACATGTACGGCAGTGAGAGACTCAAAGTTTGTCGGATTTTGAGAGTTAGGGACAGATTTCGAATTCGTTTGATTTTGATTACCGTTATCATCGTGAAGTAGAGTATTATGTGATCTGGAGCATATATGACACTTACTAGCCTTGCAGTATTTTGTAAAATGATTTTTACGTAAACAATTAATACATAATTGCCGACGTTTGGCTTCATCAAAACGAGACTTAATATCTAATTCTAAGTACTTAGAACAGTTATATATAATATGCTCTTTTCCAAAAAATGTACACTTTGGGGTAAAAGTGGAAGCTAAAGTTTTTATAGCAGGAATAGGTTTAGATTTAGTTTGAATAGTCGACTGCGTTTTACCTAATGTGTTTTTATCTCCTCGAGAGACTTAAAAATATTGCATCTTTCACGTAAAAATTTTAAGAAATCGTCCAATTTCGGACTTGCTCGTTTTGCACGTTTAGATTCCCAATCTTTACGAGCTGCGAAATTGAGTTTATTGTTGAGCAAATATACTAAGAGGGTGTCCCAATGTTGGACAGGTTCACCTAGAGCCTTTAATGATTTAAGTATTCTAGTGCTTTCGTCATGTAATTGAGAAAGTGTGGTATATGATTCCCTGACAATAGCTGGCAAATTGAAAAGTGATTTTATTTGATTATTGTCAAGTTTTTCAGTGTTTTCGTATTTCTCAAGTAAGCAGTCCCAAGCAATCTAATAGTTTGCATCAGAAATTTCAAGAGACTCAATAAGCTTAAATGCCTCTACCTTTAGTGAAAGACGTAAATAGTTTAGTTTTTGTGCTTTAGGCATGCAAGGATGTTTATCTAGTTAATCTAGTAGTTTAGTATTAGCTAGAGATTTATGTTTCAATAAAATTTGTTCAGCTTCACCGGTAATGCTATAAAATGTATCCTTAAAACTTGTACGTTCTTTTACGTCTGGAATTAAATCATCACCCGTCTGAGATTCAAACTCAATTTTTAATTGGGTATCAATGAATTTATCAAGTATATTTAATGTTAATTTTAGGTGAGATTCTAGATTTATCAAATCAGGATTATCATTATTATGTATTTTAGTATTAACAAATGTTTTGAAACGAGTTAAGTCAGCTTTAAAAGACTTTTTAATATTTTTTAAGGTAGTGATATCTTCAGCAACATCAGACATGTTAAATGGATTTTATTTATTTATCGTATGGCTTTACAAGTGCTATATAATAAGTTACAAACAAAATTCTTATAAAAGGTAGGTACAAATGACAATTAATACAAGTAATGTAAAACACATTAGTACACATTAAATATGACACAAACAGTACATATAACAGATGCATGTGAGCAGCCTAGTGGTATGGGGAAACCAAATCTACAGGTCCAAATCCAGTTCAGATAACCATGTAATAGCGGCGGGGCTTGCATCAGTAAAGTCTTTCCATTGGCCAGTAAATCTTCTCAGTGGGCAGTCTTGGACTATATGTGTTAATGTTTGCTCCTCAGCTCCACAGTCACATGCTGGATTGTCGGCAATTCCCCATTTGTGCATCGCTGATCTCGTTTTTGCATGTCCAGTTCTAACTCTGTTTAATAGGGACCATGTTTTACGAGGTAGTTGCATCCCTGGGAGCTGTTTATTAGGATCTTCTATGTTGTGTTTATTGACATTGCTGTTATTCCATGCGGATGTCCATGATTCAGAAGCGTCGTAGGTTTTTCCTGGAGCAAGTGCTTCCAAGTTCCATATTGGGGCCCTTGATTTCAGTCGATTCACACAGGGCTCATCGATTACCTTGTGGATGGGCCACATTCTTGGTTGGTCTGGGTGGTTTATCTTTTGCCATTCTCGGAATGTAGCCTGTTGTCTTCGGATTCCTGGGGGGGCGATATTTGATAGTACGTGGACACAGAACGTGACATTTAGTTCTCTGTGCGCCATCCTGTTATTTAAGTGGAAGGCACATGTCTCTGTTTTGTTTGGGTTCGGGCGCAGTCTCCATTTTTGGAAGTATTGGTTTAAAGTTTCTAAGTCGGCTGTTATGGTTGTTTCTCCTTCTTCTAAGTGTTTGTTTTGAGTGGCTATAGCCATGTCGTCTGCGTAACAAAACTTACGTGACGTAGTATTTGGGGTGTCACTTATGTAAACGTTAAAAAGTAGTGGAGCCAGTACTGAGCCTTGAGTGAGACCGTTTTTAATACTTCTTGATTTGCTACTTGATGCGCCTAAAGAGACCTTGAAATAGCGACCTTTCAGCATTCTTTCCAGTAATCTGGTTAGTTTCAGGCAAGGAATCATTTTCATGAGTTTCAGGGTCAGCTCATCTATCCACACTGTATCGTATGCTGCGCTAAGATCGGGCCTTTCTGAAACCCTGATCTATGTAAGTGGTGAGGGCCAATACTTGTTCACAGCAACTACGGTTTGGTCTGAAACCTGCCTGCTCATGCGGTAGATGTTCATTTATGGTAGGGCATATCCTGTTGTAGATCATCCGTTCCAATAGTTTATAACAGATGCAGAGCAAGGCTATAGGGCGGTAGTTTGCTGCGTTTTCAGGGCTTTTTCCCGGTTTGAGGATAGCGAGAGTGTGAGACATTTTAAATTCATTTGGAAGCCGTGCTGTATTCAGTATGTCGTTAAAGAAGTCTTTAATCCATGTTCTTGCTATTGGGCCTAGGTGTTTAACAAATTCAGGGAAAATATTGTTGACGCCAGCTGCTTTCCTTAATTTAAGGCTTTTTATAGCCGTGTTCACCTCGTCGTTAGTAAAAGGAATTGAAAACTGTGCGTCTTCTTGTAATGTATTCCTCTTCTGATCTAGTTCATTTTGTACTGATGTCATGTCCTCTTTGCTTATGGTTACGCATTCGGCTCTTTCTTTGATGTGTTTCGCAACCTCATTTGGCGGTACTGTTGATTTGGGGATTGGTATGTGGGTTGCAGCCCCCAGTCGTCTCAATAAGGACCAGCTTTTTCGACTTGAGTGGGTAAAATTCAGGTTTTCTGTAGTCTCTTCCCATCTTTCCCTTCTTTGTTGGTTTAGAGATTCCAGCAGTCGACTTCCCACTTGAGGATTATTTGTTTCCCTGTACTCTTGATATAAGTTTTCTGTATCAGAATTCCAGCATGGTATATAGTGTTTTCTATGTCCCCTGGGAATATTTCTCTTGGCCGACGAAATCATGAGGCCAGCAAACCTGGTGTAGTTTTCGACTTTAGGTGGAACGAACCGTATGTTTGATTCCATTTCTCTTCTGTATGTAGGCCAGTCCGCTTTTCTGAAGTTCCATCTTGGCTTTTGGACTGATTCTATCAGTGGGACCTGTATACCAATGGTTACAATGACTGGGCGGTGTTGAGTGCGAGGGAAGCTAGGGAGCACCCTCCTCATATGTGGCAGGGGAGTTCGTTTCTCATCAGTGGAAACAATACATAAATCAGGGTTGGTATCTGTCTGCCATCGTGCTGAACGGAAAGTTTTCAGGTCTTTAGCGTCATAAATGAGATATAGGTCTTGTTCTTCAATCCATTGCATCAAAGTTTCTCCATTGTCGTCATATTGTATCCCCAGCTGATGTGGTGGCAATTGAAATCCCCGAGAAAAATTGTGGGGTGGTTTATATACTGAGACTATACGTATTTGGGGGAGTTCGATTGTTATAGTTTTTGTGTCATTTGCATTGATCTTCATTCCTACTGTAAAGTTGTCAAGGTCACTGCGCAGGTACATGATAGATCCATACGTTTCCGAAAGGATTGCTTCCATTGCTTTGTAACCGGGGACCTTAGCTCTAGTTGGCAATTCGGTTTCATTTGCTAAATGTGTTTCCTGCAGTGCAATAACATCAATTTAGTTTTCCCTGGCCACTCTGCCAAGGTGCTCGCATTTGTCACGGCTTATACCCTCTATGTTCAACTGCAAAATTCGGACGGAGGGTCCGATATTTATTGTCTTCTTACTCTGAGAAGAGCGTTTTTCTCGTTTTGGTTGCACTTGTTCGTGTTGGCCGTGAGAGACTCGTTGTCTAGTTCGGCCGCCATTTGTGTAAACTTTTTGCCGCTCTGCTGGCGCAGGGCGTTGCCCAGGGTGCACCATCTTGGAGGTTGTTTACACTTCGCACCCCCTGTTAAATGGATTAAGAGAGCTTTTACATTAGTTGATTCAGAATGAAATAGGATTGGGTAGGTATAATTAAGGATAAAGGATGCTGCACACTTACCTTACGACAAATTTTTCAAGTTTTTGGCGTGGCAGTTTCCACAAATAACTGTATTATCCATCTAACGAAGGACCATGTTTTGTATATAGAGCTTTATATACCTTTAATTCAGCATGGGATACGAGAAGGATGATGTAGGAATAATTTGGTGTTATATTAAAGCTTTTAATTACATTAGCAAAAAACAAAGCTTTTAACAATTCAAAGATAAAAAAAATGTCAACTTGACGTATCGTCATCAAAACAAAAAACACGGATGTCTTTATTATCGAACCTTATTGATTCGTTGCTGAAGGTGGGACGGGAACGTTACTTCACAACGTGGTATGATTCCGTAACCAGAGGTGGGAATCAAACGATAATTCGGAACGGAGCACTTATTACTAGTTTTCGATTGGAATATAACTTACATATATGATTTGATATATTTATCGGAATCCCAATTTTACACATTTTTTGAAAAAGGATATTTAAATTAACAGAGTCTAAAATGTCTAAAAACAGAGCAGTAGTGGACTGATTATTTGAAAAAGCTATTTGTATATCAGTTACTATATTAGATATGTTTTATAAAATTGATTTTTTTTTCTGAATCCAAACTGAGAATCTGCTTATTATGTTCCAAGAAATATTCTAACCGAGATTTAATATTCCACTGACACAGAGTTATTTGTTCCATCAATTTCAGAAAAGTTAGTTAAATTATTTTTAATCAGATTTACAATTTCGGATTCTTGAATATCAAAATGATTTTTGTTTTTGAGCGTTTTTATAATTGACAAAACAATATCTAAAATAACACTAGTAACTTCTGTTAGCTCTTTAGTCTCAGAGGATAAACGTTTAATGTTATTACTGTATATCGGATTTAATGATATTCCTCCCTTTTTAAGAGGGAGATTTATTGGAGGAACTAGAGACTTGTGTGCAACTATTGTCGGGTCCGGAGTGGTGGGAGGTGGTCTTTTAAGTCTTTTAGCGTCAGAACTGATGTGTGATAAATGTAATGTTTTCGAGTAATTCTGTTGACCAGATGTGGATGGAAGTGTAATTTGTGTGTAGTTGTCATCGTTGATGGCTTGGGAATTTAAGTTTTGAGTAGTAGCTTTCGCATACGTTTTTTTAGGTACCAATTTATTGGCATCTTTGTAGGAGCAATTTGTTTGAGACATATACTTCTTTATTTGTTCCTGTCTGGTAAATTCCGGACATCCCTCAAAATCATTTGTTAGATGTTCGTCCACCGCATGAAAAGCAAACCATATTTTCGTTCTCACAAGTGCTCATATCGTGATTCTGTCCACATTTCAAACATCTTTTGTCACTTCGACATTGCCGGCTCATATGACCATATCTATAGCAGTTATTGCACATTACTACTCTTTGATTATAAACTTCCACGACTTAAAGTACTTTATTGATTAGAATTTTTTTTGGTAATATTTGGCATTTGAATGATACCAAGACTGTTCCAGTAGGTTTAAATTCGATTTCGTTAGAATAATTTTTTTTTATTTTACGATTTATTCTTTTTACGTAATCAATTTCAAATTTGGAGTTAAAGTCATAAGCTACAATTCTATTTTTCAAAAATTCCTCACTTAATTCAAAATCAATTTGTTTAATAATACCTATACGGAAAATTAGAAATTTTGAAATGTATGCTGTAAGATTATACTTTTCTATAGCTGTTGATTTAATTAATACATTGGCACTTAGATAATCTTTACATAAAACCCTAATCCTATTTTTTCCGATAGACTGAATTTGTTTCATTTTTTTATCTATTTCCGAGTGAGAACTGAGAATAATCTCTCCTACTTTTATCGCATTTAGTTTACTGACAAAGCCCGTACTATTATTTTCGATGTAAACGTGGAAAGGTCCAAAATCGGTTGCCTGATAGTAATAAATGTTTCGTTGTTTTTGTTCTAATTGCTGATTTGGAGAGCCACTTTTTTCATCTTCTATCAACATTTAGACTTGTACTTACCGGATATTGTTGTTTATTTAATTGTACTTTACACCCAGATTTATTAGCTTTTTCTAAAACTTTATTAAGTGTCGTTATATCCAAAATTGAATTTAATGTGTTATGTAATTTTTTTTTTTTTTTTTGTTATGTCAAATACGTTTGTCGTGTTAAAGTCGCTCCGGAGAAAGTTAGTTATATTTCCGATAATACACACAATTTAATTGTCCCAAAAAGTAAAAGAGCTACTAGAACCAAACCCAAAAAAAAATATAAAAACAACATCCAAATCAAAAAAAAAAGGAAGAGAAAGTAAGAACCGCTAGGGCTTCGAAATTATTCCCAGTAGAAGTTAAGCTGGTAAATAAATAAAAGAAAAAATAGCAGAAAGCATTCGAATAAAACGACTTGGTTGCCAGATTTCAAAAGAGCATCTGACAGATAAGTGACTTAAATTATTTTAATTGATAAGTTTCATTTATTCCGTTTTACTATTAAAAGGAAAACCACAAATCATTATATATTGTACATTCACGGGAAGTTCTCTATTACAGCAAATAGAAGCATTAAATAGATCGGTTTTATCCCTAAGACCAATAATTTAATTGCCTATTCACCAAATTTCTATTGCCTGTCCATTTAAATTTTTTGACCTGGCTTGGTTAAATCTACCATATATTTACTTTTATTTTAAATTTGTTTGCTGGAGTGCGATTAATATATTTCCTAAAAGATTTAAAATTTTATTTGTTCTGTCAGATTAAGATTTTCTTTGACATTTATTTGACTTTAATTTTAATTTGTTATGCATTTATTCTAGTATAATTTGAATTTATCTCATTAGAAGCTATGAGTAATAGTCGTATTGACTATAACCAACTCGATAGCGATAGGCGTCGCCACCTGTCATGTCATGCTTCTTGGCAGGGCGAAATGTGGACTGCGGACAGTCACTTTGCTACTTTGAATGTGAGGGGAGAATTAAATGATAAAATTTACACGATGATAGAAGAAAGACGGATTGATATTCTTTGTGTAAATGAAACCAAGCGGAGAGGATGTGAATCCACAACACATAGACCTTATACAGCCTACTGGTCAGGAGTTCCGGAAACCAGCAGAGGTTCTCAGGGCGTTGGTGTAATACTCTCTGCTAGAATGAATGAATGTGTGACTGACTTTCAATGTGTAAGCCCAAGACTCCTCTGGGTGAGGCTGAAGGTTGGTCTTACTCGTATCTTTTTGCTAGGGGTTTATGCCCCACAAGATGCGCAGTGGAACAAGTCTTTAAAAGCTCAGAAAGAGAGGCGAGAGTTTTGGGATAGTGTGACAGATATTTTAAATGGGTGTAACCAGAATGAAAAAATTGTAATGTTGGGTGATTTTAATAGTTGGGTAGGAGTAAAGCGTGATGGATATGACAGTGTTCTGGGAATGTACGGTGACGGCAGAGTAAATGAAAACGGAGAAAATCTACTTGAAATATGTTTGGAGCGAAATCTTGTGGTAACAAACACAATGTTTAACCATAAAAGGATCCACTTGTACACAAGACAAGAAGGACACCAGAGAAGTATAATTGATTTTGTAATTGTGGATGAAAGATTGAAAAATAAAGTAATGGACACTCGGGCATACTGCGGTGCAGGTATTGACACAGACCACTTCTTAGTAATGAGCCGAATAAGAGGTCTCTTTAAGCGGTGGCGCCATCGTGTGCAGGAATCAAGTAGTGTACTAGAGCGTATAAAAGTTGAGAATTTTCAAGAAGAAGGTATAAAAGAGGAGTTCTTTAGTAAATTGACCGAGAAATTTGACAGTTTAGATGAAGCATGTGAGGTTGAAGAATTGTGGAAGCCATTCAAAAAAGGAATCGTGGATATTGCTATAGAAGTATGCGGTGTAAGTAAAAGAAGGAAAGGATGCAAGTTACAGAAAACGTGCGTAGAGGTTCAAAAAGCAGTGTCAGAAAAGAAGAAAGCCTGGCTGTATTGGCTAGCTACAAAAGCCAATCAAAAAACGCAAAAGGCAACGATTGAGGATGTAAACAAGGCAAAGAATGAGTATAAAAGGTTAAAAGGTGTGGCAAAAGAGGTTGTGGGAAAAATTAGCAGAGTGATAAAGATGAATTTGATAGAAGGTTATCTGACGATTTCCAAAACAATATTAAACTCTTCTGGAAGTCCATAAGAACATCCAGAGGTAAAAAAACTACCTCGCAATTGGAAAGAATCAGAAACCAAGATGGTAATATGGTAAAAGGAGAGGAATGCGTATTAAAGAGATGGAAGGAATACTTCAAAAGTTTATTTGAGAAAGAGGATACACAAGTACAGGCCCAATTCGAAGACATGAGTGAAAGTTGCAATGAAAGTGAAATTACTACGACAGAAATTGTGGAAGCGTTGAACAGTATGAAATTGGGTAAAACTGCTGGGTACGACAGGATAACAGTTGAAATGCTGAAGGCTGGACAAAACGTGGTAGCTAGTCTACTGGACCGCCTTTTTAACCTTTGTTGGAGAAGTGGTAGTATACCAGACGACTGGTGCAAGGCCGTTATCGTGCCGCTTTACAAGGAAGAAGGTTCGCAGCAGGACTGTAAGAACTACCGAGGTATTAGTTTACTCAGCATAGTCGGCAAACTGTATGCAAAGATATTGATCAAAAGAATAACAAATGAAACCGAAAAGATGATATGGGATGTGCAAGCAGGATTTAGAAGAGGAAGGAGATGTATGGATCAGGTCTTTTCCCTACGAGGTATAGTCGAAAAATTCTTGGCTAAAAGTCAGAATGTCTATTGCGCTTTTATAGACTTGGAAAAGGCCTATGACAGAGTGGTAAGGAGTGAATTGTGGTCTACATTGTCTATGTATGGGGTGAGTGGTAGTTTAATACGAGCACTGAAATTACTTTACGAGGATTCCACTGCTTGTGTCAGGATAAACGGAGCTTGCACGGACTGGTTTAACATCGAAAAAGGTGTGAGACAGGGATGTGCGGCTTCGCCATGGATGTTTAACTTATACATAGACAATTGTTTAAAAGATCTGAAAGAGAGTGCGTATGGATTAAAAATGAATGATTTGATCGTCAAATGCCTTCTTTACGCCGATGATCAAGTCATATTAGCGTTATCTGAAGAGGAATTGCAGGCGATGGTTAATGTTATGCATGATTCCCTGAAAATCAAAGGGATGAAAATAAATGTAAGCAAAACGAAAGTAATGGATTTTGAAAGAAAAGAAAGCATGACAAACTGTGGGGTTTCGATTGAGGGAGAAAGAGTGGAACAAGTTAATGAATTTGTGTACTTGGGTTAAAAATTTACTAGAGATTTAAAGTATGACAGTGACATTGAGCGAAGGGTGTTGGCAGGAAAACAAATGAATGGGGCACTGCATAGTTTTATGAATAGCCAGAAAGTGTCAAAAAAGGCACGTGCGGCGGTGCATAGAGGTGTGTTGGTTCCTACACTTATGTATGGTAGTGAATGTTGGGTTTGGCAGAAGAAGCATGAAAATAGGATTAATGCTGCGGAGATGAGTAGTCTGAGAAGTATAGCCGGAGTGACTCGGTTGGATAAAGTTAAGAATAGTGAGATAAGAAAACGCTGTGGTGTAAAAGAAGATGTGGTCACAAAGATAGATAAAGGAATGCTTAGATGGTTTGGACACGTAGAAAGGATGGATAAAGAAAGATTGACGAAACAAATTTATAAAGCGAGTGTGAATGGACAAGTCGGTAGAGGTCGACCTCGGAGAACATATCTCGATCAGATCAACATTTTTTTGAAGAAAGGCCAGGTCAAAAGTACCAACAACCGAAGAGCATGTATGAGAGCACTGATGAAAGTAGAGGAAGCAAAAGATGTGTGTACGAACCGTAGCAAGTGGAAGGAAGTGGTCTCTGCCTACCCCTATGGGAAAAAGGCGTGACTTTATGTATGTATGTATGTGACTTTCGTGATGGTAATCGATCTGGTGGATCAGAGGGATCATCCCCGCTATGCCAATCCATAGTTGTTTAACTTTGTTGTCGGTTTTATGTTCTTTATTATACACAAACTCACTACGATGTCACAAAAAGTTAAAAATATTTGACCGGTTATTTCTCTTAGATTAATAGCTGATATCGCACCTATTCGTACGGGAGCTGGTATTGAAATGATGTCCCATGAGCAATGAAATTTAAAATATCCTCTGGTAATGTCATGTTAATAAGTTGTTTTTTGATATATAACTGACCCACATATTTATACCCATATTAAAATAAGTATCATACAGCAAAAGTAAGATGGTTTTTAAAAAATCAGTTACACATTTTCACACCTATTCACGCTGTCAAAACTTAAAAACCTTTTACTGTAATGGCATTACAGTTTTCTATAATTTTTGCATATATATATATATATATATATATATATATATATATATATATATATATATATATATATATATATATATATATATACTTCAAAATGTTCTCGGGATAGGTCCAAATAAAATGTTGGTATTATAATATAATTGTCAAGTTTTTATTGACGTTTCGGCTTGATTATCATACCTTTCTCAAAATCTTTCATTGTCTGTAAAAAATGTTGCGTATTGTCAAACATAGTGTTTGGAGAGATAACAATTTTTTTTTAACTTACCATAAAGCAGGGAATTTGTTAATAAATAAAAATATGGGGGAACACTTAACAAAACAAATCTTGTAAATAACGGGACATGGCTTGATAACGACAAAACAATTTGTGTAGAACTGAAAATTGCTAGTACCTACATCTTATCAATACCGATTAGTGGTGTGTGTTTTTGTGTGGAATTAAATTAAGGTAAAACAATGATTATTTCTTTAGATTTTGTACCAGGGTGTTTTGCTTTTGTGAGTCGAAAATTATTTTTTTATTTAACATTCGCTTCGACCTGGAAGGTCATTAGCGGTTAAGAATTAAATTTACAAAATGTGATTACAATATTTAGTAATATCAGTATAAATAAGTCTATATTTGGTGTAGTTTGTTAATACTTGCTAAAAACGCCTGCACATTTTTATAATTTGATTCACAAGATAAAATTGTTTTGATGTCTTCTTCAATGTTGTTGGTTCTTCTTTTTTCAGCATACAAGGAACACTCTAGGAGGATATGGGCAACTGTGATAGATTCGTGGCAGAGTGGGCATGATGATTCTTCTTCTTGTGTAATGAGGTGTTGGTGTGTGAGTCTAGTATGTAAGCGGGTGATTACTACTTGTTGTCTCCTATTTTCCGTTTTTGTCTGCCATGGTCCAAAGTTGTTTTTTATATTTTTAAGCTTTGAATTTTTATTGTGCCAATATATATTCCATTGGTTATTTCTAGTTTAAAATAAGCTTTTAGATCGGCTGCTTCTGAAATGGTAGTAGCAAAATTGTTTAAGTGCACTCCTGTTTGTGCTTTTTCGTCTGCCTCTTCGTTACCTTTAATTCCCACATGTGAGGGTACCGAGAAAAACATTATATTTTTATTGTCTTGAATTAGATTATAAACTTTATTTTTTATTTTGATTACAAGTGGATGTCTTTCATATATTTTCTTTAGCAATATGAGTGAGTTTAATAAGTCTGTCAGAACAATGAAATTGGTAGAGTGCTGGTGCTTTATGTGTTCTACCGCCTTACTTATTGCAAACAGCTCCGCTGAAAGTATTGTGTATGTTTTTGGGAGCTTAAATGACTTGGATTCTGTGGGTAGTACGACAGCAGCTCCAACGCCTTCTCTTGTTTTCGAGGCATCAGTATAAATTTTCGTATGGCCTTGATATTGGTTGTTTAGGATTTCTCTAAATCTATGTTTGATTATCTGGTTGTTGATTTCGTGTTCGTTGAGGAACATTAAGCTGGTGTTGATTTTTGGTGCGTTGGTTGCCCAGGGTGGAGAGTTGGAATAGGGGGCTCTGTTTAAAAAGGAAAGAGGGAAATGTTTTATATTTAGTGAATTTAGGTGTCGACGGATTCTTTTATACAAAGGTGGGTTCCAATAGTTGGATACGCAAGTAGATTGGAATCTATTGGTGATAGTGTTTTTATATGTTGGATTGTGGGTGTTGGTTAAAATTTTGACGGCGTACGAGAGACTAAGAATTTTATTTCGGTCCCTGAGTGACGTTTCTCCGGATTCGCAGTATAGACTATCCACAGGTGTCGTTCGGTATGCTCCTAAGTTTGTTCTAAAATCCCGATTATGTAGCGCATCTAGTGGCTTTAATATAGATAGTTTAGCTGAAGCGTATGCTGTATATCCGTAGTCTATTTTAGATCGAATTAGTGTGCGATATATCATCATCAACATTTTTCCTTCTGCTCCCCAGTGTTTGTTGGCTAAGCATTTTAAAAGGTTTATACCTGACTGGCAAGACAGAATTAGTTGTTTAATGTGTGTTTTCCAGCTTAATGTTTGATTAAATGTGATGACTAAGAATTTAATATGTTCCTTGTAGCTAAGAGTTCGATTATGTAATGTTATAGTGGGTTTAACTTGAGTAGCTTTTTTGGAGAATATCATACATTCTGTTTTTTCTGATGAGAATTTTATACCGTGAGAATTGGACCAACATCGGTACAATGGGCGGTGAATTATTTCTCCCCATTCAAGTTTCCAGGGGAGAATGGTGTTTTCCCTGCCCTCATTCAGAAGGGCAGCAAAATTTTACTACCTATTCTGGTTAAACTATTCAGAGCGAGTTTGGCGTGGAGTTATATTCCGCTGGGCTGGTCAACGGCGAGAGTTGTATACATACGTAAAACGGGTACGGTGAATCATTCCCTACCCAAATACTTCCGGACGATCAGCCTTACCTCATTCTTAATGAAAACTCTGGAAAGAATTATTGATAGACATATTAGAGAGGGGAATCTTAGGCAACATCCCTTAAACCCCCACCAATATGCCTACCAAACAGGCAAATCTACGGATTTAGCTCTAAACAATCTAGTAGGAAAGATCGGCCATTCCCTTAAACATAAGGAAATTGCGCTGGCAGCTTGTCTAGATATAGAAGGAGCGTTTAATAACGCCTTACCACAGTCACTCTATACATCAATTAGGGATAGAGGGATAAACAGTAAAATCTGTAACTGGATCAAAAACATGATTGAAAACAGATATATAATATCATCACTGCATGGAGAGTCGGTTAGGTTTAGGGCGGCGAAGGGGTGTCCACAAGGCGGGGTACTTTCCCTCCTAATGTGGTCACTTCTAGTCGACTCTCTGCTGAGCGAGCTTTCCATGCAGGGAGTAGATTTTCAATGCTATGCGGATGATCTGGTTATAATAGTTAGAGGTAAATTTGAAGCGACGATCTCGAACGTCCTCCAAGAAGCCCTTAACACAGTATACAGATGGTGCGAGAGGAAACATATGTCTGTAAACCCCCGAAAAACTGTAATTATTTCTTTTACAAAAAGGAAAAAGCTACATAAGCTTCGGCAGCCTGTCCTATACGGAGAGAGCATTCCATTTGCGACAGAAGTGAAATACCTGGGTGTAGTTCTGACTAAAAGACTCACCTGGAACACCTACTTGGAAAAAATAATAAACAAAGCCAGGTTTTCTCTCTGGAATCTCAGAAGAGTATGTGGCAAATCTTGGGGAATGAACCCCAAACAGATTTACTGGATTTATCAAACAATGATATCTATGGTCACGTATGGTTCAGTAGTCTGGTGGGCCAAAGGGTTACAACAGGCAGCTAGATCAAAGCTTGCTGTCCTTCAGCGGCTGGCTTGCCTGGCCATAACTGGAGCTATGTCCAGCACACCAACGGCAGCGATGGAACACCTCCTACATCTCCCTCCGCTAGATATTCTCTTAGAGAGGGAGGCCAGGATAGTTTCCTATAGATTACTGTCTTTGGAAAAGCAAATAAATGGAGAGCAACTCGGGGATCACTCCGGGAAACTGAGTGAAACAAAAAACCACCAAATTCTCGGGATGGATCCTGACTTGCTAGCCACAAAAATACACGTAGAAAAGTCGTTTAAAGTCCTCTTTCCGAAGAGAGACGAATGGATGAAGGGACAAATCCTCTTCCCAGAGACTGAATACGTGATGTACACAGACGGCTCAAAAACCCCAGATGGAGTTGGGGCCGGTGTTTTCAGCAGGAAACCAAAGATTGAAATATCTACCAGTCTTGGCAGGTATGCCACAATCTTTCAGGCAAAAGTATTCGCTATCGAATTGTGTGCAAGAGAGTTGACCAACAGACCTCTAGCAAACAAAAACATAAATATAATATCAGACAGCCAGGCTGCTTTAAAAGCACTGAGCTCCAACAAGATAAATTCTAAATTTGTATGGATTGCATCGAATCCTTAGAGTACCTTGGTGCGAACAACAGGGTGACCCTACTGTGGGTACCTGGGCACCAGGGGTCGAAGGGGTCGAAGGAAATAAAAAAGCCGACACCCTTGCAAAACGGGGGGCCGAATCTGCGTTCACTGGACCAGAATCGGTTTTTGGAGTCACCACAAGTGCCGCCAAAACAATTATTTCGGACTAGGTGGAGAAGAAAATACTCACGTACTGGTCCGACATACCAGGGCTAACCCACTCGAAGGCGTTTTTATCGTTACAACCCTCGAGAAACACAACTAAGCAGATCCTAGAATAGAGCAGAAATGACCTGCGTATTCTAACAGGACTGCTTACGGGACACTGTCTTCTAAGATACCACCTCAGAAAGATAGATCTGAACCAACAAACGGACTGTCGGTTCTGCTGTGTGGAAGACGAAACTGCTGAACATATACTATGTTCATGCCCCGGCCTGGGAAGAATAAGGTTCAACATATTTGGTTACACTTACCTAGAACCTACCGATTTTAAAAAAATCTCACCCTATACAACCATGAACTTCGTAAGAAGGGCTCGATTGTGCGGTGAACTGTAGCCTCTAGGGGTGAGCCACAATAGACCTTCTAAGGGTCGCGGTGGAGGGGCGTCCACGCCCCACTCACATGAAACCTAACCTAACTTATGAATTGTTGAAGTAAAAGACATGGGGGCTATTGGATTTGGCTGAGATGTTATAATAGTCTGGGTGGATGGTATTTAGGTTGATAAGATATTAATTGTTGGGTTTGTTTGGGATGTTCCAGTTGTTGAAGTATTGCTTGCAAAGTGTGTGTACGAAGGAGAATTTGAATGAGCAATAAATGCCAAAGTATTTGTTTTTAGGTTAGGTTGTGGTAATAAAGGCAAGGAAGTGGTGGTAGATGAAGGAAAGGTTGGGAATTGTGAAGTCAAGTGTCCTGGGTTCTTGCATTTAAAACAACTAACTGTCTCGTGATAAATAGATTCTGTAACTGAGATTATCGTAATCTATTTCAAAAAAATTTGGAATTAGTATATTTTCAGGGGAAGTAATGTAAATTTGGCGCCTGAAACTCAGTATATGATCGTACTGCAGATCAGTGGCGCCTATTCTCAAAAACGTTATGGGTGATATTATGTTTAATTCTATAGCTTTCAGTTTATCAGTAAGTACATTGTTTGGTATGATTGTACTTACGTTAGGCAGCACTAGTCTTTCTGAAGGCATTACAAGGTTTCTTACATGAATAATCTGGTTATTAATGGATATTTGTCTATATTTATCCATAAAGTCGTCTACCACTTCTTTCCTTGAAAGGAATAAGTATAATCAATTATTAAAAATTCTTGACGTATGTGTTATATTTTTTGGTTGTACTAAGGGACCAATTTGAAGTAAATAGTCGTGAAGCTTCGTGTTTGGGATTGTATTAAATACCATTGCTTGCTGTCTTGAAGGGTACTGGAATTAGGAGGGTGGTTGTTGTTTCAAAGCGTCAGAATAGGGCATATTGGTGGTTGTGTTTTGCAAAGTTGTATTATTGATAGTGTTATCCATTGCAATTTGTATATGTGTGAAACATTTCTGGGTACAGCTCTGTTCAGACAATAAAATTGTTGTGGGACAGAAGATAAAAAATGGTTGGACTGTTTATTTCTTCCATTAAGTATATGTTGTTGTTATGTTTATTTCAGAGATTGATGTAATATGTACTCACTGTGAATATTTCTTGATGATCTGAAAAGTTTTTTAACACTAACTCTGGATTTTTTAAGTAACTAATTACTCGATTTAAATGCCAATTTGCGGGAGCGATTTTAGCGACTCGTTACCAGTTTGAAGGTACAGGGTCGTCTTCGAGTGGAACATTTAGTAGTTTATATAAGGTTGTTATAAAGTTTATTAATTAGGTTGGTATCTTTTTTGTCAATAATTGAATTTATATTTTTCTTTATTTTTATCGCTTCGTAGATTTCTCGTTTACGTTTGTGTAGTTCTGTTTTTAAAATTTTTGTCTTTTTAAAATTGAATTTGTGGTTATGCTGTGATTCATGTTTGGACAGAGCAGTTTGATTTTTTTTCTTATACTTATGAGATTGGAACCTTAAGGCCAAGTATTGACTTGTTTGCCCTATGTATAAACCTGTGCAATCTTAACTTCCAGAAAAGAAAAAGTCACACGTAATTTATGAAATACCATGTAAAGATTGCACAGGTGTTTTAAGTTTTAAGTTGTTGCTAAGTAGGTTGTGACCCGCGAAAGTCATAGAGATATCATATTTTGAAAATAGGTGATTAAGTTGTTCACAACTAGACAGGTGCGGTTGGTTTGTTTTAAGTGAGCCAAGCTTACTGCGATCATCAGGCTGTGCTCAAGGTGTCATCGACCAGTGCCAAGGGGCGTACTATATGTATGATATCTGTGCCTGTCCCAAACAGATATCGCTAACGGAGCCTCTGGGAAACCAGGCAACCTCCCGGTAGTATTTTTGCCTTGCTGCGGTAATGCAGAGCTTTGTCGTAGTCGACCATTTTTCTCTAGCTACTCGTGGAAACTATATGAGTAAAAAAAATATTAAAATACCCATATATATATATATATATATATATATATATATATATATATATATATATATATATATATATATATATATATATATAAATACCAGCATAAACCTGAACAAAAAGGTCAAACTTTCCGGCGCGACGAGAAAACGTCTTAGCCGATTGATCAAGAGCGGATTACCTTACGAAACCACCTTAAATCAAATACTTAAGGAGCAGAATGAGAAAAGGAGCGGGGATCAATCCTCACCAGCTCTCACCAGCAAGCGAATAAGCTCGGATGGTAGCACTCCAGATGCGGCGGCGAAAAAGCCACGCATTATGGAAGATCCAAACGAGCAAAAACGCTTCTTTGCAGCTTTAGCTCAGGGCATCAAGGTGGGCATAATCCACCTAGAACACCCAAATGCTCAGCCGTTAAACGAACAGCTACGGCTGCTACAGTGATCCATCATGGATACTGTAGACAAACTACCGGACGATGGTCCACAAGTGCGATTCCAGAGCTGAACCATTCGACCTGGAATCCTCCTTCTGTCCTGTACGGATGTTAAAACGGTCCAGTGGATGAGGAAAGTAATATGCTTTCTTTAACCCTGGAAAAACTCCCAGCTGAAGTTGGTTCAGAAGAAACACATACCGAAACCCCACATCTGTGTGGCTTTCATCCCAGACGATGAGGGACTACCCAGACTGATGGGAGAACAGGTAACCAACCGTCTGCGGAAGATAAACCGTACCCTGCATACCCAGGAATGGACCATTCTACACAAGAAAAACGCAGGACCTGGTCAAATGTGGACGTTCTCAATGGATAAGGTATCCATAAAAGATTTGGAGCGGCTAAATTTCCGCCCATATTTTAGCTTTGGACAGGTGCAATCCCGGTCCAAAGAAGCCAAGAAGGATCCAACATCGGTGGAAATTCCAAAGTCTTCGGAGGTAACCGTTAGAACCAAAGAGGAAGGTAAATCTACCTCGGTGACGACAGCGGGACTGAAAAGGCCGGCCAAAACCAGCAAAAAAGCCGGATAAGGGAAAAAATCCCTTCATGGTAAAGCGCCGACAAAACGGCCTACACCAGGAAACAATGCGGGGAAGGAAAGTAAACCTCCCCACTCTAACTTTAAGTAGAAATGGCTAACCATATCTAATTTCTCCAGGCGAACATCCAACATGCTAGAGCGGCTTCATATGTCCTCAGCAGGAGGTTCGCCAAGGAGCAACTCGATGTGGCACTAGTCCAGGAACCCTGGACTTCCAATACAGGCAGAATAAGCGGCCTAGGAAACTGCGAAACTGCTCCGGTAAGTTAATAGCGTGTACTCTAGGTTGTAAGCCAAGAGCATGCATACTCATCGGGAAAAACATGAATTATTTTATGTTAACAGAGTTTTGCACCCCTGATGTGGTTGCAGCACAGATTTCGATCTCAGAAGGGGACAGTAGTGTAGATGTAGTCGTCTGCTCTGCTTACTTCCCTGAAGACCGAAAAGAACACCCTCGTCCAGCAGCAGTGCGAGATCTAGTCGCCTTCTGCAAGAGGAACAACAGGCAACTGCGACTTTAATGAAAGAGGTGAGTGCTTATATAATTATATAATAGGGAAAGGGCTAGCAGTGAACAACGTCGGCTCGGAACCAACCTTCGTGAACAGAATTCGTGGGGAAGTTCTAGACATAACTATTAGTACACAGTTTATGAGTACCAAAATAGTTAACTGGCAGCTACCGAGCCCCCATGCTTAGATCATAGACACATACGATTTGACGTGAGAATAGGACAACGTCCGATAGTGCAATTTCGAGATCCAAAATGCACAGATTAGAAAGGGTACTGTGAATCCCTCCAACAGCATCTAGGTAACGGTAATAGCACTATACAAAATAGAGCCGAAATAGAAGCGGCGAATGAGCATATCGCATCCGCCCTTCTAACGGCCTATAAGGAAAACTGCCCATTAAAGGAGAAGAGGGACCATAGAGGTACACCCTGGTAAAGCAGAAGCTTAGACAAGCAAAGAAAAGATGTTCGACGTCTCTTCAATCGAGATAAAGAAAAAGGTTGCTGGGAAATCTATCGTACAGCTCTAACGACTTATAACAAAGAAATAAGAAAAGCCAAAAGAGAATCCTGGAGGAAGTTCTGTCAGAGTATATCAGATCTACCTGCCAGAACAAGAATCCACAAGGCTCTCGCCAGAGATCCGACGCAAGAGATTTGATCGATAAAACGACCAAATGGCTCTTTTACGGACTCTGGTAGGCAAACGTTAGAGACTCTCTTGCAGACCCACTTTCTCGGCAGTCTGCTTCTCAGGGACCAGGAGCAAATTCCACTCTTAATGGGATCGACATCGCGACCCAAAAGGGAGGACCGGAGAAATGTTTTAAAAGTGGTCACCCCAACAATGGGCGGTGAATTATTTCTCCCCATTCAAGTCTCCAGGGGAGGATGGTGTTTTTCCTTCCCCTTATTTAAAAGGGCAGCGAAATTTTACTACCTCTTCTGGTTAAACTATTCAGAGCTTGTTTGGCGTGGAGTTATATTCCGCTGGGCTGGTCAACGGCGAGAGTTGTATACATACGTAAAACGGGTACGGTGAATCATTCCCTACCCAAATCCTTTCGGACGATCAGCCTTACCTCATTCTTAATGAAAACTCTGGAAAGAATTATTGATAGAAATATTAGAGAGGGGAATCTTAGGGAACATCCCTTAAACCCCCACCAATATGCCTACCAAACAGGCAAATCTACAAATTTAGCTCTAAACAATCTAGTAGTTAAACAACAGGAATTCAAGCCCACTTGGAGTGGGGGGAGGAGTGGGGTGTAGGAGTGGGGGCAGTGGTGGAGTGGGGAGGGGTGGGGGTGAAGTGGGGGAAGTGGCAGGAGAAGGAGTGGAGGAAGTGGCGGGAGACTGAGTGGGGAGATGACATTGTTGACATATGACATTGTTGACATATGACATTGTTGACATATGACATTGTTGACATGTGACATTGTTGCCATTGTTTGCATACGGCATGTTGACATTGTTGCTTTGTTGACATATAAAATCATTGTTTACATACGGTATTGTCCCCATCGACTCGATTAAGAGGGTTCCGTAAGCACGTTGAAAAGTGGTGTGACGTAAGCGTTGAAAAAAACTTGGTTTCTCGGAGGTTCGAACCCGAACCCTTTGACTTACTAAACAGTTAGCTATACCATTCAGATAACTCGCATATTAATTTTATCGTGCAAGATTGGATATAAAAATATATATTTGTGACATCATTATGTTAAAAATAACCTTGAACTACCAGATAATTAAAATGAATGAAAATATGTTGATTTAACGTGACATGCGTTATTAGTTCAGGTCGCGCTTGCTGGCCGCTGCGATATAATATAGATAGGTATACATACGGGGGCGCATAAACATTTTCAGCGCTGTCAATCATAGTTTCTGAGGCCGTGAAGGAATATTATTGGTAGATATCTGAGTTTTCGAACAATGCAGGTGTATACGAGTAAAATATACAGGGTGCATTAAAAATGTTTATTCTGTCATATTATGAAGTATGATAGAATGATAATGACAAATGACGTATTAACAAAGCTATAAGAACGTGAACTTTGGTGATTTAATCATCAGTATCACAATGACTTCAGACGAGTACAGAAGGAAACTAGAAGAATTCGGTGAGCATGTCCGTCAGTTGAGCAGAGATATAACTTTCTACAAAGAAAAAACTAGAGTATTGAAGCATTTGGAGAATCTGAGTTTGTGGGATAAAGTTTTCAGTTGCCAGAGTAGAAGACCTTCACCAGAAGTACCTGTGTCAAAAATAGATAACAACTCTAAAAATGTCACGACTATCATTAATCATTCTGACAGCCGTTTTGAATGATGTATTCTATACAAACGTACCCACTGATATCAAAATTCTAAAGATATGCTTCGATGATGCAAGAAAAAACTGCAGTCAATCGTCATGGGCAATAATGAAACATGAAGTAGTAAATGATGGACGACTACCGGTGTTTTACAAGGAGATACCAGAAGAAAATAACTCATTCTACAAAATGAAATTCCTATTCAATGATGGAACTCAAGAGGAAAGAGATTGGCAAGCTACACCTTTCAAGGAGACAACAGATGTCAACATAAAAAATGATAAAATGTTTTTAATACTATATTTGATATTAGCAACTATAATCATTTCAATAATTAATTTTTTCATAAAAACTATGAAAAAGTATAGATCATCTTGAAGTTCATGAGAAAATAAACAATTCAACAGATATACGAGGTGTTTTAATAAAACTCAATAATAAGAATAATAATATATTTATTGAAGAAACAAAAATTTACAATATTTTTCTACTTGGGTAATACAACATATGTAAACCATTGATGTAATTGATCAACATTTCGTTAGGTGCACATGAATTTTCCATTGGCGTGGTTAGGACAATACGTAATGGTGGGCTGGAAGTTTTCCGTATTCAATGATGAGTCATCATATAGCGTCACATCGTAAATGTTTGGATACACTGCAAGCTCAGCACACTTTGTTTTCAAAAAGTTAGCTTTCTGATTTCCTCTTACATAAATGCACTCAACTGAATGTAGTAGATATTTCTCCAAAATGGCATTCATTTCACTATAGTCAATATCTCCAGACTGATATGATATTCCATGAACAAATTTTTCCAAGTATTGTGTAGTTTTTTTATCTTTTCCGCTCACATCAGCATAAGGTGTTGGAGGCTTGAACAAAAAGTTGGATCTTTGACGACCAATCTGAATTGTCAATTCTTTTGGATGGAAGACGCCATCGAGCGTGAAACCTTGAATGTCAACGAATGCGATTCTCATGATGACCAGCGTTGAAATGGCGAGCACGAACGGTAGTCGACCACTTATATTATGCTTTTCACAACCTCCGTCAGAGGGAAGTACTCTAGTAGACAATCATGCACGATGATGCAATAGGCCTTAGTATCAGCAGGAAATCCTTTGGCAGACTCAATCTCCAGCTTTATATCCACTGTCGATGATTTCATGCTATCTTCCTGCTTCGAGCAATCTATCACGAATAATGCATGATCTTTGAATGCTGAGTAGTCCAAAATTGGATGAACTTGTGTGGAATGTGTATAGCTCGAGTAGAAACTGGTATAGTTGTAGTAGGCAGTGACATAATCGTTTCTATCGAAATCCAACTGCATTCTTTCGTTTGGCCAATATTCTCCATTCAATGATAGTCTGATGCTAGATATGTTGATGTTATCAAAGGTAGTGACATCACTGTCGAGTTTATTGCGTAAATTCTTCTGGAAACAAACGATAACGTAACGTGGACGTTCCACTGCGGCGCTGGTTTTAACTGCCCAAATTTCATTCTTTGCACTTTTTGTGAGCGCAGGTAATTCGCTGAGACTCCATTTTCTGAATGGAATCATTATTGGTGTATCATTCTTGATGGGTTGCATCAATTGTAGTTTGATTTCATCGTTGGGAAATATATGCTTGACCTTCAGTACCATACTATCTATCAAAACTTTGACTTTAGTAGTAGTCGTTACACCAGTATTGTTAAGTTCCTTGACAATTACGCTATCTTTATCGTCACGTGCTCGAACTAGACGAATTGTTTGTCTTCCGTAGACAATCGAACTGTAGTCATTGAATACGTTGAAAATGTGCTTGAGGGGTATCAACAAACTGAACGACTTATCCACAGCATTCAGGAACGGTTTTTCGGGGTACGTCCATCCAGCCGTCGCCAAATGTTTGGAGTCCTCAGGTTTACAGCAAAGGAATCCTCGTACAGTACTAACAATTCCAGGATCTCTGATCATTTCTATCTCTCTGGCACTTTGCACATAAGTGCACGAATCGAAAAGAAACGCTCCACAATTGGGAGCCAATGACACGTTACCATCTCCTTCAATATCTAATTTTCCTTTAATTTCCAACAAAGATTCATGCATCGCGAAAAATGCATCTGCTTGATTCACATTAATCTCCACCATATCATTATTATCGAATGATTTTACGTACGGGATGTAGGATCGATACTCTTCCTTCCGGATAGTTTCATCATATTGAGGTCGACGGTAAATATCGAAAATTGGGTTCATCCTTATTTGATTGAACGATGCTGCAGATGTTGTCGGTGATTGCTCAGAATGAACGTACTTGCGTTTTAACATCTCTTACTTTCAATCCAACAGATTGGAGAAAAATAATATTTTCTGGAGATAGCTGGTCACGTCCCTTGGAAGACCTCGATGATACTGATAGGTTTGAAGTGGGTGGTCCCCTTTTATGCTGAATTACCAAACCCATTTAACGTTCTTTCAAGTCCAAATGCAAAGTACTTTTCTCTCCTCGGAAATTCACAGGTCTGAGATCTTGATCCAACACTCTAACACTGATGTTGGTGATCTCTGCTAAGTTACTTCTCACAGGCAAATAGATGGGGGTATTGGGACGTTCGTTGATTGCGAATCCAGGATCGACTGTAATGGGAAAGCTCAATATAGTATGGGCCGGTCTGTCCCCGTAGAAGGCTCCTTCGGTAATGTTGCAATCGAAATGTAAGCTAGATACTTTAAGAATATTTACTGTTCGATCTGAAGAGTGCACTATACCAGGCTCCAAGATCCTTTTAGAAAACCCTAATAATTCTCCAAAACTATTATCGTTTTCGAAACTGATGGCGTGCAATCGACTATAGATTTCACACTCTAAGGTGTTGTTGTTTGGTTTTAATGAGAAATCTGTATTATTCAAATGCATCTGAATATGACTCTCAATGTTTTCAATCTCACAACAACCTGTTGGCAGCTTGATTTCCTTCAATACTGAACGATTATTATTTTCGTAGTAGTAAAATTTTTCACCGTCGATGTTTGGTATGGAATGGTAAGTGTGAAATCCTAGTACAGCTATGTAATAACTCTTCCTGGGATGTAGTATGATCGGTGTGAAAGGGGTGAAAGAGAACTCGTTGGTAGTACTAGTCAGCGTGAGCAGCTGAGACATGACTGATGACATTACGAGTGGTACAGAAATATTTATAATAAAACCATCATCGACATCATATTATTTATTAATAGATTACGGCCCCTCTACATTTCAAAAAATAATTACAACCGTGACAATCGTACTGTGAACTGACAGGTCCATCTACATGTGTTTGGGCATCTGGCCTATTATAATGAATGAAACATGGTAAACGAATTCTCAAATCAAAATAACACTGATAATCGTTTGGTAATTTATGCCAAACATTCAACAATTCCCATGGTCTAGCATGTTGTATTAAATATTTGATTGGAAATTCCTTCAATTCATCTTCGGAAAAGTCTTGCAACCTCTTCTCACCATGTAGGAATGCTAAAACGGCTTCCATTATTATACAAAAACTTCAAGCAGAGATGTCCACAGTTGATCTGATTATAGTTTTGAAACTGATCGTTGTTGTAGTATAGTTTGATTTTACCCAGATATCGGACAAGTTCTTTCGGTGGCTTCAGACATCCAAATAAATCAAAATACTCAACGACATCATTTATCTTTCTATAAGCTACCTAATAAGTGCCTTGATTCTTCGACACATCTAAATTTAGAATTGCAGTTTCACGTTTACGAGGACCACTGCTTGGCAAATTGTCTCGCATGAAAACGCCTCGAAAATGTGGTATCTTCAAGAACTTTACATACTCTAACAACTCGGTATCATACAACGGTCTATTGAGTAGCTTCATTGGGAGTTTTTTTGTTTTTTTAAATATAAACCAAAACCTCCTTTGGCGTTTTTACGCAAGTACAGTCCTTTACCAATAGCTTCCATGGCTTTATTGTGTCGATGATCTTCTTCCAATTTCTTTTTCGCATTCCTCGCATCGATAATTGTCTTCGCTATCGCACCACTTCCCCCACCAATGCTACCGAGAGCACCAAGGGCTGCAAAAATTGGCAACAGTGGTAGAATACCTCCAGATTTTGCATTGAAAGGTATGATGCGTGGTATTCTGATTTTATTTTTTCCACCAGCTTGCTTGATGGCGAGTCTAGCAGCTTTCAGAGCAATCAAAGCAGTCTTCTTTAGATTGGTCGGGGGATTCTTCTTCAAAGATTTTCCAATTTTACCCACGATATGTCTTTGGAATGAGCATCCCATACCACGCTTACGTTTCGCTTTCATTCCGGAAGTAACTAATAAGGCTGCAGCTCTCTCACCAAACTTGGCGTCTGTTGATTTCACTCGTTGCCAAGCAGCGTTTTCCAATACTAAATCGGCTCTGTGACGATCTTCCAGAGACTTGTGCTGCGAGTATGCAATGTCGTGTTGTTTGCAAGCAGCGTCTAGAGGATTAATGCCAGTATCTCCACGAGCCAATCGTTTTTGTAGTTTAGTTCCAGCTGCAAAATAAATGAAATATTAGTAATCGTTTGCATCGTCCAGTAATACGACTTACGTCCACAATACTGATAGCCTCCGGGTAGATGGAGCTCAAAAGGTAACTTGTTTATCAGGGAATTCAAAACACCTTCTTACTCGTACGAAGACATCGAAAATGATAAAAGTGGAACTGTAACACCTATATTTATAGAATAACATAAACGTCAATCATGTCACAAGATGAAGGTTATTCAACAAGAACAGTCGTTACCTATTGAAAATTTAGATTTTCATACATCATCAACGACCCTTGGTAAACATGGTAAATTATTGCCCAATTCATTTCGAGCAATAGTATGTGGACCAAGTGGTTGTGGTAAGACGAACGTCATGTTGTCAGTAATTTTCAATCCGAATGGTGCAAAATTTGAAAATGTTTACGTGTACTCCAAGTCATTGTATCAACCGAAATATCAACTACTCCAATAGGTATTGAATGGAGTTAAAGAGGTTGGCTACTTCCCATTCAAGGATAATGATGATATTATAAGTCCATCAGATGCAAAACCCAACTCTATATTCCTATTCGATGATGTAGCGTGTGATTCCCAACAGAAAATCCGGGAATATTTTTCAATGTGTAGACACAAAGATATTGATGCTGCCTACCTTTGTCAGACCTACTCGAAAATACCTAAACAGCTCATACGAGACAACTGTAACCTGATTGTACTATTCAAACAAGATGAAATCAATTTGAAGCACGTATTTGATGAACACGTATCACCAGACATGAGTTTCGAAGACTTTAAACGCTTGTGTTCGAAATGTTGGAATGTTGCATATGGTACTTTTGTGATTGTCAAAGATTTCGATATAAATGATGGTAGATATCGTCAAGGGTTTGATAAATATATAAAAATATAAGTACCATATACCATCAGATCATTCCCCATCATGATGTCGTTAAGTCGTGTTGGCACACACAAATACAAAAAGCGCAGCAAACTGATTAAACGTGCTGCCTCCCCCTCTGATCCTGATTTAAACAAAGACGATCAAATAGCTGCACGCAAACGCAAAATTGCAGAGCTCACCCGTTCCATTAGGAAAAAGTACTTGGCATTGAAACTAGGTAGATCGGAAAAAGATGAATCGCTCATCAAAATGTTCAAACCCATTTCGGAGCCACTACATGAGATTGTTAAATCCTCAAAGATCAATAATGCATTGAGAAGTATAAAAAAAGAAGAATCACCTGAACTAAAGAAAGAAGAGGTAGAAGAAAAGGAAAGAGTAGGACAAGAACAAACACAATTTCTCCCAATGGAAGAAGTAGGCAGAATAAGTGCGAGCACAAGTGGACAAGATAATGATGATGAAGTTTTTCACGAAAATATACCTGAACAAAATATTTCAGATAATGTTATGGATGAATATCTAGATCAATATCAGGTCATGTCACATCCATATATCAAAGATCATTGGTCATATAGTGAAAAAATAGATACAATGTATGGACCAACTTATGATCCCCAAACATCAAAATGGTATCTAGGAACACAATTAAATGACTTTGATAAAAGGACTGGCTTTATCAAGATTGAAGGTAAACAGATACGAGGAACCCCAGGACTGTATAAGCTCATCTTCTATGATGATCCTACGGATTTTAACGAAGAAGATGTGCAAGCTTACAGGGCGCTATTGAAATTGAGTGATCGCTATATTAATCAAGATGGAAGACTCAAAGGTTCTACGAGATGGAAATACACAGAAATCATAAAACCGCTCATAATGGAGTTGCGAAAAGGTAGAAGACGTTCAACGACTGGTAATGGTTTGACATTAACGTACAATAAAAAACCGGTGGAGTATATTTATTGGGATGATCCAAATGAACTCGTTGATCGTTTGAAGCTGTTGATAGCTTCCAAGGCAGCTGGAAACACCTCACTCGATAATGAAATAGTTGTCATAATCAATGAACTTCGGGAAGCTGGCTATATATACTAATAACACTGACAATGATGAGTCATTTGAACAATGAGTCTGAACAAGTTCGGACACAGATATGCTCCACATGAAGCTAGCAATAACAGTATTGAATTGACTCATTTGAGAAAACAATTTGTATCACATGATATTATGATAAAGAATTTAACTGATGCATTGAATGTGATTGACAACAAAATAAATAAATTTGAAGAATTCATTTCGAGGAACCCTCCAACGGCCAGTGAACATATGTCAACGAAAAAGTATGTAGATGATGTGATATCACAAATTAAATTTGATTTCAAGTTGGCCATTGATAAATATACTAAAAAAGTGCGAGGGGTACTCGATGAAAAAGTGAGTAAAGTTGAAATTGATAAGCTTAATACGAAACTTAATGAAAAAATCAGTAGTCACGCAAACAGTTCTACAAACCGCATTGATGCACTACAAAATCAAATGATCAATGTCTTGAAAAATATCGAAGGATCAATAAATAGACTTAATAGTAAAAATACCCTTTGATAGTATGGCTTCAACAGACAAGATTCAACTCGTTGATGAGCTTCATGCATCAGCCCGCAAGACTTACCCTAGACGACGAACTATCATCAAGGGCTTAGATGATTTATGGCAAATTGACTTGGCCGAAATGAGACCTTATGCACATCAAAATAAAGGTTTCAAAATGATTTTGGTAGTTATCGACTGTTTTTCTAAATACCTATGGACACGCCCACTCAAAACTAAGACGGGTGAAGAGATCACTAAATCTTTTGCAGATATACTGCACCAAGCTAATCGTATACTAAAAAATCTGCAATCAGATCAAGGAACAGAATTTTTCAATATAAAATTTCAGAACTTGATGAAAAAATATAATATAAACCACTGTAATACATTCACTGTGAAAAAGGCTGCCATTGCTGAACGGGTGATAAGAACACTCAAAAATAAACTCTACAAGTATTTTAGTCTGAATGGAAAATACAGATGGATTGATGTATTGTCAAAAATTACCAAACAATATAATGACACCAAGCACAGTAGGACTAGATTGAAACCTACTGAAGTGAACAAGTCTAACGAGAAAGAGATTTTACGTCAGAGATATAGTCATTTAAAAATTGCTGGTCCACGTAAGCTCAAAGTTGATGATATCGTGCGGATATCCAAGTCCAAACATATTTTAGAAAAAGGGTACACGCCAAATTGGACGACAGAGTTATTCAAAATCATTAAAGTTAAAATAACCAATCCTGTAACATACTTACTCGAAGACATGCATGGTCAGCCAATCAGCGGTGCTTTCTATGAGGAGGAATTGCAGAAAACCAAAAATTCCGACATTTACCTCATAGAAAAAGTATTGAGGAGAAAGGGAAAGAAAATGTACGTCAAGTGGTTAGGACTCGACAAAAAACATAACAGTTGGATAGAAGACGTCGATTTAGTATAGAATGGAAAACACGAACAAAGTTCTGCAGTCAGGGGAGCCTTTTCATCCGCATCATCAAAAATCACAGTTCGGATAAGTCTGGGAAAGAAGGAGAGGGATATAAATATATGCATGAAGTTAATTTTAGTCTCATTCAAGTTTGTATCTAGCTATGTCGAGTCAAGATAGTGCTAGTATGCTAGATGTAAGTGACGTCGAGTTAACACCATCACCGCCAGCATCATTTAGCATCTGATGGAGACGAGCTGTTGGAAATGTTCGAGAGCAAAAATTACAATTGGTCTTTCAATAACTGATGTCATTGCTGATATGGAATATCAAGTGACATTGACACAAGTCAAAGTTTGAAGGAACAATTAAAATCTTTACTATCAAAGCTAATTTTATTTTACGAATAATTTGTATTTTTTTTTTTTTAATAAAATTGTTGATTTATGCATGTGTTTTTTTAATATCGATCTCTCTTTACACTCTAATAAAACTCAAAAATAAAACAATTTTTTTTATTAACTTACACATATGATTACATAATTTTAGTTTACACAGTAGATTACATAAAAATAGGTTACATATAATTTATTTTTTTTTTTTTTTTTTTTTTTTTTATTTTTTTTAATTATAAAAGTGGAACAGAATGAAATTATAAAAATAATGATGCCAGGAATGAGGAATATGTAAAGTTATTATTTTTTATATCTCTACGCAAACGGTTCTAAATCTAATTATTCTATACTGTAATGACCCCATGGTAGCGTGTTAAATGATCCCGAAATTAAATATCTTTTATCATCCTCAGGGCTTAAAGCAATTTTCGATTGTTCTATGCTAAATGCGTCATGTTTATAGGATCGAATTGTGCACTGTGTAATATTTTTATGTTTAAATGTTTTAAGACAATCTACGTAATCTTCAAATGTCAATTTATTTTTGACAACATTATATTTTACCCCCTTAGACTTTTTAGTGACGTTTTTATCTCCCTGAATTTTAAACGCGTACATTTTTGATCGTAACCCAACAAAATGCGTAATGATTTTGCCGTTGGCTTCATCTTTCATAAGACCCGGTATTTTTTTGTTAAGTAACGGGATATTGTATATGTTATTTCCACTATAATCGGAGGTATCAAATTTTTCGATATACCTACCGATTATGTCTTTGTAAACATTGATATTCATTATTTTGTAGAAGAAACTATCGGTGTCGGTGTAGTTTATGATACAATTGTTCACCCCTAGGGTGGGGAGCATAAAATTATAGTGGAAATCATACATACACGTTTTTGAAATATCGAGAATGGACATTCCAATATATAGGGGTTTATCGAAAAGTAATTCAGACTTTTTTAGTTCGATAGCCATTAGATTTTCATCAAAAATTGATCTATTGTGAAATCTCGCGCTAGAAATTAAATTTTTTGCCCCGTAACGACCCTCGTATGAACTTACTAACTTTACTACCCTATGTAAGCTTTTATTTTTCATTGTTTTGCCAAACACCGCGTTGTTCGCGAGTTTAAACTGATTCTTTGCAAATGAACTGGTAGCTGTAGTCCTTAAACGAGTGTTCAGCTCGATATAGGGCTTCAACCATGCAGATTATTTAAATTTTAAAACGCGATGTATCTTTTTAAGTATTAAACCATGCGCCAAAGCCTGTTTTAAATTTTGGTAATGTATAACATATTTTTCTTTATTATGTAGTGTAGTCATTAATTTCGGTAATTTTGATCCGGGTGGTACGCGGTGTTCAGCACAAAAGGGAAAGTCCTTATGCAAATCGTGCAACTCTTTAGGATATTCTAAATAAACGTGCCGGATGTATCCTTCTTCTGCATCGTCAGGTATCTAAGAGATGTCAATATTTGTTTCCACCCATTGGAAGTCATCGTATGGCAGAGGTTGAGACAGCCCACCCATACAAATTATTAACATCAAGGTAAAATAGATAACTTGTCGGCTTGGTGGAATCGTATGTTTCCATATACTCATTGTTTGCCTCCGTATATCGATTACTGCAAACCGATATTCCTCCTCTAATACCCGCTTCAATGAACAATATCATATCCATATCCTTTATAAGTTTGTGTTTACATTTAGTATACTTTAACATGCAGTCCCACGTATACCCAGGCATAGTATTATACCATGCCGGATCTAAACCATAAACTTTCAAGGCAGTCTCTCTAAAATTTTTCATAACGTCTGACAAAAGAAGGATATCTGTGCGAAGGTATAAGTCGCTATATTCCCCCAAATTTTTAATCCCGAACGATTGCCAAACGTTTTGTGCATGACCATACTTCTCTTCGCTAATATGCTCGTCATTTAGTTTATTGTAAAATTGTTTTTTAGATGGTAATTGAATGTCATTTAATTTATCCAAGTTGTTTATATAATCATAGGGGAAAACACCTTTTTTTGTTATTAATTTAAAATTTTCTTCATTTAAATAGCTGAATTCTTTTTTTAAATTTTGCAAGTTTTCGACTTTTAGAGTGCTCACCAATTCGTCAAGACTGGCCTCCATAAATCTACAAGAATCTATAAATCTAAATTTGATGTTAGTCTCCGAGTCGTATTGAGTAAATGATATATATTTTTCCATATTAACGGGAAGTACACTCACTTGTCCACGCTTGGCAATGTCTTTTATAATAAAATGACTATCGTAGCCCGAAAGATTGTGAAATGCAATTGGCACAATAAATAATTTTTTAAATTGTAAATTGCATACTTGATGTGCCCAACCCCGAAAAGCTGCCGTAAAGTGATCATGATCACGAACAATAATATCTTTAATACTAAAAGGCTTTTCACATATGTGACATACCTTGGCATTAATGACATCATGCTTTTCCACCATTGGGATTATATTTTTGATTTTTGATTGAATAAAACTGGCTAAATTTGACAATTGGTCGGCGAACCATTGCATGCAATCATCTCCCCGATAGCTATTGAAATAGGAAAGACTATCATCGTAAGAACATTTAAAATAGTAACCTGCATTAAAAGCCCGATGCTTTTGATATTTGACAGTTTTTTCGGAAACCTTATCATTACAATCTACCAACTGCGATTCAAAGTCTGCATAAATTAAAAAAGGACACTTTTGTTTATAAACGAAATTTCTAAACTCTACATAATCATGTTTAGGAAATAAAATTTTACAGTCATTAACATTTTGACAAACCTTTTCGTGTTCGTTTAATTTATCACAGCTTGAAAAATAATTTAAACAACTGTCGCACAAGAATTTTTTTTGCATATATTTGTTAAGTTGACTTGAAATTAATCTAGACAAATGTTTTAACCAAACATAATGATATTTGATTTCAACATTTTCATTGTCGATAGGTGGCGCTTCATAATCATTTAGTTTCCGAAAATACTGATCTTGTATTAGTAACAAATTAACGTGACGTTTCATTTTATTTTTGGTTAAAAACGCAGGTATAACCATGTAAAATGATCTCTTCTCTGTTTCGATCAATTCTAAAGCATAGACGTTAACTGAAATTTCGTTTAGTTTCTCGAACTTTGAAATTTGATTTAATTTAATTGGAATTTCCAACCCCTTTATATTTAGAACGGTGTCATAATGCGGATACTTACTTAAACGTTGTGGGTGTTTTGTGACTGGATATAAAGCGCTTACGATGCTCCAAAAGAAACATGCTTGGTCTGCATTTTAAACGTTTACGCAAGCATGTTTCTTTAAAATTTGATCTGGTAATTTAATGAAAGATGAACCGTTGCCAAACTCATATTTATTTATAGCTACCTCTAATAAAACGATTTTACTAAGTGCCCAACCACTATTTTTTTCAGAAAATTCTGATAATTTATTTAAGATAACATCGACTACATTATCATTAAACCACTGTGCTAAATCCGATCCTGCATCTACAACAGCATTTGGAGTAATGAAAAACTTTCGATCTAATAATTCGTCACTTGACTGCTGCTTTATAAAATCCCCCCAAAATGTTGTATTTATTTTTAGCATAGACATTGTTTTTAAAATATTATTAACTCTACTTTTAAATAAATGAAACGCGTCTTTTAAAAAATCTTTAATTTCTTTATATTGTAAATTTATTATAACTCCCGTTCTAATTCTACTGTCGAAAATAGCAATCACATCTTCCCACTTAACTCTACTACCTCGTTTTAACCCTAAACCTACCTTGTTGGACATTGCTTTAATTAAACATCTCATCCGTTTTAATTCAGCGATTTTCGTATGAATTTTACGTTTTTCTCCAACAGAAAATTTAATTTTTTTAAAAGCTAGCGCACATTTTCTAATATGTTTGGCAATTAATTTTAAAGAGACATTAGCAAGATCATCGGAATAATTTTGATGTAACTTTTTAATAGTTTCGGTAACTTTGGACGACATTATAAACCACTTTTATAATTAAAAAAGAAAAAAAAAATTTGCTTACTAATTTTCTATGGATGTTTCGGATTAAATTTCTTTAATTTCAAATGCCGCAGCCAAATGGACCACAATCGTATGTTAAGCTGTAATTCCCTTTCTCGAAATGGCTAATATACGGCTCATAAGTAGCAGTCACTCTGTTGGGTAGGAAGGTGACTTTATCACCCAAGTCAAGAAGAACGCTTGTACCATATGGTGTTTTGGTTATTTTCGCAGCATAAATTGCTTGAGGAACTCCTATTGGTAGCTCCTGCAGCTTTACTATAGGCTTCCGTGCTGTAATGGAGGAAACTTCGTTTAAATTTTCCAAATTCATCAAATAAAATTTTTAAAAATAAGAATATTTTGTGAGACAAAACACAACAATAATTGAAACTTACTTTTTTCTTCTCGTAGCACTTGAACCACAAATCTATCACCGTTTAATGTAAATAGTCAAATGGTACTAAACCGTATGGCTTTCTCCTTTTTATATCTTTAATTTTGATACATAATGCTTATTTTATAACAAAGAAAATTACGAGTGTGACATTTTTTTGGATAAGCAATTTCTGGAAGCTTCTAGAACTGCTGAGTCGCAAAAATGGTTCTAATAAAAGTCAGCGGAAATGACGCATGTAACTCACGTTAAATCAACATATTTTCATTCATTTTTATTATCTGGTAGTTCAAGGTTATTTTTAACATAATGATGTCACAAATATATATTTTTATATCCAATCTTGCACGATAAAATTAATATGCGAGTTATCTGAATGGTATAGCTAACTGTTTAGTAAGTCAAAGAGTTCGGGTTCGAATCACCGAAAAATCAAGTTTTTTTTCAACGCTTACGTCACAACACTTTTCAACGTGCTTACGTAACCCTCTTAATCGAGTCAATGGGGACAATACCGTATGATAACAATGATGTTATATGTCAACAATGTCATATCAACAATGTCATATGTCAACAATGTCATATGTCATATGTCATATGTCAACAATGTCATATGTCATTTCCCCCACTCCTGTCATGTCAACTGTAAACAATGTCATTTCCCCACTCCTTCTCCTGCCACTTCCCCCACTTCACCCCCCACTCCTCCCCACTTCACCACTGCCCCCACTTCACCACTTCTACCCCCACCACTCCCCCCACTCCTACCCCCACTCCACCACCACCACTTCCCCCCACTCATCCCCCACTCCTCCCCCCACTCCTCCCCTACTCCTTCTCCCACCACTTCCCCCACTCCTTTGCGATTGAACCGGTGTTGTTTAACTACTTAGGAAAGATCGGCCATTTCCTTAAACATAAGGAAATTGCGCTGGGAGCTTTTCTGATATAGAAGAAGCGTTTAATAACGCCTTACCACAGTCACTCTATACATCAATTAGGGATAGAGCGATAGACAGTAAAATCTGTAACTTGATCAAAAACATGATTGAAAACAGATATATAATATCATCACTGCATAAAGAGTCGGTTAGGTTCAGAGCGGCGAAGGGGTGTCCACAAGGCGGGGTACTTTCTCCCTAATGTGGTCACTTCTAGTCGACTCTCTGCTGAGCGAGCTCTCCATGCAGGGAGTAGATTTTCAATGCTATGCGGATGATCTGGTTACAATAGTTAGAGGTAAATTTAAAGCGACGATCTTAAACGTCCTCCTAAAAACCTGCCACGTCTTTTTCGTTCTCTATAGAGTACTCTGCCAGCGGTCTCTCTACTGGCAAATTATGCACGAGCTCAGCCGTAGAGGGTAGAAAAAAAAAGAAAATAATAGTGAGCCGCGCCACCGACTTAGACGGTTCAAGCCGGAAACCCCTAGGTCTTATAGGCACTAGCAGAGCCACACGATAAATAACTGAGATTATAGTGAACCAAATAAATGAAATTATAGCAAAAATATATTGGATACTTTACTCCTACAATAAATCAAAGTACACAGCTCAATAGCAAAATAATAACAAATATAGTCAAAATCAATAGTTAACAATAAATCAAAGTACTCAGTTCAATAATAACATTATAACAAATATAGTCAAAATTAACAGCCAACAATAAATCAAAGTTCTCAGTTCAATAATAAACTTATAACAAATATAGTCAAAATTAACAGCTAACAATAAATCCAAAGTTTACGATTCCATAAAATTACCAAAAAAAAGTAAGAGTAACAGACCTTACCAAGTTACCAAAAAAACGTATATAGGTCAACTTCTTAATAACACTAAATCAAACGTTCACACAAGGCTGCTAATTTACTCATGTTTTTACCATTTACATAAAGATTTACACTGTTAAAACAATCGAGCTTATTAAAAAATATTTCTTTTTACAATGGCTGTCCTTCAAAATATCAATATTGTAGGATATTTACAAATAAGTATGAAGAAAACTTTCTTACTTGGACACAAAGAACTATTGAGAAGATTACTTTAATCAAAGTTCAGCCTTGGCATATTATCCAATGCAATAAATGTACCATATTAATAAATAAAAACAAAACTTAATCGTGGTGTCAAAAATAAGTCACGTCGTTAAATATTTTAAAATACATCACTTGTAACCTTTGGGTATACGAATTCACTACTCCTGTGGCCGGTTTGATTATGGAACAGCACCTGCTAATTAACAATGGCTTCCCTCAAATAAATCCCGCATGCGGTTATTTTAACTCGACACCAAAATCCAAAATATCAACAACGAAGGTAAGATAGAATGGTCAAGTTAAAAATTAAATGGTTTTTCTTCAAAATCCAATTAAGATGGCCCAAATACAGCCAGATATGAAAGAAAACCGTAGAGGCTCCGCACACTTGTTAATATCACACCTTCCCAAAAACTCTCACCACACCACTCCCAAGACTGCCACCAAACGACTGACTACTTCCCAGGCCGGATATCAAGAAAAATGACACGGAACCGACGTCAACCAACAATATTCGCAAATCTATGTTCCACACTCAGAATCGCACTCGTCCTTGTTGATAGCCAGCCCCATCCACACAGAAATGCAAACCAAACAATAATATAACAGACAACACACAACAATGGAGGCCAAAAACCAAAGCAAAATCTAATAACGAAAACACCACAGCCATTAACAATCGAATCCTATCACAACAAGGTATGCAACACTATTTACAACGAATGATATATTTAAGTTAAAACAAAATGTGGTACGCAACCCTACTTACGAGTACCTAAGGAATACAAAATCATCAAAGACACAATTATAATGGAACTGTAGAAGGGAAAAAAAAGGCACGTTACAAGCCCTTAACACAGTATACAGATGGTTTGAGAGGGAACAGATGTCTGTAAACCCTCGAAAAACTGTAATTTTTCCTTTTATAAAAAGGAAAAAGCTAGATAAGCTTTGGCAGCCTGTCCTATACGGAGAGAGCATTCCATTTGCGACGGAAGTGAAATACCTGGGTGTGGTTCTGGATAAAAGACTCACCTAGAACGCCCACTTGGAAAAAACAATAAACAAAGCCAGGTTTTCTTTCTGGAATCTTAGAATAGTATGTGGCAAATCTTGGGGAATGAACCCCAAACAGATTTACTGGATTTATCAAACAATGATAATATCTATGGTCACGTATGGTTCAGTAGTCTGGTGAACCAAAGGGTTACAACAGACAGCTAGAGCAAAGCTTGCTGGCCTTCAGCGGCTGGCATGCCTGGCCATAACTGGAGCTATGTCCAGCACACCAACGGCAGCGATGGAACACCTCCTACATCTTCCTCCCCTAGATATTCTCTTAGAGAGGGAGGCCAGGATATTTTCCTATAGATTACTGTCTTTGGAAAAGCAAATAAATGGAGAACAACTCGGGGATCACTCCGGGAAACTGAGTGAAACAAAAAACCACCAAATTTTTGGGATGGATCCTGACTTGCTAGCCACAAAAATACACGTAGAAAAGTCGTTCAAAATCCTCTTTCTGAAAAGAGACGAATGGGTGAAGGTACAAATCCTCTTTCCAATTTCCAAAGACTGAATACGGCATGTGCATAGATGGCTCGAAAACCCCAGATGGAGTTGGGGCCGGTGTTTTCAGCAGGAAACCAAGGATTGAAATATCTACCAGTCTTGGCAGGTATGCCACAATCTTTTAGGCTGAAGTATTCGCTAACGAATTGTGTGCAAGGGAGTTGACCAACAGACCTCTAGCAAACAAAAAAATAAATATTATATCAGACAGCCAGGCTGCTTTAAAAGCACTGAGCTCCAACAAGATTAATTCTAAACTTGGTGCCTCGGTGCGAACAACAGGGTGACCCTACTGTGGGTACCTGGGCACCAGGGGGTCGAGAGATATGAAAAAGCCGACACCCTTGCAAAACAGGGGGCCGAATCTGCGTTTACTGGACCAGAATCGGTTTTTGGAGTCACCACAAATGCCGCCAAAACAATTATTTCGGACTGGGTGGAGAGGAAAATACTTACATACCAGAGCTAACCCACTCGAAGGCGTTTTTACCGTTACAACCCTCGAGAAACACAACTAAGCAAATCCTAGAATGGAGCAGAAATGACCTGCGTATTCTAACAGGACTGCTTACGGGACACTGTCGTCTAAGATACCACCTTAGAAAGATAGATCTGAACCAACAAACGGACTGTCGGTTCTGCTGTGTGGAAGACGAAACTGCTGAACATATACTATGTTCACGCCCCGGCCTGGGAAGAATAAGGTTCAACATATTTGGTTACACTAACCTAGAACCTACCGATTTTAAAAAAATCTCACCCTATACAACCATGAACTTCGTAAGAAGGGCTGGATTGTGCGGTGAACTGTGGCCTCTAGGGGTGAGCCACAATAGACCTACTAAGGGTCGCGGTGGAGGGGCGTCCACGCCCCACTCACATGAAACCAGACCCAACCTAACCTAAGTTATAGATTTTGGTTGCAATTTTAATTGCTGTTGATATTTGTTTCGTTTTATATAACAGTTCTTCATTGTGCTTAATGTTATTTTTTATTATGACTGCGCTTTCTCCTCTTGCTGTGTTTTTTGAATGAGTGGTGTATATATTTGGTATCCTTTAAATCCAATACACATTTGATTGGTGAGATGGGTTTCTGATATTAACGCTATATCTATTTTTTGTAGATTTTGGAACAGTTGTATCTCTTTTTGATTATTGGTTATACCATTTGCATTCCAAGATAATATTCTTAAATATTTTCTAGTCATTAATAACATTTTCTAATATTATTAAACGATCTGAGATAGTTTGCATTATTTTCTCTTGGTTTTCGAGTTTCTCCATTAATGTAAAAAGAATTTGATTAGTGGTTTTTTCTTTAACTTTAGGATTGGCTTTATTAAGTTTATTGCTGGTTATTTGTGCGAAGGTTTTCCATTCTGTGATTTTTGAATTTTCAATGTTAATTTTTCTATTGGTTTTAGCTTTCTCTTTATTTTTTGTAGTTTTCTCTCTTAGTAAGTGAATATTCGTAGTTCACCACAATTTATATATTTTGGTTTGATATTTTGTGGTTTCTTGCAATTTTTCACTTAACTTCTAAACTAGATAAAAATAGTTTAAAAAAATGGAAAATCGTAAAAATTAGAAATAAAACACCAACATTGGATGATTTTAAAGAGTTCGTCAAGAAAGAGGCGAATTTATTAGAAACATTGGAACATTCGAAGAGTAAATTTAAAGATAATATTTTTGGGGCTTAATCGTTTAGGTTAGGTTAGGTTGGGGATCATGTGAAAGATCGCAGTGGAGGGGCACTGCGACTTTTAGTAGGTCTATTGTGGCTTACCCCTAGAGGTTCACCGCACAATCCAGCTGTAATGCGTGTTACCCAGATAGCCCAAGGAGACATAGTTCTATTAAATTAAATGTTTATTCTTTAAATAAAAAATAAATACAATAAATAAAAGAAAATAAAAACAAAATTTTTTCGGAATACTGGTAACACGACGTGGGTGGCTTGACTTCAACGGGGACGGTATATGCGACTAATTGTTTGTGTTGTACGGGTCGAGTAAGGATTAAGTTATCGACAGATCAATACTCCATCGGTTTAACTTAGATGACAGGAATATCGTTTATGGCCGGTCAATACCTGGCCTAACGGTCGTTTACAAACTTTTGTCGATACCGAAGGTCGACGGTGGTCCTGGTGTGTGTGTGTGCAAGATCGGATCAATAGTCCGACCTCGTCCAACACCCAGTAGTAACTGTGTAAAGCGTTCAAGACCAGAGTTAATACTTCTGGTCTACACCTCGCACAACAAAGTGCTTTTACTGCTTTTATGGTTGTATGGGGTAAAATTTTCTTGAAATCGGTTGGTTCTGGGTTGGTAAAACCAAATACATTAAACCTTATTCTTCCCAGGCCGAGGCTTTACTTAACATTTAGTGTTTGTTTCATGTCAATCGGTTTATAAATAAAAAAGTTATGCCAATTTAATTTTTTACTTTAATTAACTCTAAAAGCGTGTTTTTTAGTTTTTTTAAACTAAAATTTATTTTTTACTTTTTAGTTCAATTTGCTTTTAAACAATTTTTAACCGTCTCTGTTTTGATATGCCAAAAAATTTTAGAATGTAGTTTGCGAATACCTTAATACAATTTAAAAAAATAATGTATTAAATGGTAAAAGCACAAAAAGATTGCATCGGCTGGAAATTAAACCTGGGATGCCTGCATGGCAGGCGAGCATTCTATCACTGTACCATCGATTCATTTAATTGTGTTAATATTTATTCTGCGCGTATGCGTAGTTCACGCACAATTAAACTGTGTAATAATCTGTAAGTATTGTAATTTTGTTGTTTATGTTTAGTGTTTACTAAATAACGTTTTAGTAGGCACTACTTATTGTAAAAATGCCTCGAAAAAAAACCAACCTCTCCCAGTGCAGCAAAAATTCTAAAAGGATGAGATTAGTTTGATACCAGGAATCTGAAGAAGATCGTAAGGCGAGACTTACTATATTTCAGAAACGTCAGGCCAGGTTTTGTGTTACAGAAACTTCAGCTCAGCGAGAATCTCGACTAAGTTCACATCGTTCACGGATGATAGCCACTCAAATTAGGAAGAACAGGAAACAGCGTGAGGCACGCTTGTCTACCAATCGCGAGGCTTATGCACTATCGCGTGAGTCTAAGTCCTTTACTGATAGGGAAACCCGCCTGATCTTTTAGAGGGTTCGGACAGCAAATGCCCGGTCTCAGGAGACACCTTAAAAACGAGAAGCACGTCTCACTGCCGATCGTGAAGTTTATGCACTATTGTGTTAGTCTGAGACTGTCACTAATAGGAAAACTCGCCTAAGCTATGCAATAAACTTAATAGTTGAAGTGGTGTTTTAGCGTTTGTGTTATAATTTTTCATTAATGCTGCTATAGCCGGTTAAAAGTGTTCTGGATCGTCTTTTAAATTATTTAATAGTGTTTTGAAATTGGTCAATAAATTTTTTTAATTTCTCTCCTGTTTCTTATTTATCAAAACCCTCTTCAATATTTTACACTTTTATCAGTAGATTCTATTAAAAAAGTTTTTTCATTGCTTGGTCCAGCTTCAGAAGTATCTTATGGCAATACATATAGCAGATATTCGGCCTGAGGCTTTTCCAGACATGTTTCTTCTAACAAAGGAACAAAAAAATTTGTTGGTGAGTGACGTAAGCACGACGAATCCATAATAAATGATGCCTCTGGAAAATCACAAAGACAACTGACTATGTTTATTGTTTATTTTCCGCGTAGGTACGTCCTTCAAGCGCAAAGTAGCACTCGATAGCGCCAGACGGACACCCAGCCCACGTGTTACATTCAAAAATTCGAACAATCATCCCAATGACAATGCCACGTGTTACTTACCTTCATGTTCCCCGGCCTATTGGTAACATAACGCTTAAAAATTGTAACTAAATTAATGTAGTTTGTGTTTAAGAAGATTCAAATAAATTTTTTAACCTATGCACTTTTTTATAGATCCCTTAGGTATTATTTTAAATTGCATGAAAGCTTGCACTTAGATTGTTTAATTAAAGAAAGAATTTTAAACTGAAATGAACATCTTTAACCTAGCGAAGTTTTGTTTAATACAAGGTCTGGCTATTAAATAACGGGACTGCACGTGCAGAAGGCATCCTGGAAAAGTAAGGGGTGCAACGAGCGTTGGAAAGCTATAAGTGTCTACTATTAGTAGTAGTATTTTTTCTGAAGAGGTTAGAAACGAACGTGTTTTTTTCTCGTGCTGATAACAATCCGAGCAACGAATCAATATGAAATTTCTCGTTAAATTAAAAAAAACTAATACGTAAGTGTCGTGAAAACCTCGGTTGAAGAGAAGTCCCTTTCGTAGTTTATTATTATTGATAAACGAATAATATTTTCTTTTGTTTTTGCATTTTTCAATATTTTTTTAGTCAATTTGTGAACTAATTGGCTGTAAAAAAATAAGAAAGTCGTAATATAAAAATTTTAGGTTTAAAATAAATTATTCACATATTATTGCACTTTAACTCTGATACTTACTTACTGATACTTCATTGTTATGTTCTAAGCCACTATTACAATGCATTATTGTTGTATATTAACCAATAATAAGAGTTATTATCAACCAATTACAAACAATTCGCAAAGAGGTTAAAAATAAACATAAGTATAAATAGGTATAAGGTGTGTAGACGGTTATTCATAGCGCTTATATTATTGACTGTACCCAGTCATAGGTGCACGCTTATTGTTTCAAGGCAGCCAATAAGTTCGCACCGGCTGCGCAGGTATAGTTGGTACACGGCATACGCGTCACCTTGACGGAAAAATCGTACACTTTCTTTCGCCTATCTTCATCCGTCAAGCCCGTACCGTGCAATAAGGATCTTCATTCCAAAAACTCCGACTAAGTGCTATAAGTTATTAAAAGAGGACTATGGTGATAATTCTCTATCTCGTGTGCGCGTTTCAAATAATATAAACGGTTTTCTGAAGGTCGAGAGAGCACCAGCGTCCAGGTCGACACTAAGGGCATCGTAATGACTGAATGGGTTCCAAAAGGTGAAACAGTAAACCAAACTTACTATTTAAAAGTTTTGGCAACACTGCGAGAACGAGTTCGTATGAAACGGCTGGAGTTGTTGAAAAACAAGTCGTGGATTTTCCACCAGGACAATACACCTGCCCATAACGCGCTGTCCGTGAAGCCTTATTTAGCCGCTAGAGGCACTTTAGTGCTTGAACACAGGCACCTTACTCGCCTGATTTAGCACCCTGTGGCTTTTTCTCTTTTCCGCAGATCAAGTTTGCCTTAGAAGAATCTCGATTTTAGTTGATGGAAGAGGTGAAGCGACAATCGAGAGAGCTGCTAAGAGGGGAGCATTTGATTGTAGAATAATTCTAAAAATAAAACTCTTTTTCATAAGCAGTCTTGTTATTTAATAGCCACACCTCGTATAGATAGAGAGCTCTAACAAAGACATTGTATGGTGTGAACTCAAGTTAAACGAATATTAAACAAAATATGCAAATTTGATTTCGTATGTTCTAAATTATGAATTTGAAGTATTCTCCCGCATTCTTCATGTCTGAGCTTACTAAAAGGTATATTTACTTTGAGATGATATAACTCATATGAGCATATTACATTAGGATACATTTCCATAAAATGTTTGTGCATGATATTTATATTAACCGAACTCGGTAGATATCTATGTGGAATTTTGATGTGTTTTCGACGGTAATGTGAAATGGTTGGGTTAAAAGATTTAATTTGGTCAAGTATCTCTGAATCCGATTTTTTGTTTACAGATGAAAATCTTCCTTGTTTATCTTGTAGGTGTATAACTTCTTAGTTCAAAGTATTCTTGATCGGTCCAAGAACAAGCCAATCATTTGTTTTTTTTATTCAAGAGTGGTAAGGTAAAATATCTTGCAAACTGATTGTACTTCACCTTCTTCATCTCTGAATGTATAATAAAACGTATGATTTCTAACTTCGTTACATGGCTCTGTGGTTCTTCTTTTAACATTCAAACTTAAAATTGTGTTTAATATAAACGTCTTTGGCAAGCACCAACTTACTCCCAGAAAAATATATTGATATCAATACGTCGATTGTTGCAAATTTTTTCATAGCACTTCGAATTGCATATTATGTTTTTTTGCATCTGTTACTTTTCCTTTCAGGTTTTGGTAAAAATTTGCCAATAAAATTGTGTTTTTCGTCTTTACAAATTTTAATGACTTTTCTTCAAAATTCTGACAATTCAACTACTTTCTTTTTTTATCAACATATACAAATTATAAAATCGTGAATAATTAAACATCTGAAAAACTATAAAAACTAACATCTAAACACTATCTTTAAGTATCAACAGCATCCTTCTAAAAATTTTTTCTTCTTTTCTTTTTATTTTGCTTTCTTTCAATGAAATAAAATTTCCGTTTTTTTCTTTTTTTCGTTCTCCTTATACAATATATTTTGAATTCTTTAACTGGATCATCAGCATTTCTTTCTGGGATAAATATTGAGATTTCTTCAGACGTGATTGCTGAGATCCAGAAGAGAATATTTTTTTCAGCATCTTGAGATTCAGCATTTGTCAATCGCAAATTTTCCTTAGTCATTCAAAAAACAAACTGATATTCTTCAAATAAATCTTTAGTAATAAGTGATTTTCTGGGCCTGCTGCAAAATTTTTATTCGTTTTATAACTGTATAGAGGACCGAGCCCACACCAACCCGAAAAGTTTATTCAAATGCAATTCGCGACAGCTAGTTAAACGAGTTTCAATAAGCTCCATTTACTAATGTCGCTTGTCGGCAGAAAAATCAGCTCGCTTGTAAATTTTCCGAAAACATTGAAAAATTGAATTTTCATGTACTTGTGGTACTCGTGTGATTCATTCATCGAAAAAGTCTTTGTTACAAACGATATTCGTGTTCGAAAATCAAGTACATGAAAATTTAATTTTTCAATGTTTTCGGAAAATTTACAAGGGAGCTGATTTTTCTGCCGACGTCTGTAAATGGAGCTAATTAAAACTCGTTAAACTAGCTGTCGCGAATTGCATTTGATTAAACTTTGCGGGCTGGGGTGGCTTCGGTGTATAGAGGCTTGATTTGGCATGAGAGAAAACAGCGCAAATCTGACGACGACAACTAGTTTTAAATAAAATCCCTGTATCTGACTATTGCTAGGCAACTACATAAGCCAATTATTCAGATGCGATGTTCTTGTTGGATAATGTCCAGTTATAGGGTTTTACTAAGTAGCAATGCAACAAGTTATTACCAATATTATACATTTGTTTCATGCTGCTATTGGACCAACTTTCCTCTTTTTAGTCGATAATGCTCGACCGCATCGTGCAAGAGTAGTCGAAGACGCTTTGGACTTCCATGGTATCCCGAATTTGACACTGCGCCATCGCCCAACCTCAATCCCATCGAGCATGATTGGAACCAGCACAAAAAGAGCCTTAAATTCTCATCAAACACCCCCACACACACTCCAAAAGCTTAGACAGCTTTTACCCCAACTTTGGAGACAAATCTATCAAGGCTATAAGTCTCACAGTAATAAGTTGGCACTTGGGATATGCGCGAACAAAAAGTAACAGACACTGTCTGAATGATAGATATATTAAGCGGACTCTTGTACGTCCATCGCACTTTGCGATAGTCATTATAGTCGTGGCTACATGCCGGCTGCTTGGGTCTCAAAAAATACTTTTTAATTTTATTATTAAAGAGTGTTAATACTGTTATTGCAAAAATGTAATATACACCTGCATCATTAAATGGAGAAACGAATTAAAGTTGGTTCGCATACATAATATTCTTACTTATTAGATAATGCTAGGATGACTTGATCATCGGCGTAAAGAAGGCATTTGACGATCAAATTATTCATTTTTAATCCGTACGCACTCTCTTTCAGATCTTTTAAACAATTGTTTATGTTTAAGTTAAACAGCCATGGTAAAGCCACACATCTCTGTCTCACACCTTTTTCGATGTTAAACCAGTCCGTGCAAGCTCCGTTTATCCTGACACAAGCAGTGGAATCCTCGTAAAGTGATTTTAGTGCTCGTATTTAACTACCACTTACCCCATTCATAGAAAATGTAGACCACAATTTACTCCTTACCACTCTGTTATAAACCTTTTCCATGTCTATAAAAGCGCAATAGACCTTCTGACTTCTAGCCAAGAATTTTTCGACTATACCTCGTAATGAAAAGACCTGATCCATACATCTCCTTCCTCTTCTAAATCCTGCTTGCACATCCCATATCATCTTTTCGGTTTCATTCGTTACTCTTTTAATCAATATCTTTGCATACAGTTTGCCGACTATGCTGAGTAAACTAATACCTCGCTAGTTCTTACAGTCCTGCTGCGAACGTTTTCCCTTGTAAAGCGGCACGATAACGGCATTGCACCAGTCGTCTGGTACACTACCACTTCTCCAACAAAGGTTAAAAAGGCGGTCCAGTAGACTAGCTACCACGTTTTGTCCAGCCTTCAGCATTTCAACTGTTATCCTGTCGTACCCAGCAGGTTTACCCAATTTCTTACTGTTCAACGCTTCCACAATTTCTGTCGTAGTAATTTCACTTTTATTGCAAATTTCACTCATGTCTCTGAATGGGGCCTGTACTTGTGAGTAGGGTAAAATTGCCGGTTCTGGATAAACCCCCCCCCACTTTTTTTTTCGTTCAAGGTCAATGACACTGACGTCATGTAACCTTCGTTGCTCCCTACCCCCTCAGGGTCAATGCCACTGACGTCACGTATTCTTGTTCTAACATGACCTTGCGTGTTTTTTATAATTATACAATTGTAATTGTAAATGGGATGACTGCATCCTTGAAAAAATATTTCCGTAAAAAATTATCTTTGTATGCAACGGTATGGAAAAAAAACTAAAACTGAATTTAGTTAATCTATTTGGATTTCAAAACCCACCCCCTCTCCACGACAAAGATACCAAACGTAAAAATGTCCTTGTACATCAACTGTTTTAAAATCGAATGCATAGAATAATAAAAAATATTTCTTAAAAAAATAAAAAAAATGGGGCGACCTGACTAACTTAATCACGACTAAATTTCTTTACACACATTTGGTATGTAAGAACCACCGCATTCCTTTAAAAACTGACGGAAATCACCCTTTTTAGATCGGGGTGGAGTCAATGACATTCAAATCTCAGAATGTTTATTATCTTACATTTACGGAGGAAATGTTCTGAAAACACCTGTTTTGTAAAGTGTCTGCATGTGTAACATTATTAGTTTATGGATTGGGGGTGTTTTAATTTAATATTTATCAGTTTGATAAGTACAGATGAGTGTTTTTTTTTGATACGTGGAAATTATTTTTAATGCCTTTAAAAAATGATGGCTTGAACGATATAAGATTTTTTACATAAGTTTTATGACCCCTTTATTACAACAAGAATGTTTTTAAAAAAAAAATGTGAGAAAATTAATGGATTCGTATTCCCAAACTTACCAAAATAAAAGTTTATCTAAGAGGGTGACTTTTTCCCAGAGAAATGTAAAAATCAGAGGTTGAAGTTGAAAGAGATTTTTTCTTATATGGTGGGGTAGAATGATTATATAAATGAACATATTACAAACACTTTCACTATCAGTTTAATATTTATTATTTAAAGATGAGTTCAATTTTGTTAAATTTACTTAATGGTGTAAACGACAATAATGATGTATCTGCTATGGTGCTAGAAGATTTCGATTATGAACAGTTTGATAAATAACTACAAATAATGTTCAAGATGTGGAAAATAAACAAACCATCCACGTAACCAAGGATTGCAATCCAACAAGGATGAAACGTCCCAAGAAGACAACTGTAACTTCCAAGGTGAAGAAGACTCGAACAAAGCAATGTAACATTCCAGAGGTTGATGTAAGAGCTCCAGAGGTCGACATACAACAATTAAAATGTATGATTCCACAACTTCAAATCTATGGTGATATTTACTCAAGGTGTCATGCGACCCGTGCCAGGGAGCGTACTTTATGTATGATATCTGTGCCTGCCCAAACAGATATCGCTAACGGAGCCTCTGGGATACCTGTTAAACTCCCCGAAGTATTTTTGCCTTGCTGTGGTAATGCAGAGCTCTACCGCTCTACTCTAGCTACTCGTGGAAACTATATGAGAAACAAAAACATTAAAATCAACATCTGCGGCGAAGGCAATCTTCTCGCAGACGAACAAATGCAAATGGAGGTGTCTACTACAGATCCTCCTAGCAACCAAATCTCGCAGGAAGCTGAGGGGGTACTTTTAAAATCCCCCATTCCCGAGAAAACGGACCTGACAACAGGGGGCAAGGATACGCAAACGGCCAGCATAAACCTGAACAAGAGGGTCAAACTTGCCGGTGCGACGAGAAAACGTCTTAGCCGATTGATCAAGAGCGGGGTACCTTACGAAACCGCCTTAAATTAAATACTAAAGAAGCGGGATGAGAAAAGGAGCGGGGATCAATCCCCCCAGCTCTCACCAGCAAACAAATACGCTCGGATGGTAGCACTCCAGAAGTGGCGGCGAAAAAGCCACGCACTATGAAACATCCAAACGAACAAAAACCCTCATTTGCAGCTGTAGCTCAGGGCATCAAGGTGGACTTAATCCACCTAGAACACCCAAATGCTCAGCTGTCAAATGAACAGCTACGGCTGCTACAGCGATCCATCATGGACACTGTAGACAAACTACCGGACAATAGTCCACAAGTGCGATTCCAGAACTGCACCATTCGACCTGGAATTCTCCTTCTATCCAGTACGGACGCTGAGACGGTCCAGTGGATGGAGAAAGTGATAATCTCCCTTTTAACCTGGAAAAACGCCCAGCTAAAGTTGGTTCAGAAGGAAGACATACTGAAACCCCACATCTGTATAACTTTTATCCCAGTCGATGGGGGACTACCAGGACTGACGGGAGAACTGGTAACCAACCGTCTGCGGAAGATAAACCGTACCCTGCATACCCAGGAGTGGACTATTCTACACAGGGAAAATGCAGGACTTGGTCAATTGTGGACGTTCTCAATGGATGATGTATCCATTAAAGAATTGGAGCGGCTAAATTTCCGCTTATACTTTGGCTTTGGACAGGTGCAATTCCGGTCCAGGGAAGCCAAGAAAGATCCGACATTAATGGAAAAGTCGGAGTCTTCAGGGTTAACCGTTAGAACCAAAAAGGTAGGCAAATCTACTTCGGCGGCGACAGCGGGACTGAAGAGGCTGGCCAAAACCAGTAAAAAAGCCCGAAAAGGGAAAAAAACTCCTCTATGGTAAAGCGCCGACAAAACGGCCTACACCAGGATACAATGCGGGGAGGGAAAGTAAACCTTTCCTGAAGGGGCAGCAGTCATTTTGAATTTTATAAAAAGTTTTTTTTTAAAAGTGAAAGATAACCAAATCTTATGTTTTTGAAAGAAAGTGGGTATTGAAATAAGACTTACCGTTTTTCAAGAACTCCATCAACCTAGCGATTTAAAAGGTAAATTTCCTAAATTTTAATTGTGAGCAAGTGCTACATTTCTCTATTAGAAGTCATAGTAGGCTATGGATACTGTCAACTAACCTTTTACATTGACCTTAACATAATTAATCATTTCAGTGTTGCCAATTTTTTTTTATTTGCGTTCCATTTAATTTAACACAAAGTTAATTACTTATACATAGACAATTGTTTAAAAGATCTAAAAGAGAGTGCGTATGGATTAAAAATGAATGATTTGATCGTCAAATGCCTTCTTTACGCCGATGATCAAGTCATATTAGCGTTATCTGAAAAGGAATTGCAGGCGATGTTTAATGTTATGCATGATTGCCTGAAAATCAAAGGGATAAATATAAATGTGAGCAAAACGAAAGTAATGGTTTTTGAAAGAGAAGAAAGCATAACAAACTGTGGGGTTTCGATTGAGCGAGAAAGAGTGGAACAAGTTAATAAATTTGTGTACTTGGGTTCAAAATTTACTAGAGATGGAAAGTATGACAGTGACATTAAGCGAAGGGTGTTGGATGAGTAGTCTGAGAAGTATAGCCGGAGTGACTCGGTTGGATAAAGTTAAGAATAGTGAGATAAGAAAACACTGTGGTGTAAAAGAAGATGTGGTCACAAAGATAGATAAAGGAATGCTTAAGATGGTTTGGACACGTAGAAAGAATGGATGAAGGAAGATTGACGAAACTAATTTATAAGGCGAGTGTGAATGGGCAAATCGGTAGAGGTCGACCTCGGAGAACATATCTCGATCAGATCAACATTGTTTTGAAGAAAGGCCAGGTCAAGAGTACCAACAACCGAAGAGCATGTATGAAAGCACTGATGAAAGTAGAGAAAGCAAAAGATGTGTGTACGAACCGTAGCAAGTGGAAGGAAGTGGTCTCTGCCTACCCCTATGGGAAAAAGGCGTGACTTTATGTATGTATGTTAATTACTGTTTTAAGTTTTTTTTTTAAGTTGTTAATTTATTTATAATTTTAAAATTAATTTTTGTTTGTTTGCGTGAATGAAAGTTTTATAGTAGTTAAAAGATTATTTTAAATGTTATGCTATATTGTTTTCTTTTTTTGTTTGTGTTTTTTTGAGTGGTCTATTTTGTTTTGTTTTTGTTCTAAAATCTAATTTTAATAAACAAGTTAATATGTTTAAAAAAACATATTTTCTTAAAAGTTTAAGTCCACTACTGGGATTAAGAGAGTCCATGCTCTTTAACTTATTATGTTTAACAATTAATATAATAAAATTAACGAATTAATATTTAAAAATAACAATAAATATTTTTTCTTTGTTGTTTTTTTTTAATAAAAAGAAAAACAATTGGCGTCCCAATAAAATATATATTTTAAATTAAAAAGTTTTATATATTTTAAAAAACAATTTTAATTTTACAAGTTCATTTAATTTTTATTTTAATTTTTTTTTATATATATATATATATATATATATATATATATATATATATATATATATATATATATATATATATATATATATATATATATATATTTATATATGCAAACACGATTATAAACAATAGCCAAAAAACACTTAATAACCAAAAAAAACAAGAAAAACCCTGGATAACATCAGAAATCCTGGATCTTTGCCACGTCTTATTCGTTCTCTATAGAGTACTCTGCCAGCGGTCTCTCTACTGGCAAATTATGCCCGAGCTCAGCCGTAGAGGGTAGAAGAAAAAAAGGAAATAAAAGTGAGCCACGCCACCGACTTAGACGGTTCAAGCCGGAAACCCCTAGGTCTTATAGTCACTAGCAGAGCCACACGATAAACAACTGAGATTATGGTGAACTAAATAAATAAAATTATAGCTAAAATACATTGGATACTTTACTCCTACAATAAATCAAAGTACACAGTTCAATAATAAAATTATAACAAATATAGTCAAAATTAACAGCCAACAATAAATCAAAGTACACATTTCAATAATAAACTTATAACAAATATAGTCAAAATTAACAGCTAACAATAATTTAAAAATCCAAAGTTTACGATTCCATAAAATAACCAAAACAAAAGTAAGAGTAACAAACTTTACCAAGTTACCAAAAAAACGTATACAAGTCAACTTTTTAATAATACTTAATCAAACGTTCACATAAGGCTGCTAATTTACTTATATTTTTACCATTTACATAAAGATTTACACTGCCAAAACAATAATTAAAATTAAAATGTAGCTGTATACTCGCGAGATGACTCACTAAGTGGTACCTGCCAAAAGACAGATTTGATATCGATGAAACTAATGTAACCAGTATCTCTCAAGCGATCTAGGATAGTGGAGATATAAGGAATCGGATATGCATCCTTCTTAGTAACTGAATTGACTTTACGAAAATCAACACAGAATCTATACGAACCATCTTTATTACGAACAAGACACACTGGACTAGACCATGGACTATTCGACCTTTCGATAACACCTAAATTCAACATTTCTGTAACCTCGTCGTCAATGATCTTCTGTTTAAAAGGGGATACTGGATAATAACGCTGCTTAATCGGCTTGGTTCCGGGTTTTAAAACGATGTCATGCTCCGCTACCTTACAACAACCAAGACCATTGCCTATTTCTAACATTTTACAGGTAACCATTTCATCTAGGGCACTCCTTTCCAATGGATTTAAGCTATCAGCACTCTTTATAAACGATACATTGATGTCAGCTGAGGGTTCCGAAAAACGCCACACATCCTGCTTAAGGTCCGGAATAATCTCCATTGCCCTCCAAAAATCTATTCCCAAAATGATGTTATGTGAAAGTTCAGGACGTACTAAAATATCTATAATCCTAGTTTTGTTTAACAAAGTGACAGGTGTTTGTATATAACCAATACTGTGACAAGACCCACCACTCGCAACTGTACAGGTAGAAGAGTGCTTAATGAGTTTAAAACCTAAACTTAAATCCTGGCAATCCTACTATAGTTCGACTAGCACCAGAATCAAGAAGACCTAGCATAGAATAGCCCAATACATCAACTTTAAGATAGGGAAGCTGATCACCTTGAGCATGTGAGATGACGAAATCTAAAACTAATTTATTAGGAAAAGCATAATCGGTCGTTAATGTTGGGGAGAAAAAGTCACGACCTAACGGTTCTCCTTGTTCCGTTTCCCGAACTACTGCATTTCGGACAAGTCCTAACTGTGACATTAGGCGTTCCACAACGAAAACAATATATTTTCCGGGGATTTGGACAGTTCCGGTTCATGTGTCCCGTAGTCTGACAATTTCAACAAACGATATTTCTGTTTGGACGACTACTATCAGGTGTATCGATCCTATTAACGCCGACAGAACTATTATCAAGATTCAAAAGCTTTTGTGGACCGGCTGCTGTGGATCTTACATCTACAAAAGCGAAGTCAGGTTCCACAAATTGATTTTCCCTACGAGAAGGAGGAACATAGTTTTCAACACGATACTTTTTAGTATCTAGCTTAAGACATTCTGCTTCAAGCTCCTCGATGGTTTAAACGACAGGAAGCTGCGTGATGTAAAAAGGTGACAAATTACGAATCAAAAGATCTAATTGGACTCCATCAGTGAGGTCACCATGGCGCCTAAACATTGCCTGCATACAAGAAAGATATTCAATTATGCATTCTGAAGGGTCTTGAGTTCGTTCAATGATTTCTTTGAAAAGACGAGATCTTTAATCAGGAGGTTCGAAATGACGACGAAATAGGTCCGATAAACTAGTTCAATTGTGAAACCTATCGATATTGGCTCGATACCAATTCAAAGCCTTACCAGTAAATAGATCTATAGCGCTATCGAATAACTGATGTTCCGAAATATTACGAGCCCTACTCAGTTCTCTAACCCTCTCAAGAAAAGTATGCACAGACGATTTAGCATCTCCTGTAAATTTGAGATTTCACTTCTCCAGGTTTGGAGATTTATAACTGGACTGTATCGACGTAGCCTGAAGACGAAGATTATATCGCGAAACATTGGGTGAGGAATGGAGCTCCTCATCGGATTCATGAAGAATTACACTAAGTTCTGGATTACCTCTAGCTGCGGTTTCCAAAGAATCCAATGTACTCAGCACTTCCATCTGCAAATTAGCTCTCTCCGAAATCTCTTCTGGGGTCAACCCAGATTCAGGTATCCGTTGGACGCGATGATAAAGATGTACCGACTTAGAGAGAGAAGAATGATATTTTTGCTGAGAATTGTCAGCATCAATGGTTGAAATAGTTTCCCTAACCTTATCTAAAAGAGACTTAATTTGAACCTTTTCATCGCTAAATTTTAAAGAAAATGGGGGTGGAGTGAAGGATCCCCCCTTCTCCATCTGTAAGATGGGCCTCACAGCGGCTCTTAACTGATCAACTGTTAGCCTAGAATCGGCCGCAACACCCCGTACAACAAGTTCATAGATGAGCATATCCTTTTTCAAATAATTAACGTCCATCTTGTAATCCATCTCGATGTGAAAAGAAGAACAGTTCAAAATTACAACAAACAGAATACAAACAAAGCAAGCCAGCACAAATAACCCTACTACGAAGAGAAAACAAACATATAAGGGAGAATGTACCAAGCCCAACGCAATAGATAAATATAAAAATATATCAAAATCAAAATCATCAATCAATCAATAAATAAATCAATTAATATCAAAATATATCAAATCTATAACAATATATAAGCTATAAGTGAATCAATTATTATCAAATGTAATCCGAAAATAATATGTTTATAAATGCATAAGTATACTACTAAATTGATAGATGTTTATAAAATTTTACTTAGTTCACCATAAGTAATGAAAATGAAATCTGCTTAACCCACAAAAAAAAACTGGCCCCACGTTGGGCGCCAAAAATTTGCCACGTCTTATTCGTTCTCTATAGAGTACTCTGCCAGCGGTCTCTCTACTGGCAAATTATGCCCGAGCTCAGCCGTAGAGGGTAGAAGAAAAAAAGGAAATAAAAGTGAGCCGCGCCACCGACTTAGACGGTTCAAGCCGGAAACCCCTAGGTCTTATAGTCACTAGCAGAGCCACACGATAAACAACTGAGATTATGGTGAACTAAATAAATAAAATTATAGCTAAAATACATTAGATACTTTACTCCTACAAAAAATCAAAGTACACAGTTCAATAATAAACTTAGTCAAATCAACAGCTAACAATAATTTAAAAATCCAAAGTTTACGATTCCATAAAATAACCAAAACAAAAGTAAGAGTAACAAACTTTACCAAGTTACCAAAAAAACGTATACAAGTCAACTTTTTAATAATACTTAATCAAACGTTCACATAAGGCTGCTAATTTACTCATGTTTTTACCATTTACATAAAGATTTACACTGTTAAAACAATCGAGTTTATTTAAAAATATTTTTACAATGGTTGTCCTTTAAAATATCAAAATTGTAGGATATTTTCAAATAAGTATGAAGAAAATATATTTTTACTTGGACATAAAGAATTATTGAGAAGATTATTTTAATCCAAGTTTAGTTTTGGCATATTATCTAATGCAGTAAATAGTTTTTAATAATGTATTATATAAATAAATTAAAACAAAACTTAATTGTAGTGTCAAAAATAAGTCACGTCGTTAAATATTCAAAATTAATTCACTTGTAACCTTTGGGTAAACGTATATTGTAGATTAAATATAAAAAAAAAGAATAACTTTAATCTTGATCACCTTAATACGGAGTTCCTGCTAAAAAACACCAAGCAAGTCTTTATAACACTGCAATTTATCGTCGATATGGATGATACGAATGCACTACTCCTGTGGCCGGTTTGATTATGGAACGGCACCTGCTAATTAACAATGGCTTCCCTCAAATAAATCCCGCATGCGGTTATTTGAACTCGACACCAAAATCCAAAATATCAACAACGAAGGTAAGATAGAATGGTCAAGTTAAAAATTAAATGGTTTTTCTTCAAAATCCAATTAAGATGGCCCAAATACAGCCAGATATGAAAGATAAACCGTAGAGGTTTTGCACACGTGTTAATATCACACCGTCCCAAAAATTCTCCCCACACCACTCCCAAGACTGCCACCAAACGACTGACTGCTTCCCAGGCCGAATATCAAGAAAAATGACACGGAACCGACGTCAACCAACAATATTCGCAAATCTATGTTCCACACTCAGAATCGCGCTTGTCCGTGTTGATAGCCAGCCCCATCCACACAGAAATGCAAACCAAACAATAATATAACCGACAACACACAACAATCAAGGCCAAAAACCAAAGCAAAATTTAATAACGAAAACCCCCACTCAATCTCCATCGATTAACAAAAATGCCACAGATATTAACAATCGAATCCTAACACAACAAGGTATGCAAGACTATTTACAACGAATGATATATTTAAATTACAACAAAATACGGTAAGCGAAACTATTTACGAGTACCTGAGGAATACAAAACTATCAGAGACACAATCATAATGAAACTGTAGAAGGGAAAAAAAAGCACGTTACATCTTATGAAAGAGAAGAAAGAGCAAAAGCAAAGTGGAGAAATATGCACTACATAAAATTGTACAAAAACGAATAAAAGAAGCCAAAGAGGAATATTTAGTGACACAATGCGAACAAATAGAATTACTAGAGAGGAAATTTGACGGCTTTCACATGCATAAAAAGATAAAGGAGATGGCTGGTTTTAAAAAAATTAAAACTGCTGGTAGCATAATTAAGGATACAGACGGTCGTATAATTACTGACGTAAGGAGGTGGAAAATATACTTTTCGGAACTATTCTACGACGAAAGACCTTCAAGGTCGGTCTTAGAATCGAGCAACGTACAACTAAAAATATCAAGATCAGAAATAGAATATGCTTTGGAAACTATAAAACCCGGCAAAGCTGCTGGTCCTGATCAAATACCCATAGAAATTGTCAAACTTTTTGATGACGATGTGATAAATATTCTTCTGGACCTCTTTAACAACATTTATGAGAGTGGAGATATCCCTAAGCAATGGCTGACATTTACTTTTGTACTTATACCTAAAAAATCAAACCTAAGAGAATGCTTAGACTACCGGACCATTACACTCATGAGTCAAACCTTAAAGCTGTTTTTAAAGATAATTCATAAAAGAATATACAGAAAACTTGAGGAAGACATGAGCAACACACAGTTTGGATTCCGTGAAGGACTTGGAACAAGAGAGGCGCTTTTTGGGATAAACGTTGTCTCGCTATGAACCAAGATGTGTTTGCATGTTACATTGATTTTGAGAAAGCTTTTGACACCATGACAAGTTACATCAGCTACTCGTCAGTTAAAACATTGACTTGGACGATGTGAGAATAATTAGCAACCTATACTGGGGCCAAAGAGCGAATACAAAGGTAAAAAACCAGTCAACAGAGAAAATGGAAATTCGTCGTGGTGTAAGACAAGGATGCATCCTATCGCCAATACTATTCAACCTGTATAGCGAAGCCATTTTTAATGAAACCTTGCAAGAAGAATTGGTAGGTATAGTTATTAACGGAGAGGTTATAAATAATATGCAATATGCTGATGACACCGTCTTCTTAACGAGCAATCAAAGAGACATACAATATCTAGAGAAATTAAATGATCGATGTTACGATTACGGTCTAAAGATAAATCTTAAGAAAACCAAGTTATTGGTAGTTACAAAGTTTTCCCAAAATCACAACCATGTAAACGTGTTAGTAGCAGACATCTTAATAGAGAATGTGCAGTCATACAAATACCTGGAAACCTGGATAGAACAATCGGGTGACCAAACAAGAGAAATAAGAACGAGAATAGCCAGGTCAACATTTACGAAAATGAAAAAGTTGTTCACCAGTCGAGATATCAAGATTGGACTTGGGATGAGGATGCTGCGTTGTTAAGTGTTTTCCACGTTTTTGTATGGAGTGGAGGCATGGACTCTTAAGAAGAATCACACGGAAAAACTACAAGACTTCGAGATAGGGTGCTACCGTAGAATATGGCGTATCTCCTGGACAAAAAAGATTTCCAATGCTGAAGTCCTAAATCGGATAAATAAGGAATGTGAAGTAATTAACACCATAAAAAAGAGAAAGCTTCAATATCTAGGTCATATACTGAGAGGACCCAAATACGCACTTCTCGAGCTAATAGTTTAGGGTAAGATCGGTGGAAGGAGGAATATTGGAAAACGCCGTGTGTCTTTGCTTAAAAACCTAAGGGACTGGTTTAATTGTAGCAATGTTGAACTATTCCGAGCTGCAATCAATAGGGTCCGGATAGCTGTGATGATAGCAAACCTCCGATAGGAGATGCACTATAATATGGTTAGATAAAAACTACTGTAATAATACTCTTAAAATTATTAGCATCATAATTATTGTAGTAATTAATAATAAACAAATAATTTTTTTAAAAATCTTAATTTCGCGCGTGCAACAACAGTTGGTATTAGGAAGGTTGGCAAAAGTGTTCCAAAACCAATAAAAGTCCTAATACCGAAATTAAAAAGAAAGAAAAAACTAGTTTATTTAATTAAAAAAAACAGCTTAATAAAAATAATGTTTAACTTTAAATTAACAAGCATATGCATATTGTTACTCGAAATGCGGTATTTTACACGATTATGTACATACATACATAAAGTCACGCCTTTTTGCCAGAGGGGTAGGCAGAGACCACTTTCTTCCACTACGGTTCTTACACACATTTGTCAATCTTTTTTCATTCATCCTTTCTACGTGTCCAAACTATCTCAGCATTTCTTTATTTATCTTTGTTACCACATCTTCTTATACACCACAGCGTTCTCTTATCTCACTATTTTTTACTTTATCCAACCGAGTCACTTCTCAGACTACTCATCTACACAGCATTAATCCTATTTTCATGCTTCTTCTGCCAACACCCTTCGCTTAATGTCACTGTCATACTTTCCATTTCTCGTAAACTTTGAAGCCAAGTACACAAATTCATTTACTTGTTTCACTCTTTCTCTCTCAATCGAAACGATTATGAATCAGATGTAATTCAATGCCTGTCGCGGTATATAGCCAGAGAATCGACCCACACAAACCTATAATATAGGTGACATACAGCGAAATTAGCAGAATTTTTAAAAAATTATATATATTTATATATATATATATATATATATATATATATATATATATATATATATATATATATATATATATATATATATATATATATAGGCGCTAACTATAGGTCTTAAAGGGACACTATCCTTGTGAATTTTTGCAAGACCGTAGAATTTTGGGCATCGACTTGATTTCCCATAGAAATAAGTTTTTTTTTAATGATTTCTTCTAGGGGTGATTCTGATATCTTTGTTCTTGTAGTTTTTTTCAAATATCTTGTGGGGTCTCTGGAAACGGGTTTGTAGCTTGGATTTTCGAGTAGCTGTCTAATTTTGTCATTATAGTCTTTGGAATTCATAACGACAGTGGCATTGCCTTTGTCAGCAGGAAGTATAATAATGTTGTTATTTTTATTAAGATTTCTTAGTGCTTGTGTCTCATGCTTGCATAAGTTAGTTGGCGGGGGTTTTGAGAATTTCAAGACTCTTGTGACATTTTGGCGTATTTCTTCTGATATTTGTTTGTCTAGATTTGTAGTGGTAGTTTCGACATTTGAGATGATTTCTTCAGTAGGAATTGTTTAAAGCGTTATTGCATAATTAAAACTTTTACTTAGAGCACTGATTTCTGCTTCGGAGAGGTGATAATCAGATATATTGTTAACTGTATGCCTGTTGTTATATGTTGAGTTTTCTTGTTGATTTACCTAAGATTTGTTTTGTAGATTTTGCAGTTTTTTGTTTAGTTTTTCTGTAGTAAAATTCTTATCAGTTTCGGTACGCCATTGTGTTATAAGTGTGAGGCGGTCCTATAGTAGCTGGTGGATGAGATGGCTAAGTTGAAGGTGAAGTTTGAGTAGCTCTTGTTCTACTTCGCTAATTTCATATTGAGTTTGTCTTTAAGTAAAGCGGTGCTTGCATTGTCTATTACAAAAGTAGTATCATTGTATTTGGCAAATAATGAATTTAAATTTGTATAGATAAATGACCAGTTGATGCTGCTCGTGTAACCCGGTTTTTGTAACCACCTAGTACGATTACTGGGATCCCTTTTTCATTTTTGATGGTTAGGTTACGCTCGCCTGCAGCCTTTGATGTTTTATCGTCCTTCATTGAAAATTTTTCATTGGGCATACCTAACAAACGGTTTTAATTCTTAAGGACATATTTTGCGGTGAGATTATCATGGAAAGTTATTTTAAGAAATATTTGCTTAGAGTTGGATTGGTTTCCAATTAGGGTGATTCTAATTGGAGTTTCGTGTACATTGTTTTTAAAAATTGTGTCTACAATTTTGGAGACAGTACTTTTATCCTTTTGTGATCGGTCCATCTGCGAAACATTTTCTTCAGGAACCCTGCCTATTATTACATTACGGGACCTGATTATGTGCTCATTCGCCTCAGAAACTACTTCCTCAAAGTTTTCCGGAGATATCGGTTTATCAAGAATTTGAGCATAAAGGGATTCAGATTTATCATTCAGAGGCTCAAACTTATTAATAAAGTCGTTTCTGTTAGAAGAAATGAGTTGCTCTAGTTTACTAAAAGTGTTCGTATTTTTTGAAAAATATTGCAGACGATATTAATATTGCGAGATTTGGTTCTCGTAAATCTGACATCGTCGGCCGAGGTGAGGCCAATACATACTGCATGAACATCAGCATGGCAACTGTCGCATTTAGTATATTGTTTATCCTTACATGCACCAAAACAATTTGGACATGCGTTAATTATGATACCGAAGAAAGTGGTTTCGTTAAAAAGTGAGAGAATGAATTGACTGACCTTAATTTGGCTATTTTCTATAAGCTATTTTCTTACAAATATTATGAAGGACAGCTGTAGCGACTAATATTTCCGGGAGCGAATGTGGTAAATCTTTTTTTCCACATTTCTGTTTGCCTTTCAATAGGATTTTAAGTTCTATTATGAGCTTCATTATATTATATATTATATAAGCAGATAATGTAATAAATGAATAAAGGGTTCACTTTTATATTTTAACTATTCAATTCCTTTAATTCTCTTTAACTGAATTATTAAATGATACCATTCCTAACCAACTAATGTACTGTTTGCAAACGAATTATTTTCAAATAATTGCTTTAGCCCACTGTTGTTGATAATTGTACTGTCAAGAGTTGAACCAAGCCATCTAACCACTTAATTTAAAATTTTCATATTAGCACTTGTAACAATCTGTTTATGCTTATTGATAGTAAAATACCCCTTTCGTTTACTTAATACTTCTGCATCTTCCCCTCCTGAAAATTAATCAAAATTTTAAATTTATGTTTTTTTAAAGAAAAGGCCAATTATGTACTTGGCATATTTGTTATTAGGTGCCGCGCAGACGAGTAGAATTGCTCCGGTGATTGCGGTAGTTTGCCTTCTCTTAGCTAGTGCCAAACAGCTAACCGGCCACAGGAGTAGTGAATTCGTATACCCAAAGGTTACAAGTGATTTATTTTAGAATATTTAAACGACGTGATTTGTTTTTGACACCACGATTAAGTTTTGTTTTAATTTATTAATATGGTACATTGTTGAAAACTATTTATTGCATTGGATAATATGCCAAGGCTAAACTTTGATTAAAGTAATCTTCTCAATTGTTCTTTGTGTCCAAGTAAAAATGTTTTCTTCATACTTATTTGTAAATATCCTACAATATTGATATTTTGAAGGACAGCCATTGTAAAAAGAAATATTTTTAAATAAGCTCGATTGTTTTAACAGTGTAAATCTTTATGTAAATGGTAAAAACATGAGTAAATTAGCAGCCTTATGTGAACGTTTGATTAAGTATTATTAAAAAGTTGACTTGTATACGTTTTTTTGGTAACTTGGTAAAGTTTGTTACTCTTACTTTTGTTTTGGTTATTTTATGGAATCGTAAAGTTTGGATTTTTGATTCATTGTTAGCTGTTGATTTTGACTATAATTGTTATAAGTTTATTATTGAACTGTGTACTTTGATTTATTGTTGGCTGTTAATTTTGACTATATTTGTTATAATTTTATTATTGAACTGTGTACTTTGATTTATTGTTGGAGTAAAGTATCTAATATATTTTAGCTATAATTTTATTTATTAAGTTCACCATTATCTCAGTTGTTTATCGTGTGGCTCTGCTAGTGACTATAAGACCTAGGGGTTTCCGGCTTAAACCGGCTTAGTCGGTGGCGCGGCTCACTTTTATATATTTTTTTTTTCTACCTCTACGGCTGAGCTCGGGCATAATTTGCCAGTAGAGACCGCTGGCAGAGTAATCTATAGAGAACGAAAAAGACGTGGCACCATGTTTTTAGGAGGGCTTTGACCCTTTGGGTTTTAAGCAGTTCTATATTGTACTGCAGGGATAGGAGTGAATTTCGCTTCTCTGGTTATCACTCTAAGAGCCGAATTTTGTACTCTGTTCAGTGAGTTTTGAGTTCATAATAACTCTGAGGTATTTTGTGATGGATTTTTGTTCTTATCGCATGCCATTGTAATATAGAAAGATTTCCTTCTTTTTTGCCGACAGAGTGAAGACTTTGCATACTGTTTTCACAGGACTGACTGTCATTGAATTTTGAAAAGCTCAGTCAGCTAGAGAGCTAGGTAGGAAAGGGCTTGGTTTGGTAAGGTTTCCAAGCTATTTCAGTTGCTGCTCGAGGCCAGTATATGCAGGTCGTCAGCGTATAAAAGTGCATTTACATCCAGCACGGATTTGACAGCGTTTAGTACATTATTGATCATGATGTTAAACAGATTGAAGCTGAGTACTGCTCATTGCGGTAGCCCTTTACGATGTACTCTGAATCTTAAAGGAAACAAACCCTGATTTTTTTTAGAGACAGAAAAGACTTTACCCATTCGAAAAGATTTTCTGTCACACCTATGGATGTTGTCCTATGACGTAGCATTTCTCTCCATACCCGGTCATAAGCTGCTTTTAAATCAACAAGCATTGTTAACATATTATAACAAAATCCAATTCATTGTGCCTTCTAAAACCAGCTTGGGCTTCGTTGATCATTCCGTGTCCTTCTAAATATATGTAAGTTTGTTCAGAACCATTCTTTCAGCGAGCTTGTAGTAAGTACTAGTAAGCAAAATGGATCTATGCTGGACGGTGACTTGGATAATATTCCTTTTTTATTAGAGATATTACTTTGGCTTTTCTTCACATATCAGGTAAGTACTTTTTTTCCTTTTTAATTAAGGTTTAACAGGGTGGACTTTGCAGAGTGTCTAATAGACTAAAAAATGTTTTCATTACTCAAAGAAAAGTTTACATACCTGGGACTAAATTTTAATATGGGTTTAATCTACGGGAAGAACGTGCACAAAACCTCAAAAATATCAATAGGTGGTTCAATGGTGTCACACTGTTATTGCTGTAATTAAAATAGTGACCTGGGATATTGACTTTTTTGTGCTACAAAATTGTAAAATTGGGCTTTGTAATTCGACACCTTTTGAAAAACATAGGGTCGTTAAAACAATTGTAATAGTCTGCTTACTATAGACACGACTTGGAATTTTATGAATTAACTGGTGGAACCCTGCAGACGTTGTCCTGCCCTAACGCTGGATTCCCTGCTTAGGAAGTATCTTTATAAAACTCAGCAATCGCAAAAATTATTAATTTGTCACTAATATGAATATATTTAATAGTTTTTATATTTTATTTATATATATTACCTTTTTACTCCTTTTGCATAGATGCTAATATAATTGAGGATGTCACTATCAAACTCAGCAACTTTAAAAAATATGAATTCGACACTAATTAGCCGTTTTTGATTCGTTGAAAAAATTTTGATAAATAAAATTAGGTTTTTTTGTTAATAAAGATTAAAGTTTTATTCGCGTAATAAATGCAATCAAATGAACTAAAACACCGACATAATTAATACATATTGAAATTAAAATAATTGTGCAGGTTCATTTTTAACCCGAAATATCTCGAAAAATAATAACTCTATCGCCATGGAGAAAAAATACAATATTCACGTAGAAAGTATTGGAGAATCTAAAAATTGTGATAAAATTGCAATTCCGCCAGAGGCGTAGAATTTGGAATGGATCAACCAGTCACTTGCCCCTTTCGTACGCCTCTGGTAGGAGCCAAAAACGTTTATTTTACATAATTTAGTAGGGTGTATAGTACTTGCACTCAACTCAACTTTTTAATAATACTTAATCAAACGTTCACATAAGGCTGCTAATTTACTCATGTTTTTACCATTTACATAAAGATTTACACTGTTAAAACAATCGAGCTTATTTAAAAATATTTCTTTTTACAATGGCTGTCCTTCAAAATATCAATATTGTAGGATATTTACAAATAAGTATGAAGAAAACATTTTTACTTGGACACAAAGAACTATTAAGAAGATTACTTTAATCAAAGTTCAGCCCTGGCATATTATCCAATGCAATAAATAGTTTTCAACAATGTACCATATTAATAAATTAAAACAAAACTTAATCGTGGTGTCAAAAATAAGTCACGTCGTTTACTTTAATCAAAGTTCAGCCTTGGCATATTATCCAATGCAATAAATAGTTTTCAACAATGTACCATATTAATAAATTAAAACAAAACTTAATCGTGGTGTCAAAAACAAATCACGTCGTTTAAATATTTTAAAATAAATCACTTGTAACCTTTGGGTATACGAATTCACTACTCCTGTGGCCGGTTTGATTATGGAACGGCACCTGCTAATTAACAATGGCTTCCCTCAATCAAATCCCGCATGCGGTTATTTTAACTCCACACCAAAATCCAAAATATCAACAACAAAGGTAAGATAGAATGATCAAGTTAAAAATTAAATGGCTTTTCTTCAAAATCCAATTAAGATGGCCCAAATACAGCCAGATATGAAAGAAAAACCGTAGAGATTCTGCACACTTGCCAATACACCGTCCCAAAAATTCTCACCACACCACTCCCAAGACTGCCACCAAACGACTGACCTACTTCCCAGGCCGGATATCAAGAAAAATGACACGGAACCGACGTCAACCAACAATATTCGCAAATCTATGTTCCACACTCAGAATCGCGCTCGTCCGTGTTGATAGCCAGCCCCATCCACACAGAAATGCAAACCAAACAATAATATAACCGACAACACACAACAATCGAGGCCAAAAACCAAAGCAAAATTTAATAACGAAAACCCCCACTCAATCTCCATCGATTAACAAAAATGCCACAGCCATTAACAATCGAATCCTATCACAACAAGGTATGCAACACTATTTACAACGAATGATATATTTAAATTACAACAAAATACGGTGCGCGACACTATTTACAAGTACCTGAGGAATACAAAACTATCAGAGACCCAATTATACTGGAACTGTAGAAGGAAAAAAAAATAGGCACGTTACAGATTGTTATATTTTAAATTTATTGTGTTAGAATTAAAGTATTATAATAATTTTTTATTACTAGCCTTTTTGTCCATGTCAAAATAATGATTATAAATTTTTAATTTATTGTAGTGATCGACTTTTCTACGTTTCGCCATTTAGACTTTTTTACGTCTCGCAATTCAGACTTTTCTACGTTTCGCCATTCGGATTTTTCTTCGTTTAGCCTTTTTAATTTTTGGATCTTTTTGAACTTTTCGCTATCGGATCTTTTTGGCCTTTTTGTTTTCGGATATTTTTTGAACTATTTAACGTTTTGAGTTTTTACCCTATTGGATTTTATAGAAATTTAAAGGTAAGAATTTTCCATTGGGACTACGAATTTGTAGCTGTTCGAATAAAGAAGTTTTCCGTTTGAAAGAAGGACTATCTTTCTTAATGTTAAATAGAAAGAAACAAAAATTAGTCGACTTTTTTCTTTTCCATCAAGTGTACTTATACATTATATTATAATTTCACCTTTTCCTCTAGTGTATTTTTTTTATCCAGGTTCTGTAAACAATTTTTTAATTGTAATAAACCTGTATTTATATTTCCAGTTTTTTTTAATTGTTTCTGAGAAAAAAAGAAGTGATAGCAGTATTGAAGCCGTTCGAAACACGTTACTCGTTTTTTAAGTACTAAATTAAATAGCACAGTTTAATTTGTTTAAAGTTTTATCTACTTTTATTTCTTTTAATGATTTTTAGAAAAATCACTTGACACCCTAACGTGGTTAAGCTTAGTTCATTAAGTTAGTTTTTATAGGTCCGTGAAATGATCTCTCCATTCCCTCGAAATTAATTCAACTGAGAAATCAATAACGCACAACCCTAAGAAATATTTAGTTTTTTTGAACTTTGTTTTTCTTTAAAACGTAAAAGCGGATATTTTCTTATAAAGTAGTTCGTTAAAACCCCCTTTCGTAGACTTGCTTGCTTTGGAAATGTCACTATCAAACTAAGCGTTCCCGAAGACTATGCATTTATACGGGCTATTTTTATAGTTTTTTATGTCAACCCACTTCCACCCTTTTTGTAGGCTTGTCTGCTTTGGAATATTACTAATAAACTCAGCGTCTCTGAAAACTATGAATTTGACACTTATATCGGCATAGAGGTGTGTTGGTTTCTATACTTATGCATGGTAGTAAATGTTGGGTTTGGCAGAAGAAGCATAAAAACATGATTAATGCTGCGGAGATGAGTAGTTTGAGAGGTATAGCTGGAGTGACTCGGTTGGATAAAGTAAAGAATAGTGAGATAAGAGAACGCTGTGGTGTAAAAGAAGATGGGGTTACAAAGAAATGCTTAGATGGTTTGGACACGTAGAAAGGATGGATAAAGGAAGATTAACGAAACAAATTTATAAGGAGAGTGTGAATGGACAAGTCGGTAGAGGTCGACCTCGGCGAACATATCTCGATCAGATCAACATTGTTTTGAAGAAAGACCATGTCAGAAGTACCAACAACGGAGGAACATGTATAAGAGCACTGATGAAAGTAGAGGAAGCAAAAGATGTGTGTATTAAGTGGAAGAAAGTGGTCTCTGCCTACCCCTACGGGAAAAAGGCGTGACTATATGTATGTATCGACGTTTTCCATGCTCTTTCTACCCCTTTAGTAGGGATGTTTACAAAATTAAGAGCGTTACTATTAAACCCAGTGATCCCAAAAATCTAAATTTGACACTTATATCGGCCATTTTTAGTTTTTTATAATTTAACTTTTTTTCACCTGTTTCGTATGGGCTTATTGGGATAAAAAGTATCATTTAAGTTGGAGCAAAATTTTAAAATTTTATCAGAATTGGACTATAAATTCGTCACTAATTTCAGTCTTTTTGTTAGTTTTCATATTTCAACCTACTCTCTCCCTTTCGTTGATCTAATCGCTACCAAACTACAGGATCACCCGTTGCGCTTATAAGAAGTTTCCCTAAAATTTTTAATAAAATCGGTCCAGTCGTTTGGGAGTTTTTATATTTCATCTTTCTCTCACCCTTTTGTTGATCCGATTGATTTCATAGGAAATATATACACATCGACTTTTATAAATTTTATAGATTACCTAATTAAATAAAAATAGATGCATTACACAATGACCATTATGAATACTGCGGATCGACAGCGAAACTGTCATTTAAACTACTATTTAAGGTATAGTGGTAGGTCGCATACATAGAGTGCCAATACTCTGTGGTCGAATAATATAATCTATGAAGCAACTACCTATAAATTATGAGAAAACAATTTAGTTACCGTGATTCTGATTTAATGAAAGATAGGTTTGCTTAACGTCCTACTAAATAATTACTTTTATTTTATTTGCGAAAAATTGCCTACATAATTTTTTACAAATTACTTACGAGAAACTCCCTTAATAAAAGATATGTTAGCTTGACGTCTTTTAAAACTGTATAATTTTTCGCAAACAAAATTTACACTGTCTCTTTAAAATATAAATTCCCAAAAATCTTACATCCCTTTCGTTTATCCCATTGCTACCAAACTTTCCACGATCACCCGCCGGGCTAATTAAAAAATTGCCTAAAAATTTTATCCAAATCAGTCCAGCCGTTTTGGAGTCCATAGAAAACATACACCCATAGACTTTTATATACAGTGAGTTTTAAGTATGGAACGCCTTAATTATTGCGGAAACGGACTTGCGCGATTTTTACAAATTTTGGATTGTGTGGGTTATGTGATATGGTTGATTTTACTGGGGTATTTAAATTGTTGTCCGATCTTCCACTTTTCTGTAAAAATAATGAACTTTGTTATCTCAAATTGATCACCCTATATATTATTCTATTAATAAAATCCCAAGAAATACTGAATGTTTTTCATGTCATGTTCCCTATACATAAATGCTTTATTGTGCACAGCATTTAATATTTTATATCCTAACATAAAACCTAAATCAGGGTGAACAAAAATTTCAACTGAAAAGAAATGACTCTTGAGCTTCATGCAAGATTGCTCCTTACATGTGGCAGTTGACGGTATTTCTTCTGATGCGTTTATAACTAATGCCGGGGTCCCCCAGGGTTCCATCCTGTCCCCCACCTTATTTATTTTACACATCAACGACCTCTTGAAAACCACCACGAACCCCATTTACAGTTTCGCAGACGATAGCACACTTGTCTCAACTGTCGATCACTTTCGGTGAATGATACAAATAGACTCAGGCAGGAACAGGTTGATTCCATCAATAGAGATCTTAAAGCAATCGTCGAGTGGGGAACCAACAATCTTGTTCAGTTTAACGCCCAAAAAACACAAAGTGCCACGTTTTCCAAGAAAGTGAATTCCTCAAATCATCCCATCACAATGTCCGGAAATACCCTTGAACCAGGTCCCTCCATCTCGATTTTGGGAGTCACGGTGTCCAATAATATGTCTTGGCATGACCATGTTGCTAACATCGCAAAGTCGGCAAGCCAGAGGCTAGGTTTTCTGTGGAAAGCCAGAAAGTTTTTTACTCCTTATCAACTGTTGACGACGTACAAGGCTCAAATCAGACCTCTACTGGAGTATTGCTCGCACATTTGGGGTTCAGCACCAAGGCATTCTCTTCGTCTTCTAGATTCCATTCAGAAAAGAGCCATTCGCTTAATAAACAGCTCAACTCTCACAGATACCCTTCACCCTCTAGAACATAGAAGAAGAGTTGCAGACCAGTCATTGTTCTACAGATATTTCCATGGCAGATGCTCCAGAGAAATAAAAACTCTTGTACCACCATTGGCCACATTGGGCCGAAGAACTCGGCACGCTGATCAGTCTCACCCATTTACTCTCAAGATTGACACTACTAGGACCAATCTTCATCAAGAATCCTTCTTTTACAGGGCTGCTACGGAATGGAATAAGCTTCCAAAATCAGTTTTTCCAGAGAACTATGACCTACAACTTTTTAAAAAGCGTGTCCACAATCATTTCCTTTCTATAATCCCTTCCCCTTCTAATAGTCGCGGTGCGGGCCGTCCGCGGCCCACACGATAGGTCTACCCTTTTTGCGACTATTTTCATAAAAAAAAAATGTTTTTATGATCGTGTAATATAAAAAGAAGTTTCAGACTTAAGTAGTACACAAATATCTAGAGAATATTAAAAAACTAAGTAATAGCAGTTAAGTAAATGCTTAAAATGTCCGTTTACTCACAAGTCATGCGATCTTTAAAACTTCGTAACTTTTTTCCATTATTGTGTCAGCAAACTCTTTACGTCTATCAAAATCATCATCTGACAACTCTTGAACTTATTTTACCTTGTATGGGTGAAATTTATTATTACTTAAAATTCTCAATCTCAGATCTTAATGAAATATCCAGTTCCTAGAAATTTGTCTACTACTCAAGTGCGGATCTTCTTCTAACATGATACATACATCTAAAGATTTGTTTTCAGTTGCTGCAATTTATGTACGCCATAAATTGGGTAAATATTTTACTGCACCAGTTTTGTTAACCCTTTCAGTGCGGAAAGCGCACGGGTGCGCTTTGTTTGTTTTGAGAATAGGCAGAGGGTGCCAGGTGCGCTCTCGGCACTTTGACTTTTAAATACGTATTTGAAAACGCCGCACTTTTCAGAAGTATATGTAATACGTTCCGCATGTACGTAAATATGCATAATGTTGGTAGATGGCATCCGTTACTCGGAGTTTCACATAGGTAGTGAGTAGGCGATTTTTAAGGATAACCTGTTTATTTATCGTTTTCCCATTTTTAGTGAGTGTCTTCATCTATTTATTTTTGTTATAATGACTGGCTTATGTGAACCTGGACCATCAGGGGTTAAAAAACGTACAATAATAGTTGTACCTTCGCCAAAAAATTGTTAAATAAAAATACCTACTGTATAGGAATACTTCGTAAGAATAGGTTCGGTAATCCACCTGAAGTGGTAAAAGCGTAATTAAAAAAAGGTGAATCCAAGGGTATGTACTGTGAAAAAGTTTTGGTAGGTAAATGGCGAGATAAGATAGATGTCCTGTATATTTTGACCGAATTTAAGAATATAATGAAAACCGTAGAAATTAGAAGAGGACATGAAGTAGAAAAACTTTTGCCTGTTGTCAGGTATAACAAATATATGGGAGGAATAGATCACAGAGATCAGATGTACGCCTATTATTCCACGGTACTTGAGGTAGTACAAGAAAATTGGTATTAATATTTTTCAATTATATTTACACAATGCTTACAGCATTTTTAATAAATATTCCGGTAGAAAATTATCGCTCTATCAGTTTCGTTTAGAAATTTTAGAAAAACTGTTAACAAATAAGCCGCACATGCCAACTTAGAACATTTACCATTAAAAATAGAAGTTCGCAATGAAGGCAATAGAATTCCGAGGAAAAAATGTCGTATCTGCCGAACAAATAACATAAGAAAAGATACCCCATATCATTGTGCAACATGTCCAGAAAAGCCCGGTCTCTGCATAGGAGCAAACTTGCAAACTTTTTTTTATAATATTATGTGCATCATTATTAAATAAAAATTAGTTTCTTAATTTTTATCAGGACGCACTGGTACGCTCTCCGCATTATAATGAAAATTTTTAAAAATATGCGGATGACGCACCGGTGCGCTTTACAAAAAATTGAAACAAAATTGGTCAAACAACGTTCCTATAAGTACTAAAACACACGGAGCGGTTTCTGGCGAGTCGGCAGCCGACTCGGCAGAAGCAGATATTATTTTAACTTTGTCGGCAATAACGTATTTTTAGCTATAACTCCAAAATTGTGTCATTTAGGTAAAGAGAACATTTTATGAAAAAAATTCAGTACATTTTAAAGATCTTAAGAATAGAAAAATAAAAAGGGTGATCCATTTGAAGTAAAAAAGTTTATTATTTTTATAGAAAAACGAAAGATAGGACCATGTAAATATTACCGTAGGATTGGCCATATTACAAAATCAATGCAATACAAAATTTGTAAAAATCGTACTAGTCGTTTTCGTAATACATGAGGCATTCCATACTTAAAACTCACTCTGTATATAGATAGATAAATTTAAATAATCAAGATCATCGTCTTTATCCACAATTATTGCTGCTAAAAAGTCCATTTTATTCACCAGTAGATTATCGGCAAAACATAAATAACTTTTATAAATGTATGTAGTTACCCATGCAAAAAAAAAACCCAGTTGACAAAGAGGCCAAGCCTGGGCTAGTACTGGAAAACCTAGCTTTGGCGTACTTATATATGCCCATGCGTGGGCCACGTAGGCTGCTTAACCCAACTTCAGCCATGCCAATAATTATTCGAGCTTGGGCCAAGACTGGCTGAGCCAGCCTTGGCTGTGACAATGATTACCCAAAATTGGGCCAGGCCTGGGTAACCCAGCCTTGGCCATTCATTGAGGACCCACGCTTGGGCCAAGACAGAATAACCCAGCCTTGACCGTGCCAATGATTACCCAAACTTGAGCCAGGCCTGGGTAACCTTGTCGTTTAATAGGGACCCAAGCTAAATCCGTTCGGTTACATACGGCGTGATTCGAGTATTTTCGTTTAACGCCCCATCGCCAGCCATACTTATTTACATTACGTGTCAGGTCAATCCGAGCTTCAGTAATTCAGTCAGTGTATTTTTTATGATAAGTTATCAAGTTACATTTTTTATTATTTATAAGGTACTACTAAAAGTTATCATGTCTGCTGCGTACCTTAGAGTTCAAAGGTGGCGTGCTTTCAATTAAACAGAAAAAGTTTTTAATAAAAAAACTAATTCAGTTGTAGTAGTTAAACAACAGTAATTCAAGCCCACTTGGAGTGGGGGGAGGAGTGGGAGAAGTGGCGGGAGGAGTGGGGAGATGACATTGTTGACATATGACAGAGTGGCGGGAGAAGGAGTGGGGAGATGACATTGTTGACATATGACAGAGTGGCGGGAGAAGGAGTGGGGAAAATGACATTGTTGACATATGACATTGTTGCCATTGTTTACATACGGCATGTTGCCATTGTTGACATATAACATTGTTACCATTGTTTACATACGGCATTGTTGACATTGTCGGCCCCATCAAAAGTCCGTCGATGGGGCCGACAATGTTTGGTGTGACGTAAGCGTTGAAAAAATACTTGGTTTCCTGGAGATTCAAACCTGAACCCTTTGACTTACTAAACAGATAGCTATACTATTCAGCTAACTCGCATATTAATTTTATCGAGCAAGATTGGATATAAAAATATATATTTGTGACTTCATTTTTGTTAAAATTAACCTTGAACTACCAGATAATAAAAATAAATAAAAATATGTTGATTTAACGTGAGTTACATGCGTCATTTTTGCTGACTTCTATTAGAACCATTTTTGCGACAGTTTTATTGAGAAGCTTCTAGAAATTGCTTATCTAAAAGAATGTCACACTCGTATTTTCCTTTATTATAAAATAAGCATTTTGTATCAAAATTAATCAGTCTTGACTTTATTTCTGAATTGTTAGCTTCGTTTTTATATTTTTTTTTTATATGTAATAATTTTGTTAAAGTAAATAAATTTTTTTTGAAATAATTCAAAACGAAAAATTCGTGTGAAAATATTTTTTTTCTGGAAACTTCTTAGTAAATTTTGTAAACATCCTTGAAGATATAAAAAGGAGAAAGCCATACGGTTTAGTACCATTTGACTATTTACATTAAACGTTGATAGATTTGTGCGTGCAAGTGCTCCAAGAAGAAAAAATATTAAGTAAGTTTAAATTATTGTTGTGTGTGTTTTGTCTCACAAAAGAATCTTATTTTTGATTTTTAATAAATTTGGAAAAATTAAACAAAGTTTCCTCCATTGCAGCACGGAAGCCTATAGTAAAGCTGCAGGAGCTACCAATAGAAATTCCTCAAACAATTTATGCTGCGAAAATAACCAAAACACCATATGGTACAAGCGTTCTTCTGGACTTGGGTGATAAAGTCACCTTCCTACCCAACAGAGTGACTGCTACCTATAAGCCGTATATTAGCCATTTCCAGAAAGGGGAATACAGCTTAACATACCGAGGATCTTACGATTGTGGCCGTCCCCATTTGGCTGCGGCATTTGAAATAAAAGAAATTTAATCCGAAACATCCATAGAAAATAGTAAGCAATTTTTTTTTTCTTTTTTAATTATAAAAGTGGTTTATAATGTCGTCCAAAGTTACCGAAACTATTAAAAAATTACATCAAAATTATTCCGATGATCTTGCTAATGTCTCTTTAAAATTAATTGCCAAACATATTAGAAAATGTGCGCTAGCTTTTAAAAAAATTAAATTTTCTGTTGGAGAAAAACGTAAAATTCATACGAAAATCGCTGAATTAAAACGGATGAGATGTTTAATTAAAGCGATGTCCAACAAGGTAGGTTTAGGGTTAAAACGAGGTAGTAGAGTTAAGTGGGAAGATGTGATTGCTATTTTCGACAGTAGAATTAGAACGGGAGTTATAATAAATGTACAACATAAAGAAATTAAAGATTTTTTAAAAGACGCGTTTCATTTATTTAAAAGTAGAGTTAATAATATTTTAAAAACAATGCCTATGCTAAAAATAATTATTAGATCGAAAGTTTTTCATTACTCCAAATGCTGTTGTAGATGTAAGATCGGATTTAGCACAATGGTTTATTGATAATGTAGTCGATGTTATCTTAAATAAATTATCAAAATTTTCTAAAAAAAATAGTGGTTGGGCACTTAGTAAAATCGTTTTATTAGAAGTAGCTATAAATAAATATGAGGTCGGCAACGGTTCATCTTTCATTAAATTACCAGATCAAATTTTAAAGAAACATGCTTGCGTAAACGTTCAAAATGCAGACCAAGCATGTTTCTTTTGGAGCATCGTAAGCGCTTTATATCCAGTCACAAAACACCCACAACGATTAAGTAAGTATCCGTATTATGACACCGTTCTAAATATAAAGGGGTTGGAAATTCCAATTAAATTAAATCAAATTTCAAAGTTCGAGAAACTAAACGAAATTTCAGTTAACGTCTATGCTTTAGAATTGATCGAAACAGAGAAGAGATCATTTTACATGGTTATACCTGCGTTTTTAACCAAAAATAAAATGAAACGTCACGTCAATTTGTTACTAATACAAGATCAGTATTTTCGGAAATTAAATGATTATGAAGCGCCACCTATCGACAATGAAAATGTTGAAATCAAATATCATTATGTTTGGATAAAACATTTGTCTAGATTAATTTCAAGTCAACTTAATAAATGTCATATTAAAAATTCTTGTGCGACAGATGTTTCAAATTATTTTTCAAGCTGTGATAAACGAACATGAAAAGGTTTGTCAAAATGTTAATGACTGTAAAATTTCATATCCTAAATATGATTATGTAGAGTTTAGAAATTTCTTTTATAAACAAAAGTGTCCTTTTTTAATTTATGCAGACTGAATCGCAGTTGGTAGATTGTAATGATAAGGTTTCCGAAAAAACTATCAAATATCAAAAGCATCGGGCTTCTAATGCAGGTTACTATTTTAAATGTTCTTACGATGATAGTCTTTCCTATTTCAACAGCTATCGGGGGGATGATTGCATGCAATGGTTCGCCGACCAATTGTCAAATTTAGCCAGTTTTATTCAATCAAAAATCAAAAATATAATCCCAATGGTGGAAAAGCCTGATGTCAAGGTATGTCACATATGTAAAAAGCCTTTTGGTATTAAAGATATTATTGTTCATGATCATGATCACTTTACGGCAGCTTTTCGGGGTTGGGCGCATCAAGTATGCAATTTACAGTTTCAAAAATTATTTATTGTGCCAATTGCATTTCACAATCTTTCGGGCTACGATAGTCATTTCATTATAAAAGACATTGCCAAGCGTGGACAAGTTAGTGTACTTTCCGTTAATATGGAAAAAAATATATCATTCACTCAATACCACTCGGAGACTAACATCAAATTTAGATTTATAGATTCTTGTAGATTTATGGGGGCCAGTCTTGACGCATTGGTGAGCACTCTAAAAGTCGAAAACTTGCAAATTTTAAAAAATAATTCAGAAGAATGAAGAAAATTTTAAATTAATAACAAAAAAAGGTGTTTTCTCCTATGATTATATAAACAACTTGGATAAATTAAATGACATTAAATTACCATCTAAAAAACAATTTTACAATAAACTAAATGACGAGCATATTAGCGAAGAGAAGTATGGTCATGCACAAAACGTTTGGCAATCGTTCGGGATTAAAAATTTGGGGGAATATAGCGACTTATACCTTCGCACAGATATCCTTCTTTTGTCAGACGTTATGAAAAATTTTAGAGAGACTGCCTTGAAAGTTTATGGTTTAGATCCGGCATGGTATAATACTATGCCTGGGTATACGTGGGACTGCATGTTAAAGTATACTAAATGTAAACTCAAACTTATAAAGGATATGGATATGATATTGTTCATTGAAGCTGGTATTAGAGGAGGAATATCGGTTTGCAGTAATCGATATACGGAGGCAAACAATGAGTATATGGAAACATACGACTCCACCAAGCCGACAAGTTATCTATTTTACCTTGATGTTAATAATTTGTATGGGTGGGCTGTCTCAACCTCTGCCATACGATGACTTCCAATGGGTGGAAACAAATATTGACATCTCTTAGATACCTGACGATGCAGAAGAAGGATACATCCGGCACGTTGATTTAGAATATCCTAAAGAGTTGGACGATTTGCATAAGGACTTTCCCTTTTGTGCTGAACACCGCGTACCACCCGGATCAAAATTACCGAAATTAATGACTACACTACATAATAAAGAAAAATATGTTATACATTACCGAAATTTAAAACAGGCTTTGGCGCATGGTTTAATACTTAAAAAGATACATCGCGTTTTAAAATTTAAATAATCTGCATGGTTGAAGCCCTATATCGAGCTGAACACTCGTTTAAGGACTACAGCTACCAGTTCATTTGCAAAGAATCAGTTTAAACTCGCGAACAACGCGGTGTTTGGCAAAACAATGGAAAATAAACGCTTACATAGGGTAGTAAAGTTAGTAAGTTCATACGAGGGTCGTTACGGGGCAAAAAATTTAATTTCTAGCGCGAGATTTCACAATAGATCAATTTTTGATGAAAATCTAATGGCTATCGAACTAAAAAAGTCTGAATTACTTTTCGATAAACCCCTATATATTGGAATGTCCATTCTCGATATTTCAAAAACGTGTATGTATGATTTCCACTAATTTTATGCTCCCCACCCTAGGGGTGAACAATTGTATCATAAACTACACCGACACCGATAGTTTCTTCTACAAAATAATGAATATCAATGTTTACAAAGACATAATCGGTAGGTATATCGAAAAATTTGATACCTCCGATTATAGTGGAAACATACATACATACATAAAGTCACGCCTTTTTCCCATAGGGGTAGGCAAAGACCACTTCCTTCCACTTGCTACGGTTCGTACACACATCTTTTGCTTCCTCTACTTTTATCAGTGCTCTCATACATGCTCTTCGGTTGTTGGTACTCTTGACCTGGCCTTTCATCAAAATAATGTTGATCTGATCGAGATATGTTCTCCGAGGTCGACCTCTACCGATTTGCCCATTCACACTCGCCTTATAAATTTGTTTCGTCAATATTCCTTTATCCATCCTTTCTACGTGTCCAAACCATCTAAGCATTCCTTTATCTATCTTTGTGACCACATCTTCTTTTACACCACAGCGTTTTCTTATCTCACTATTCTTAACTTTATCCAACCGAGTCACTCCGGCTATACTTCTCAGACTACTCATCTCCGCAGCATTAATCCTATTTTCATGCTTCTTCTGCCAAACCCAACATTCACTACCATACATAAGTGTAGGAACCAACACACCTCTATGCACCGCCAGACGTGCCTTTTTTGACACTTTCTGGCTATTCATAAAGCTATGCAGTGCCCCATTCATTTGTTTTCCTGCCAACACCCTTTGCTCAATGTCACTGTCATACTTTCCATCTCTAGTAAATTTTAAACCCAAGTACACAAATTCATTAACTTTTTCCACTCTTTCTCCCTCAATCGAAACCCCACAGTTTGTCATGCTTTCTTCTCTTTCAAAAACCATTACTTTCGTTTTGCTCACATTTATTTTCATCCCTTTGATTTTCAGGGAATCATGCATAACATTAGTGGAAACAATATATACAATATTCCGTTACTTAACAAAAAAAAACCGGGTCTTATGAAAGATGAAGCCAACGGCAAAATCATTACGCATTTTGTTGGGTTACGATAAAAAATGTACGCTAAAATTCAGGGAGATAAAAACGTCACTAAAAAGTCTAAGGGGGTAAAATATAATGTTGTCAAAAATAAATTGACGTTTGAAGTTTACGTAGATTGTCTTAAAACATTTAAACATAAAAATATTACACAGTGCACAATTCGATCCTATAAACATGACGTATTTATCATAGAACAATCGAAAATTTCTTTAAGCCCTGAGGATGATAAAAGATATTTAATTTCGGGATGATTTAACAAGCTACCATGGGGTCATTACAGTATAGAATAATTAGATTTTGAACCGTATGCGTAGAGATATAAAAAATAATAACTTTACATATTCCTCATTCCTCACATCATTGTTTGACTTTTATAACTTCATTCTGTTCCACTTTTATAATTAAAAAAAATATATGTAACCTATTTTTATGTAATCTACTGTGTAAACTAAATTTATGTAATCATATGTGTAAGTTAATAAAAAAATGGTTTTATTTTTGAGTTTTATTTGATTGTAAAGAGAGATCGATATTAAAAAAAAACACATGTATAAATCAACAATTTTACTAAAAAAATTACATGTTATTCATAAAATGAAATTAGATTTGATAGTAGAGATTTTAATTGTTCCTTCAAACTTTGACTTGTGTCAATGTCACTTGATATTCCATATCAGCAATGACATCAGTTATTGAAAGACCAATTGTAATTTTTGCATTCAATTATTTTTTCAAGAAACAATATCATATTATAATCATTTCATGTACACATCATATTTGCAACAAAAAAATATTTTTAGATTGAGAAATTGTACGATTAAAAAAATTATATTCTCCATGTATATCTTGAAATACATATTTATGTTTATATATATTTTTTTGAATATGTTTAAATATATTTCAATAAAGAAAACAATGTTTTGTTTCATTATGATCATTCGAAAATATAATACATACATCTTTTGTATTCGAAGCGTGTATGAAAATACGTCGAATGCATGTCAAATGTTTGAGACGTGTGTCGAACGTTACTTCCAAAAATAATTGAAACAAAACAATATTCATCCATTTCCTTTATTTAAAATCAAAATATTTCAGAACATTGCTTTATGGAAAAACAAATATTCTCTCAATGCATTACCTAATAAGCTACAATTGGGCATCTCACAAAATGCTTGAAGTACATCTAAACAACCATTTTTATCATTATGGAAACTAGATCTAATTAAATCTACAACATTATGAAAATAAGCACTAAAGTTCATGTTCTCCAGCATGGCCACCCGATGAATCACTACACCTCGATGAACTTCGAGGATTTGATTGGCATCTTTATCGTCGATGTAGAAACTTTGTTCGTGTTTTCCATTCTATACTAAATCGACGTCTTCTATTCAACTGTTATGTTTTTTGTCGAGTCCTAACCACTTGACGTACATTTTCTTTCCCTTTCTCCTCAATACTTTTTCTATGAGGTAAATGTCGGGATTTTTGGTTTTCTGCAATTCCTCCTCATAGAAAGCACCGCTGATTGGCTGACCATGCATGTCTTCGAGTAAGTATGTTACAGGATTGGTTATTTTAACTTGAATAACTCTGTCGTCCAATTTGGCGTGTACCCTTTTTCGAAAATATGTTTAGACTTGGATATCCGCACGATATCATTAACTTTGAGCTTACGTGGACCAGCAATTTTCAAATGACTATATCTCTAACGTAAAATCCCTTTCTCGTTAGACTTGTTCACTTCAGAAGGTTTCAATCTAGTCCTACTGTGCTTGGTGTCATTATATTGTTTGGTCATTTTTGACAATACATCAATCCATCTGTATTTTCCATTCAGACTAAAATACTTGTAGAGTTTATTTTTGAGTGTTCTTATCACCCGTTCAGCAATGGCAGCCTTTTTCACAGTGAATGTATTATAGTGGTTTATATTATATTTTTTCATCGAGTTCTAAAATTTTATATTGAAAAATTCTGTTCCTTGATCTGATTGCAGATTTTTTAGTATACGATTAGCTTGGTGCAGTATATCCGTAAAAGATTTAGTGATCTCTTCACCCGTCTTAGTTTTGAGTGGGCGTGTCCATAGGTATTTAGAAAAACAGTCGATAACTACCAAAATCATTTTGAAACCTTTATTTTGATGTGCATAAGGTCTCATTTCGGCCAAGTAAATTTGCCATAAATCATCTTAGCCCTTGGTGATAGTTCGTCGTCAGGGTAAGTCTTGTGGGCTGATGCATGAAGCTCATCAACGAGTTGAATCTTGTCTGTTGAAGCCATACTATCAAAGGGTATTTTTACTATTAAGTCTATTTATTGATCCTTCGATTTTTTCAAGGCATTGATCATTTGATTTTGTAGTGCATCAATGCGGTTTGTAGAACTGTTTGCGTGACTACTGATTTTTTCATTAAGTTTCGTACTAAGCTTATCAATTTCAACTTTACTCACTTTTCCATCGAGTACCCCTCGCACTTTTTTAGTATATTTATCAATGGCCAACTTGAAATCAAATTTAATTTGTGAAATTACATCATCTACATACTTTTTCGATGACATATGTTCACTGGCCGTTGGAGGGTTCTTTGAAATGAATTCTTCAAATTTATTTATTTTGTTGTCAATCAAATTCAATGCATCAGTTAAATTCTTTATCATAATATCATGTGATACAAATTCTTTTCTCAAATAAGTCAATTCAATACTGTTATTGCTAGCTTCATGTGGAGCATATCTGTGTCCGAACTTGTTTAGACTCATTGTTCAACTGAGTCATCATTGTCAGTGTTATTAGTATATACAGCCAGCTTTCCGAAGTTCATTGATTATGGCAACTATTTCATTATCGAGTGAGGTGTTTCCAGCTGCTTTGGAAGCTATCAACAGCTTCAAACGATCAACGAGTTCATTTGGATCATCCCAATAAATATACTCCACCGGTTTTTCATTGTACGTTAATGTCAAACCATTACCAGTCGTTGAACGTCTTCTACCTTTTCGAAACTCCATTATGAGCGGTTTTATGATTTCTGTGTATTTCCATCTCGTAAAACCTTTGAGTCTTCCATCTTTATTGATATAGCGATCACTCAATTTCAATAGCACCCTGTAAGCTTGCACATATTCTTCGTTAAAATCCGTAGGATCATCATAGAAGATGAGCTTATACAGTCCTGGTGTTCTTCGTATCTGTTTACCTTCAATCTTGATAAAGTCAATTAATTGTGTTTTTAGATACCATTTTGATGTTTGTGGATCATAAGTTAGTCCATACATTGTATCTATTTTTTTACTTTATGACCAATGATCTTTGATATATGGATGTGACATGACCGGATATTGATCTAGATATTCATCCATAACATTATCTGAAATATTTTGTTCAGGAATATTTTCGTGAAAAACTTCATCATCATCATCTCGTCCACTTGTGCTCGCACTTATTCTGCCTACTTCTTCCATTGGGAGAAATTGTGTTTGTTCTTGTCCTCCTCTTTTTTTTTCTTCTACCTCTTTTTTCTTTAGTTTAGGTAATTCTTCTTTTTTATACTTCTCAATGCATTATTGATCTTTGAGGATTTAACAATCTCATGTAGTGGCTCCGAAATGGGTTTGAACATTCTAATGAGCGATTCATCTTTTTCCGATCTACCTAGTTTCAAAGCCAAGTACTTTTTCCTAATGGACCGGGTGAGCTCTGCAATTTTGCGTTTGCGTGCAGCTATTTGATCGTCTTTGTTCAAATCAGGATCAGAGGGGGAGGCAGCACGTTTAATCAGTTTGCTGCGCTTTTTGTATTTGTGTGTGCCAACACGACTTAACGACATCATGATGGGGAATGATCTGATGGTATATGGTACTTATATTTTTATATATTTATCAAACCCTTGACGATATCTACCATCATTCATACTGAAATCTTTGACAATCACAAAAGTACCATATGCAACATTCCAACATTTCGAACACAAGCGTTTAAAGTCTTCGAAACTCATGTCTGGTGATACGTGTTCATCAAATACGTGCTTCAAATTGATTTCATCTTGTTTGAATAGTACAATCAGGTTACAGTTGTCTCGTATGAGCTGTTTAGGTATTTTCGAGTAGGTCTGACAAAGGTAGGCAGCATCAATATCCTTGTGTCTACACATTGAAAAATATTCCCGGATTTTCTGTTGGGAATCACACGCTACATCATCGATGTACAACGAGTACTCTGCTAGCGGTTTCTCTACTGGCAAATTATGCCCGAGCTCAGCCGTAGAGGGTAGAAGAATAAAATATAAAGGTGAGCTGCGCCACCGGCTTGTCGGTATAAGCCGGAAACCCCTAGATCTTATAGGCACTAGCAGGGCTACAAAATAAACAACTATAATTATGGTAAACCAAATAAATAAAATTATAGCAAAAATATGTTGGATACTTTACTCACACAATAGTTAATTAAGGTACACAGTTCAATAGCAACATCATAACAAATATAGTCAAAGTTAACAGCTACGGTAAAATTTCCTTGCTAAAACAAACCAAAAATGTAAAATTTACAGCTTTATAAAATAACCAGAACAGAAGTAAGAGTAACAGTCTTTACCAAGTTACAACAAAAGGTAATACATATATAAATTAACTCCTTAATAACATTAACTCAAACATTTACATGAAGGCAAAGAACAAAAGGTAAAACATATATATCAGTTAACTCATCACATAAAGATTTTTACTGCCAAAACAATCAAGTTCATTTAAAAATACCTTTACAATGGTTGTCCTTTAAAATATCAAGATTGTAGGATATTTACAAATAAGTAGAAAGAAAATATGTTTTTACTTGGACATAAAGAATTATTGAGAAGGTTATTTTAATCCAATAGTTTTGGCATATTATCTAATGCAATAAATAGTTTCCAACAATGTACTATACTAATAAACAAAACAGAACATAATAGTGGTGTCAGCATGAGTCACTGCGTTATATATTTAAAAATAAATCACTTATAACCTTTGGATATACGAATTCACAAAGTACTATACTTATAAACTGAAGGAAGACTTACTCGTGGTGCCGAAATGAGACACAGCGTTATATATTTAAAAATAAATCACTGATAACCTTTGAGTATGCGAATTCACATGTACTCCTGTGGCCTACTCCTGTGGCCTACTCCGGTGCTACTCCTGAACTACTCCGGGGGCTGGTTAGACTATGGGGGTGGCACTGATTAACGATGGCTTCCCTCAAATAAATCCCGATAACGGCTATTCAACTTGACACCAACTTCAACAATATCTACAACAATGGCAAGACAAAATGGTCAAGTTGAAAATCAAATGGTTTTTCTTCAAAATCCAATTAAGATGGCCCAAATACAGCCAGATATGAAAGAAATCCCATAGAGGTTCCGCACACGTGCTAATAACGCACCGTCCCCAACAACCTTCACTAACACCTCCGACTTCGATGAAGCTCTCCAAATGACTGCCGCTCCTATCCCGGAAATCAAGAAAAATGGCGCGAAATAAACGTCAACCCAAAATCTTCTCAAATCCGTGCCTCGTTCGTGTGGATATCCAGTCCCATCCACACAGAAATTGCAAAACAACTATCGAAAGTTATGCAACATTATCTACAACGGATGATATTCGAGTTATAGCATAGTGTACTGTATGCAACCATGAATAAGAAACTATAGAAAAAAAATAGGCACGTGACAAACCTCTTTCACTCCATTCAATACCTCTTGGAGTAGTTGATATTTCGGTTGATACAATGACTTGGAGTACACGTAAACATTTTCAAATTTTGCACCATTTGGATTGAAAATTACTGACAATATGACGTTCGTCTTACCACAACCACTTGGTCCGCATACTATTGCTCGAAATAAATTGGGCAATAATTTACCATGTTTACCAAGGGTCGTTAATGATGTATGAAAATCTAAATTTTCAATAGGTAACGACTGTTCTTGTTGAATAACCTTAGTCTTGTGACATGATTGACGTTTATTGTAGTCTATAAATATAGGTGTAACAGTTCCACTTTTATCAGTTTCCATGTCTTCGTACGAGGGAGAAGGTGTTTTGAATTCCCTGATAAACAAGTTACCTTTTGAGCTCCATCTACCCGGAGGCTATCAGTATAGTGGACTTAAGTCAGATTACTGGACGATGCAAACGATTACTAATATTTCATTTATTTTACAGCTGGAACTAAACTACAAAAACGATTGGCTCGTGGAGATACTGGCATTAATCCTCTAGACGCTGCATGCAAACAACACGACATTGCATACTCGCAGCACAAGTCTCTGGAAGATCGTCACAAAGCCGATTTAGTATTGGAAAACGCTGCTTGGCAACGAGTGAAATTAACAGACGCCAAGTTTGGTGAGAGAGCTGCAGCCTTATTAGTTACTTCCGGAATGAAAGCGAAACGTAAGCTTGGTATGGGATGCTCATTCCAAAGACATATCGTGGGTAAAATTGGAAAATCTCTGAAGAAGAATCCCCCGACCAATCTAAAGAAGACTGCTTCGATTGCTCTGAAAGCTGCTAGACTCGCCATCAAGCAAGCTGGTGGAAAAAATAAAATCAGAATACCACGCATCATACCTTTCAATACAAAATCTGAAGGTATTCTACCACTGTTGCCAATTTTTGCAGCCCTTGGTGCTCTCGGTAGCATTGCTGGGGGAAGTGGTGCGATAGCGAAGACAATTATCGATGCGAGGAATGCGAAAAAGAAATTGGAAGAAGATCATCGACACAATAAAGCCATGGAAGCTATTGGTAAAGGACTGTACTTGCGTAAAAACGCCAAAGGAGGTTTTGGTTTATATTTAAAAAAACAAAAAAACTCCCAATGAAGCTACCCAATAGACCGTTGTATGATACCGAGTTGTTAGAGTATGTAAAGTTCTTGAAGATACCACATTTTCGAGGCGTTTTCATGCGAGACAATTTGCCAAGCAGTGGTCCTCGTCAACGTGAAACTGCAATTCTAAATTAAGATGTGTCGAAGAATCAAGGCACTCATTGGGTAGCTTATAAAAAGATAAATGATGTCGTTGAGTATTTTGATTTATTTGGATGTCTGAAGCCACCGAAAGAACTTGTCCGATATCTGGGTAAAATCAAACTATACTACAACAACGATCAGTTTCAAAACTATAATCAGTTCAACTGTGGACATCTCTGCTTGAAGTTTTTGTATAATAATGGAAGCCGTTTTAGCATTCCTACATGGTGAGAAAAAGTTGCAAGACTTTTCCGAAGATAAATTAAAGGAATTTCCAATTAAATATTTAATACAACATGCTAGACCATGGGAATTGTTGAATGTTTGGCATAAATTACCAAACGATTAACAGTGTTATTTCGATTTGAGAATTCGTTTACCATGTTACATTCATTATAATAGGCCAGATGCCCAAACATATGTGGATGGACCTGTCAGTTCACAGTACGATTGTCACGGTTGTAAGTATTTTTTGAAATGTAGAGGGGCCGTAATCTATTAATAAATAATATGAGGTCAATGATGGTTTTATTATAAATATTTCTGTACCACTCGTAATGTCATCAGTCATGTCTCAGCTGCTTACGCTGACTTTTTTTTTTTTTTTATGTTCTGGTTCCCACGAAAAGGGATATCCTGTAATGTTCAGAAAACATCGTGGGAACCAAGGGAAAGAAGGTAGGAAGTTGGTGTTCTTCTTAAATTTCTGGAGGTTGTATGCCTCGGGGAACACCTCCCTAGGCAATGAGTTCCAAAGCCTCGCAATTCGTTGGATGAATGAGTCTTTGAAAAGTGATGTTCTGCAGGTCTCCAAAGTGACCACGAAGGGGTGTAAAGACTGAACTTGACGGGTTAATCTCGAAGAGACTGCCAAAGGAGGAACGATTGTTGATATTTCAGAAGAGCATCGCCCATGAAAATATCTATAAAATAGAGACAAATCGCCAACTTTTCTACGGTGTTCCAGACAAGTGAGCGAGTTTGTAAGCGAGGCATCACCGACGAGACGAATTGCCCTTTTTTGGACAGAATCCAGTAGCTTCAGGATATGTTTAGGTGCTGCACTCCAAATATGGGAACAGTAATCCAGTACAGGTCGGATCTGTGCCTTATAGATCATAAGCAGCTGACTGGAGGTGAAATAGCTCTTGGCACGAAACAAAAAACCAAGTTTTTGGGATGCACTTTTGGCAATGGACCTCACGTGATTTTCTCAGGAAAGGTTATTGCTGATAGTAATACCAAGCATCGATATGGATGACTTTAGTGGTATGGTTACTCCTGACAAAATTATGTTAGGCTTTTATAGAGAAAAGACATGCTTGTGTTTTGTTTGCATTGAATTCTACCAATTTATTGGATCCCTATTCGAGAATTGTTGCTAAGTCCATATTTATATTGTTAACATTTCTTCCTCGTTCATTTCTGGTTTCACGGGCTGATATAGGGGCCCTGGAAGAAAAAGCGGTATGGAGGGAACTATCATCGGCAAAGCTGTGTACGGAACATGAAGTTGCTTTCAATAGGTCGTTGATGTGAAGTAAAAATAGTGTTGGTGCTAGAATGGATCCTTGCGGAACACCAGCATTTATGAGTAGAGTGTCAGATGAAACTCCATCGACCACTACATGGAGAGACCTGTTTGAGAGAAAACTAGCAAGCAGAGAACACAGCTGAGGGGGCAAGCCATAAGATGGAAGCTTGGCGAGGAGTCCCTGGTGCCAAACTCGATCGAACGCCTTGGAGATATCTAATGCCACAGCTAAAGTTTCTCCATACTTTTCAATAGATAGCTGCCATATATGTAAGACGTATGCGAGCAGGTCACCAGTTGATCTCTGTTGGCGAAAGCCATATTGCCCATCATTGATAATTCCTGAGTCTTCCAGATATTTTATGAGCTCGATGTTGATGGCTTTTTCCATGACCTTTGACATAATAGATAGCAGTGCGATAGGTCTGTAGTTGCTAGGTAGGGTCTTTTTGCCTTTTTTAGGGACTGGCTGTACTCTTGCAATTTTCCAATTGGACGGAAATACTCCCAAATTGTAAGAGTGGTTGAACAACTTGCAAAGAACAGGTGTTAGTTCGGGGGCACATTTCTTGAGAACAATCGGCGGGATTCCGTCAGATCCACAGGCTTTGTTGGTGTTGAGACCCAGCAAAATCTTTCTGATAGTACGTTGGCGAAAGGTGATCTCGGGCATGTGACTGTCAATAGGTGTAATGTTCGAGGGTTGTTTTCCCGAAGAATCCAGAGTGGAATTTCCAGCAAATAGGTGCGCAAAGATATTGGCTTTTTTCTGGGCAGTCGTTGCTAGTGTTCCATCTTCATTGGTTAGGGGAGGAAAAGAGCTGGAAGTGAAGTTTCTTCCCACAGCTTTGGCGAAAGACCAAAATGAACGGGATCCGTTAGGACATTCAACAAGTTTTGATCTTATTTTGGCATTATGAGCATCTTTTGAACATTCTATTGTCTCTTTGCATATGCCTCTAGCCTCAACATATGCTGCTCTGGTCTCAGGTCCCGGATTTTTTTGCCATCGATGGTATGCTGCCTGTTTGGAAGCCACAGCTCTAGAGCAGTTTCTGTTAAACCAGGTCTTATCGGATGATGTTCTTCTTTCGGTATTCGGTATGTAAGTTTGCATCCCCAACATGATGATTTCAGAAATTGTCTCAGCACATCGTGTTGGATCTACTGAGGAGAAACAAACTCTTTTCCATGGAAACGCTGAGAAAAACATACGAAGACCCTCCCAGTCGGCCGAATTGTAATGCCACATGAGACGGTGTGGTATTGTGCTGCTCGATGGTAAATGAAAAGAGCATGTTGTGGAGATGAGGGTGTGATTAGAGTTTTCAAGTGGGGCACAAACTTCGATTCTATACGGGTCAGGATTGGTGGTGAGGAAAAGATCTAGTGTATTGGCAGCCTGGTTGTTGACATCAGGGATGCGGGTTAGTAGCTCGACCAGTTGTTCTAGACCATGAGTGATGGCGAAGGCCTCAGCTTGACGACCTGCATCATCAGTTTTGTTAGAGAATTTGAGCCAGGCAGCGTTATGTACATTAAAGTCCCCCATGATTATGGTTTCAGCTGTTGGATGGTTCTCCTGAATGTAGTCCAAATTGAGTGATAAAAACTCAAAGAGGTTGTTATATGAAGGTTCATTAGGTGATAGGTAAAGGCAGCAGAGGAACTTAGTCACTTTGGTATCAGATAGCTTAAACCACATCACATCAAAGTCTTTCGGTTCCAAACTCTCTTCACGCTGGCATGAAAGGTTAGCCTTAGCGTAAAGGCAGACTCCACCTTTGAACCTGAGTCGAGAATGGAGTTCGTAACCAGGACAAAGCATATGGACCTTGTTGGTGGACGAGTTTACTTGTGTTTCTGTTAGAGCCAGAATATCCGGTTTTTTCGTCTGTAGGTAATGGTGGACGTCATTGATGTTCTTGTTGAGTCCACGGATGTTGCAAAAATTAATCTTTAATGTTGAGTCCCCTCGAGTACCTCTCGCCCGGAAATCCGAATGGAGAGGTATTTTGCTTCCGGAGTGTTTTACTCTAGGAGACTTCATCATTATTACTATTAGGATGCACCTGAAAATAAAGGAGGAATTGGGGAAAAGGAAAGAGGGAGACCGGAAAGTATCAACCGAACACTGAAACATGGAATGATCCATTTCACAGCACACAAAGTCGATATGGTGGTGTTTCACCGGGCGATGAGACCATCTTCCACCTACGGTTATCCTTTTAGTCGCCTCTTACGACAGGCAGGATTTACCCTGGGGCTATTCTGAAGCCGACCCCATACAGCGAAGAAGACTAGTACTACCAACGAGTTCTCTTTCACCCCTTCCACACCGATCATACTACATCCCAGGAAGAGTTATTACATAGCTGTACTAGGATTTCACACTTACCATTCCATACCAAACATCGACGGTGAAAAATTTTACTGCTACGAAAATAATAATCGTTCAATATTGAAGGAAATCAAGCTGCCAACAGGTTGTTATGAGATTAAAAACATTGAGAGTTATATTCAAAAGCATTTAAATAATACATATTTCTCATTGAAACCAAACAACAACAACACCTTAGAGTGTGAAATCTATAGTCGATTGCACGCCATCAGTTTCGAAAACGATAAAAGTTTTGGAGAATTATTAGGGTTTTCGAAAAGAATCTTGGAGCCCGGTATAGTGCTCTCTTCAGATTGACCAGTGAATAATTTTAAAGTATCTAGCTTACATTTCGATTGCAACATTACCAAAGGAGAACAGACGGGAACAGACCGGCCCATACTATATTGAGCTTTCCCATTGCAGTCGATCCTGGATTCGCAATCAACGAACGTTCCAATACCCTCATCTATTTGCCTGTGAGAAGTAACTTAGCAGAGATCACCAACATCAGTGTTAGAGTGTTGGATCAAGATCTCAGACCTGTGAATTTCCGAGGAGAGAAAAGTACTTTGCACTTGGACTTGAAAGAACGTTGAATGGGTTTGGTAATTCAGCATAAAAGGGGACCACCCACTTCAAACCTATCAGTATCATCAAGGTCTTCCAAGGGACGTGACCAGCTCTCTCCAGAAAATATTATTTTTCTCCAATCTGTTGGATTGAAAGTTGGAGATGTTAAAACGCAAGTACGTTCAGTCTGAGCAATCACCGACAACATCTGCAGCATCGTTCAATCAAATGAGGATGAACCCAATTTTCGATATTTACCGTCGACCTCAATATGATGAAACTATCCGGAAGGAAGAGTATCGATCCTACATCCCGTACGTAAAATCATTCGATAATAATGATATGGTGGAGATTAATGTGAATCAAGCAGATGCATTTTTCGCGATGCATGAATCTTTGTTGGAAATCAAAGGAAAATTAGATATTGAAGGAGATGGTAACGTGTCATTGGCTCCCAATTGTGGAGCGTTTCTTTTCGATTCGTGCACTTATGTGCAAAGTGCCAGAGTGATAGAAGTGATCAGAGATCCTGGAATTGTATGTACTGTACGAGGATTCCTTTGCTGTAAACCTGAGGACTCTAAACATTTGGCGACGGCTGGATGGACGTACCCCGAAAACCCGTTCCTGAATGCTGTGGATAAGTCGTTCAGTTTGTTGATACCCCTTAAGCACATTTTTAACGTATTTAATGACTACAGTTCGATTGTCTACGGAAGACAAACAATTCGACAAACAGTTCAAGCACGTGACGATAAAGATAGCGTAATTGTCAGGAAACTTAACAATACTGGTGTAACGACTACTACTTAAGTCAAAGTTTGGATAGATAGTATGGTACTGAAGGTCAAGCATATATTTTCCAACGATGAAATCAAACTACAATTGATGTAACCCATCAGGAATGAAACACCAATCATGATTCCATTCAGAAAATGGAGTCTCAGCAAATTACCTGCGCTCACAAAAAGTGCAAAGAATGAAATTTGGGCAGTTAAAACCAGCGCCGCAGTGGAACGTCCACGTTTGTTTCGTTTGTTTCCAGAAAAATATACGCAATAAATTCGACAGTGATGTCACTACCTTTGATAATATCAACATTTCTAGCATCAGACTATCATTGAATGGAGAATATTGGCCAAACGAAAGAATGCAGTTGGATTTCGATAGAAACGATTATGTCACTGCCTACTACAACTATACCAGTTTCTACTCGAGCTATACACATTCCACACAAGTTCATCCAATTTTGGATTACTCAGCATTCAAAGATCATGCATTATTCGTGATTGATTGCTCGAAGCAGGAAGATAGCATGAAATCATCGACAGTGGATATAAAGCTGGAGATTGAGTCTGCTAAAGGATTTCTTGCTGATACTAAGGCCTATTGCATCATCGTGCATGATTGTCTGCTAGAGTACTTCCTTCTGACATAGGTTGTGAAAAGCATAATATAAGTGGTCGACTACCGTTCGTGCTCGCCATTTTAACGCTGACCATCATGAGAATCGCATTCGTTGACATTCAAGGTTTTACGCTCGATGGCGTCTTTCATCCGAAAGAATTGACAATTCAGATTGGTCGTCAAAGATCCAACTTTTTGTTCAAGCCTCCAACACCTTATGCTGATGTGAGCGGAAAAGATAAAAAACTACACAATACTTGGAAAAATTTGTACATGGAATATCATATCAGTCTGGAGATATTGAAATGAATGCCAATTTGGAGAAATATCTACTACATTCAGTTGAGTGCATTTATGTAAGAGGAAATCAGAAAGCTGACTTTTTGAAAAAAAGTGTGCTGAGCTTGCAGTGTATCCAACCATTTACGATGTGACACTATATGATGACTTATCATTGACTACGGAAAACTTCTAGCCCACCATTACGTATTGTCCTAACCACGCCAATGGAAAATTCATGTGCACCAAACGAAATGTTGATCAATTACATCAATGGTTTACATATGTTGTATTACCCAAGTAGAAAAATATTGTAAATTTTTGTTTCTTGAATAAATATATTATTATTCTTATTATTGGGTTTTATTAAAACACCTCGTATATCTATTGAATTATTTATTTTCTCATGTACTACAAGATGATCTATACTTTTTCATAGTTTTTATGAAAAAATTAATTATTGAAATGATTATAGTTGCTAATATCAAATATAGTATGGAAAACATTTTATCATTTTTTATGTTGACATCTGTTGTCTCCTTGAAAGGTGTAGCTTGCCATTCTCTTTCCTCTTGAGTTCCATCATTGAATAGGAATTTTATTTTGTATTTTGTATTCAAAACGGCTGTCAGAATGATTAATGATAGTCGTGACATTTTTAGAGTTGTTATCTATTTTTGACACAGGTGCTTCTGGTGAAGGTCTTCTACTCTGGCAACTAAAAACTTTATCCCACAAACTCAGATTCTCCTAATGCTTCAATACTCTAGTTTTTTCTTTGTAGAAAGTTATATCTCTGCTCAACTGACGGACATGCTCACCGAATTCTTCTAGTTTCCTTCTGTACTCGTCTGAAGTCATTGTGATACTGATGAATAAATCACCAAAGTTCACGTTCTTATAGCTTTGTTAATACGTCATTTGTCATTATCATTCTATCATACTTCATAATATGACATAGAATAAAAATGTTTAATGCACCCTGTATATTTTACTCGTATACACCTACATTGTTCGAAAACTCTACACAGATATCTATCAATGATATTTCTACACAGCCTCAGAAACTATGATTGACAGCGCTGAAAATGTTCATGCGCCTCCGTATATATACCTATCTATATTATATCGCAGTGACCAGCGAGCGCGACCTGAACTAATTTTCTATGGATGTTTCGAACTAATTTTTTTTAATTTCAAATGCTGCAGCCAAGATTATTTTATAATAAAGTTAAACAAATGAAAATACGAGTGTGACATTCTTTTAGATAAGCAATTTCTGGAAGCTTCTCAATAAAACTGTCGCAAAAACTCACATTAAATCAACATATTTTCATTCATTTTTATTATCTGGTAGTTCAAGGTTATTTTAACAAAAATGAAGTCACAAATATATATTTGTATATCCAATCTTGCTCGATAAAATTAATATGCGAGTTAGCTAAATAGTATAGCTATCTGTTTAGTAAGTCAAAGGGTTCAGGTTCGAATCTCCGAGAAACCAAGTATTTTTTTTTCAACGCTTACGTCACACCAAACATTGTCGGCCCCATCGAAGGACTTTTGATGGGGCCGACAATGTCAACAATGCCGTATATAAACAATGGTAACAATGTTATATGTCAACAATGTCATATGTCAACAATGGCAACATGCCGTATGTAAACAATGGCAACAATGTCATATGTCAACAATGTCATTTCCCCCACTCCTTCTCCCGCCACTCTGTCATATGTCAACAATGTCATCTCCCCACTCCTTCTCCCGCCACTTCCCCCACTCCTCCCCCCACTCCAAGTGGGCTTGAATTCCTGTTGTTTAACTACTAGTTGTCGACGGGCAAAGTTTCAATAATCCAAGAGTAAACATTAGCTTGGTAAGTTAGGTTATGTGTAAGTAAAAGTAATTATATAAAATAAAAAATCAATAATTAAAATAATATATGTATATAATTATAGATCCATTTGTTCAATTAATGGTGAATATTTTGCGTTTATTATAAGCCAGTATTGGCAATCAAGCTTGAGAACCAAGCCTGGTCCAGTCCTGCGAATAAGGCATGGCCCAGTCCTGGCATTTAAGCATGGCCCAGTCCTGGCATTTACGCATTGCCCAGTTTTGGCAATCAGGCATGGTCTAGTTTTGGCAACAGCGTGGCCCAGTCCTGGCATTTGAGCATGGCCCAGTCTTGGGACCGAGTCTGGCCCATCGTTATCACTTCAGACTTCTACCAAGAATGGTTTTTACTTATTTGGGTTAAGCCTGGGTCAAGCTTGGGCCCAAGGTACTTTCCCCTATTGGTAGAACCTTAAGTCAAGAAATTCTGCAGCATACCTAAACTGTGGTTTAGTCGAGCTTATCTGGTAATTGACTAACTGTGAAATGGAAAATATAAATTTTAGGTTAGGTTAGGTTCTTTTGAGTAGAATTCGTGCAAACGGTTTTAAGGGGATAAAATCCCCAAACGCACTTTCTCTGATCGTCTTCAGCATTCGTTATGGAGGTAGGGACTATGACACGATTTTTAAAAGCTGTGTTCAGTAGTTAAACAACAGCGATTCAAGCCCACTTGGAGTGGGGGGAGGAGTGGGGGTAGGAGTGGGGGACGTGGTGGGGGTAGGAGTGGTGGATTGGGGGAAGTGGTGGATTGGGGGAAGTGGTGGGGGTAGGAGTGGGGAAGTGGTGGGGGTAGGAGTGGGGGTAGGAGTGGTGGAGTGGGGGAAGTGGTGGGGTAGGAGTGGGGGAGAAGTGGTGGGGAGTGATGGGGGCAGGAGTGGGGGAAATGACATTGTTGACATATGACATTGTTGGCATATGACATTGTTGACATATGACATTGTTGACATATGACAGGAGTGGGGAGATGATATTGTTGACATGTGACATTGTTGACATATGACATTGTTGACATTGTTTACATACGGCATTGTTGACATACGGCATGTTGCCATTGTTGACATATAACATCATTGTTTACATTGTCCCCATCGACTCGATTAATAGGGTTCCGTAAGCATGTTGAAAAGTGTTGTGACGTAAGCGTTGAAAAAAACTTGGTATCTCGTAGGCTCGAACCTGAATCCTTTGACTTACTAAACGGATAGCTATACCATGTAGCTACTACGCATATTAATTTTATCGTGAAAGATTGGATATACAAATATATATTTGTGACATCATTTTTGATAAAAATAACCTTGAACTGCGCTACCAGATAACTTTGTTATCGTATACTTAAATGAGGTGTAATATTGATTGCGACAGAGATAATAATTACACACGCACATAGTCACAGTTTAAATGTGTAAGATATTGTTGTACAAGTACAGGGTATGTCACAAATTAAGAAGTCAAAAGAACCTTAACGAATGTTGGCATGGGAAAAATTGTTTTTGTGAAAATTCCCATACGCTAATCTTAAGATACGCCGTTCTAAATATAAAGGGGTTGGAAATTCCGATTAAATTAAATCAAATTTTAAAGTTCGAGAAGCTAAAAAAAATTTCAGTTAACGCTATGTTTTAGAATTAAATAAAACAGAGAAGAGATAATTTTACATAGTTATACCTGTTGTGTTTACTAAAAATAAAATGAAACGTCACGTCAATTTGTTACTAATACAAGATCAGTATTTTCGGAAATTAAATGATTATAAAGCGCCACCTATAGACAATGAAAATGTTGAAATCAAATATGTTTGGATAAGTACGAGGTATGTCGTAAATTAGGAAGTCAAAAGGACCTTAACGAATGTTGGTATGCGACCCATCAAACGATTTAGCGTTGCTTAAAGTACGTCAAGTGTCACGTTAAACGTCACGTGAGTACGTTAAATGTCACGTGAGTACGTCAAGCGTCACGTAAAACGTCACGTGTCACGTTATACGTAATGTGTCACATTAAAAACACATACACACGTTAAATATTTTTGTTCATGTACAGGGAATGTCACAAATCAAGAAGTCAAAAGGCCCTTAACGAATGTGGCATGTGACCCATCAAACGATTCAACGTTACGCAAAGTATGTCATGCGTCACGTGAGTACGTTTAAAAACATACACACATGCACAACAACGTGACATGTCACATTAGTAGACATTGTTAACATATGACATTGTTGTCGTTGTTTACATACAGCATTGTTGACTGCCATTGTTTACATAGGGCATTGTTGACATATGACATTGTTGCGATTGTTTACATACGGCATTGTTGACTGCCATTGTTTGCCTAGAGCATTGTTGACATATGACATTGTAGCCATTGGTGACATTGTTGCCATTGGTGACATTGTTGCCATTGTTTACATACGGCATTGTAGACATATGTCTTCAAATTTCCCTTATACTTGAATACTATGTTTTTATTTAATGTCATTACGGAATTTTGGAAAATATGGGAAGCAAGATTTTTGATACATAATCTTTATTTCATTCACATATTCGTTGTATTTAAATCAATTTTCGGTGATAATGTATTATCATATCGATCGTCGGTAAAACATCGAAACCATGACAATAAAACCCACAATAATCTTTTTTAAAAATAAAATTACTTAATAAATTCAAAGTTTACGAGAGATGAAAAGCGTATGGGAATTTTCATAAAAACAATTTTTCCCATGCCAACATTCGTTAAGGTTCTTTTGACTTCTTAATTTGTGACATACCCTGTACTTGTACAACAATATCTTACACATTTAAACTGTGACTATGTGCGTGTGTAATTATTATCTCTGTCGCAATCAATATTACACCTCATTTAAGTATACGATAACAAAGTTATCTGGTAGCGCAGTTCAAGGTTATTTTTATCAAAAATGATGTCACAAATATATATTTGTATATCCAATCTTTCACGATAAAATTAATATGCGTAGTAGCTACATGGTATAGCTATCCGTTTAGTAAGTCAAAGGATTCAGGTTCGAGCCTACGAGATACCAAGTTTTTTTCAACGCTTACGTCACAACACTTTTCAACATGCTTACGGAACCCTATTAATCGAGTCGATGGGGACAATGTAAACAATGATGTTATATGTCAACAATGGCAACATGCCGTATGTCAACAATGCCGTATGTAAACAATGTCAACAATGTCATATGTCAACAATGTCACATGTCAACAATATCATCTCCCCACTCCTGTCATATGTCAACAATGTCATATGTCAACAATGTCATATGCCAACAATGTCATATGTCAACAATGTCATTTCCCCCACTCCTGCCCCCATCACTCCCCACCACTTCTCCCCCACTCCTACCCCACCACTTCCCCCACTCCACCACTCCTACCCCCACTCCTACCCCCACCACTTCCCCACTCCTACCCCCACCACTTCCCCCAATCCACCACTCCTACCCCCACCACGTCCCCCACTCCTACCCCCACTCCTCCCCCCACTCCAAGTGGGCTTGAATCGCTGTTGTTTAACTACTGTGTTCATCATTATTTATAAAGTAAAAGCATTATTATATGTAAAAAAGTAGAACATTTTTTTAATTCTATATTAATTATAATTGTAATTCGTTTCGGGTCCAAATCATTATGAACATTTATAAAATAACTAATGAGTAATTAAACAACAAATATTAAACATAAAAATATATCATGCGATAAATTTTTTTTTTAATTATAAAATACCTTAAAAATGGTATTTTTTATAATTACAATCTGATCTAAATAAGATCAATAAGCAACTTTTATTTAACCTAAATTAGCTACAACAATACTTCAAACTAAGGACATACTCACTAGCATGCCTTAGATTTTAACAACTTTATTACACTAATATTATCGTGTATCACTACCGAACTATGCTCTGCTTTTTACGGTCACTTCACCAACTCGAAAGGCTTCGTCCTCTTAAGTCTTCTTACCAAATTCGCATTGTCAAGGATCTGGATTGCCTCGACGTTGACGTGTTGGAGGAGTGTTTGTTCGTGACTTCTGGCAAACTTTTCTATGGTCTGGTTAACGGTGTCTATTTTCAAATCTCTATGGAGGTCACTATTTCTATAGTACCAAGGCGCATTTACAATGTTTCTAAGTACTTTGTTTTTAAATCGCTGGATGATGTCTATGTTGCTTTTACTGGCACAACCCTACAGCTGGATGCCATACGTCCATACGGGCTTAAGGATCTGTTTATATAGTAGTATTTTATTGTATTTTTACAGGGTGAAATGTCTTCCTAATAGCCAATACATCTTTTTATATCTCATATATAGCTCTTTTTTTTTCTTTTTTATGGGCCCTTCAGCGCAGCCTCGCGTTTAGTGTAATACCCAAATATTTTGCAGAATCTGCATACGGTACTTGAGTATTATTAATGCTAATTCGAATTTGTTGTTTGTTTTTATTTGTAAAGTTGATGCAAACATACTTAGTCTCGTTCAACTTAATTCGCCATTTTTTAGTCCAATCAATAATTTCATTAACGGATATTTGTAACTTTTTTACGGCTTCTTCATGATCTTCGCCCACAGCTAATATGGCAGTATCGTCAGCGAAGGTCGCTATCGTGTCCTCTATAAAGGTCGGAATATCGCTACTATAGTAGATATAGGATGCAGCCAAGCACACCGCCTTGTGGTACTCCTGCCTTAATTTCTTTAAATTCAGAATAAACTTCCTCTTGTTTTATTCTAAAAACTCTATCTGATATATATGACTCCAATAATTGTGCATATTTCTTGGGCTAAAGTTTACGCAGTTTATACCTAAGTCCCTCAAGCCACACTTTATCAAAAGCCTGCGCTACATCAAGAAAGATGGTAGCACAAACTTTTTTTTCTTCCAAAGATTTTTCAATTATGTCCGTTAGTCTGCCTACGGTCTCCCAACCAAACTGCGCCAATGGCTCTTGAGCTTCATGCAAGATCGCTCCTTACATGTGGCAGTTGACGGTATTTCTTCTGATGCGTTTAAAACCAATGCCGGGGTCCCCCAGGGTTCCATCCTGCCCCCCACCTTATTTCTTTTACACATCAACGACCTCTTAAAAACCACCACGAACCCCATTTACAGTTTCGCAGACGACAGCACACTTGTCTCAACTTTCACATCCTATTGATCACTTTCGGTGAATGATACAAATAGACTCAGGCAGGAACAGGTTGATTCCATCAATAGAGATCTTACAGCAATCGTCGAGTGGGGAACCAACAATCTTGTTCAGTTCAACGCCCAAAAAACACAAAGTGCCACGTTTTTCAAGTAAGTGAATTCCTCAAATCATCCCATCACAATGTCCGGAAATACCCTTGAACCAAGTCCCTTCATCTCGATTTTGGGAGTCACGGTGTCCAATAATATGTCTTGGCATGACCATGTTGCTAACATCGCAAAATCAGCAAGAAAGTTTTTTACTCCTGATCAACTGTTGACGACGTACAAGGCTCAAATCTGACTTCTACTGGAGTATTGCTTGCACATTTAGGGTTTAGCACCAAGGCATTCTCTTCGTCTTCTAGATTCTATTCAGAAGAGAGCCATTCGCTTGATAAACAGCTCAACTCTCACAAATACCCTTCACCCTCTAGAACATAGAAGAAGAGTTGCAGACCAGTCATTGCTCTACGGATATTTCCATGGCAGATGCTCCAGAGAAATAAAAACTCTTGTACCACCATTGGTCACATTCGGCCAAAGAACTCGGCACGCTGATCAGTCTCACCCATTTACTCTCAAGATTAACACTACAAGGACCAATCTTCATCAAGAATCCTTCTTTTACAGGGCTGCTACGGAATGGAATAAGCTTCCAAAATCAGTTTTTCCAGAGAACTATGACCTGCAACTTTTTAAAAAGCGTGTCCACAATCATTTCCTTTCTATAATCCCTTCCCCTTCTAATAGTCGCCCACTCGATAGGTCTACCCTTTTTGCGACTATTTTCATAAAAAAAAAACTTGATCTATAGTCGAATAGCTTTCTCTTAATCCGAATTGATGGGATAGAATTAAATTTTTTTCTTCCATGATGGGTTTCAATTCAACCCTTTTAACAAGAGTTTTTCGAAGAGTTTCGAAATATTTGGAATTTGGAATTAAAGAGATCGGTCTGTAAGAAGTAGCTTCATTTGGGGGTTTACCAGGTTTGGGGATCATTGTCACCTCAGCAATATTCCATAACATGGGTACATACATCAGTCTGAATGAGGCATTGATAAGGTAAGTCAATTTAACCAGGGCTTTTCTGAGAAGTTGTTTTAAAATTTGTCCAGTAATTAAATCAAACCCGGGAGCTTTGTTTGGGTTGATGTTTTCTTTTATTTCATTACTGATATCTTTTGGAGTCACAAGTTTTATTTCTCCCTCTTCTTGGATAATATTTTCCCATTCAAGCGAACTTTCGCCTTCATTCTGTTGGAATGTTCTTTCAAGGTGTTCAGCAAATCTATTGGCCTTCTGTAAATTACTTCTTGCCCAACTCCCATCTGTATTCCTTATTGGCAGATTTTGCAAAATCGGGCGTTTAAGTCTCTTAGTAGTTTTCCAGAGCGAGTAATCAGTATTTTTATCGTTGAACAACTTACTAAGAGAGTCACTAATAGATTCGTTTTTAAATTTTTTAATATATCTCTTAAGTTGCTGGGTAGCGTTGTTCAATCTAGCTTTGTCTGTTGGTGACCTAGATTGGTGCCAAATCCTTCTTATTTTTCTCTTTTCGCATATGAGTTCTCTAATTTCATTGGGGTTATTATTACCTTCTAGGAATAAGTTTGGGTGTATTATCCCATGCAGCTTTCTGGATATCTCTAACAAATGCTTCTGTTTCTTTATCTAGATCTTCTTTAGCTCTTAACGAAATAGACAGATTGATAGTTTTTCAAGTTGAAGTTGAAAGCTTCGCCAATCTGTCATTTTATTGATCAGTCTAGGGGTTAACTCCTTTTGAATTACATTATCGCTAAGTGTAAAGAGGATGGAAGAGTGATCGGAATTCATATCCCATGCTTTCTCGACGCGCATATAGTTAATAGATACATTTCGAGTTATTAAGAAATCAATTAGGTCTGTAATTTAATTCGGATCTGTTGGCCAATATGTCGGATTGCCAGTTGACAGTGTTTCACATTTTAATTGCTTAACTGCTGCTAAGAGTTCTCGTCCCTTAGTTGTAGTTAACCTAGATCCCCAAAAAGTGTGCTTAGAATTAAAATCAACTTCAATTATGAATTTAAGACCATAACTATTCAGGAACTCTAAATATTGATCTTTTTTGAGAACATGTCGTGGTGGACAATATACTGCAGAAACAATGATCTCATGTGTTTTAGTTTTCACATTTATTGTAGTTGCTTGGAACTCCTCTGTTTTAAATCCCATCTCTTAGTGGTGAGTGATTGTTTCTCTTATTATGATTGCACTGCCACCTTTGGCTGCATTATCTGGATGTTAAGTATTATATACTTTGTATCCCTTAAACCCAATGAAGTAGTCTATTTTGTTTATTTTCATAAGAGTGCCAAGAATATTCCTCTTTATTTATTGCTGCAGAAAGCGTTGTAAAATGTTTCTCATTCTGTACATTTATTTTGATATTTTTATCATTAAGGACTTTAATCTGGGCGTTGGGCAGTTGATTCACCATAGCATAAAGTTCAATAAAATTATTAATATTGTCCACTATGATAGGTGGAGGTGGCTTAATTTTTGTTTGTCTTTTTATTATGTTAGTCTTGTTTTGTTGTTGTTGTTGTGATGGTGTTAATGAAGTATCCATTTTTCGTTTCTTCCTATTTCTTGCACGAATCTCAATAACCAGTTCATCTTCATCTGTATGGTATTCGACTGTCGTTTCTTGTACGATGTTGGTAGACTTTTCCTTTTCTGAGAACTTTTTGCTCAGTTCTTCGTAAATTTTATGTATTTCATTTAACTGGTTTTGGAGTTGGTCCACCTAGTTTATGGTTTTTACCTTCTCCTCCTTCGATAATTTCCAACTGGTATACAGCTGATGTTCATTTTGGGAACGTTGATCGTTTTCTTGAAATAACGCACCATCCTGTTGTATTAATATCGCTTTATTTTGCGATTGTGGTACGGTTTGTTGTGAAAACATTATTTATGTAGCACGATAATTTTAACGACCGCGACAAGGCCGCCGGACATCACTCGCGTACAATGATACCCGTTTATCACCTTTTTAACAGTAAGAGAGCTCTCGATACGTGTTTAACGTTCAGAAGCCAAGCGAATACTCATGCAATAAATTAATAAGAACTTTTAACACCTCTTTTTAAATAAAAGTCAGTTTAAGTGGTTTTTTTATATCTTAATTTATTTTTTAGACCGTCGCAACATATTTAGGCTACCAATAAGTCAAAGTGCTTTGTGACGTCTTCAAAAATTTCGTCTGTGGATTTTTCTGCGCTTATCTAAAAATAATAATAATAATAATAAAACGTATAAAACAAACATTCTACATTCAATAATGTTTATTTTTCTTAAAAATAACTACTCCATATAATTTAGTGACAAAAGATAATCTTTGGTCTTTGGTCATTGCCTGGCACCAGAAAGTGGTTTATTTAAACTTAGTAAATGAGTTATTTAAAAGTTTAAGTAGTATAGGTACCAGTAAAAGTAGAAAGATAGTTCCATTCAAACAGAAACAAATTCTGATTGACAGAAATATAATTAGTTATCTACAGAGACTTATAAGTACAAGACAAGTTATCCAAAGTTATGGAAAAAGCAATCAACACAGAACTCATCAAATATCTGGAGAAATTTAAGATAATTTATGACAGACATATGGATTTCGACTTCTTCGGCCTACTGAAGATTTGCTGGCTTATATCACTCAGCTTTGGACAAACACTAATGAAAAGTTTGGTAAATCGCGTGTAATAGCCTTGAATATATCTAAGGCCTTTGACCTTATTTGGCACCAGGCATTGTTAAACAAATTATCTGTCTACGGTCTCCCAACCAAATTGCGCCAATGGCTCATTAGCTTCATGCAAGATCGCTCATTACATGTGGCAGTTGACGGTATTTTTTCTAATGCGTTGAAAACCAATGCCAGGGTCCCCCAGGGTTCCATTCTATCCCCCACTATATTTCTTTTACAGATCAACGACCTCTTAAAAACCACCACGAACCCCATTTACAGTTTCGCAGACGACAGCACACTTGTCTCAACTTTCACATCCTATTGATCACTTTCGGTGAATGATACAAATAGACTCAGGCAGGAACAGGTTGATTCCATCAATAGAGATCTTACAGCAATCGTCGAGTGGGAAACCAACAATCTTGCTCAGTTCAACGCCCAAAAAACACAAAGTGCCACGTTTTTCAAGTAAGTGAATTTCTTAAATCATCCCATCACAATGTCCGGAAATACCCTTGAACCAAGTCCCTTCATCTCGATTTTGGGAGTCAAGGTGTCCAATAATATGTCTTGGCATGACCATGTTGCTAACATCGCAAAATCAGCAAGAAAGTTTTTTACTCCTGATCAACTGTTGACGACGTACAAGGCTCAAATCTGACTTCTACTGGAGTATTGCTTGCACATTTAGGGTTTAGCACCAAGGCAATCTCTTCGTCTTCTAGATTCTATTCAGAAAAGAGCCATTCGCTTTCGGTGAATGATACAAATAGACTCAGACAGGAACAGGTTAACTCCATCAATAGAGATCTTGAAGCAATCGTCAAATGGGGAACCAATAATCTAGTTCAGTTCAACGCCAGGAAACACAAAGCACTACGTTTTCCAAGAAAGTAAATTTCTCAAATCATTTCATCAAAATGTCAGGAAATACCCTTGAATCAAAACACTTCATCATGATTTTGGAAGTCACGGTGTCTAATAATATGTCTTGGCATGACCATGTTGCTAACATTGCAAAGTCGTCAAGCCAGAGGCTGGGTTTTCTGTGAAAAGCTAAAAAGTTTTTTACCCCCGATCAGCTTTTGACGACAGGCAAAATCAGGCAAATGGATTGAATAAACACTAATAAATAAGGATCATTAGAGATTGGACAGGATTGGAGTTCTAGAAACTGTTGAGGAAGGCACATGATGCCGATCTTTATTAGTGAAGTTGGTACTTAAAAAAGAAGTAGATGCTAATATAAATAATTAATTTAATGGGTAAACGTAAATGAATGCTTAGTAATAACAATGTTAATTATTCTTACCTTAATCAATTTATTGCTATAGTGTTCCAGAATGGCATTGGTAAAAGTATTGAATGTTTGCAATCTTTTTTTTATGGTTTCAATGTTGTCATCTACTCTACCTGATGTTTTTGCTCTATCTAATAACCTTGAAGTTAGAGTTTCATCTGACGCCTCAAAAAATATAATTTTTTTTACTTCGGCTATATTTTTTTCAAATTGTATACCTTGTTCTTTTTCCCTCGGGTAACCGTCTATAAGAAATCCTTTTGAAGTTGGCAGTGCTTTCAATATAGCAGCTTTAATTAAATCAAGAACAATTTCAACAGGAACTAATTCACCACGTTCCATTATGGCAGAAAGCTCATTGCCTTTTTTGCTACCACTTTGAACCTAAAAATTCTTTATATTATAAAAAACTCTTTTTAAATATTAACTATTTTTAGCCAATTAATACCAATTTAAAATAAAGAAGAATAAATTATCTTTGACCATTATTATACGTTGTTTAAGAATTGGTTTATTTAAAATGATGTTAACGTTTGGATGTTTTGTTTTCTTACTTCTGCTCTAAGAAGATCACCACTCGATATATGAGTAAACCCGTATTTTTCCACTATTTTGTCACACTGCGTTCCTTTTCCTGAACCAGGTCCACCCAAAATCCAAATAATTGGCACATTCAGGGAAGTAATGGGCGCCTGTAAATAAAAAAAAATAAATAATGACACCATAATATTCCACCCTTTTGTATGTATTTACTAAAAGTGTGACTTGGTAAGAGATCACTAAGTATCTTATCTCAATATAAAGCAAGGTATGTTGGTCCAATCCCAGCTTTATACCTTTTTAGGACCACGAACTATTAGTGCAATACAAAAATTGCGTGTATAATATAATTTTACACTTTTTTATAAAGTTATAACTTAACATTAATATAAAGGTAGGTACACAATGACTCCAACTCATTGTAGAACAAAACAAAAGCGGTACTGCTAGAAGTGACATCACAAACTAAAGTTACAGCAAAACAAAAGAGAAAAGCATAGATTGCAGAGGAAACCTGGAAGAAAATTGATTCGCGGAAACAACTCAAGGCCGCGGGCCTACACAAGGAAAAGGATAGAGAATAAAATAACAAACTTAATCAAGATATCAAACGCCACTGTAGAAACGGCAAAAACAAGTACCTAAACGATATATGCGCAGAAATCGAGCATCACGCACACAATAATGAGTCAAAGGACCTGTTTAACAAATTCAACCGAATTACAAGTACGTTCAACTTAAAGTCCTGGGTTATAAGATCGTAAGATGGTAAACTAATAACAGACAGAGCACAGGCAAAGGAGTGATGAAAAAACTATTGCGAGAAATTAATGGAAGACAATGGAAACTCAGAAAGTCATACGCAAATTATAACATACAACAAAAAGAACCTTCCATACTGAGCGAAGAAGTGATGGCAGTAAGCACGCTGAAAACCAACAATTCGTCTGGAGAGGACGGCGTGGTTGCTAAAATGCTGACTGCACTTGAGGATACAGGAGGTGAACTACTTTATAGAATCTGTTAAATGATATGGGATACCGACACTTGACCTGATGATTGGACTAAGTCAGTACATGTGCCAATTACATAAAAGGACCAAAATATATATGGGACAACTATAGAACAATAGCTCTTACTTTACACGCTATTAAGGTCATGTTAAAGATACTATCAGAACGCATAAAGCCTTACCTTCTACCACAATTACCATTATAAAACCCGTCTGGACCTATGGTATCCAGAAATGGGGAACTGCGTCGGTATCTAACATAGAAATATTAGACAGGTTCCAGTCAAAGATACTTCGAACAATAACGGATACCCCCTGGTATGTGCCAAATCACATTATAGCACGCGATCTACAATTGACAACCGTCAAGGAAGAAATCACCAGTTTTGCTCACAAATATGACTTAAGATTGCACAAACAGATTTTAGTGTAGATTCTTTATTTCCCATGTCAAAAACTAAATCCAAGTGAGGTTTGTGACTTAATAGGACAATGTTATTAAATGTTGATCCTTCGTGTTAAATATGTATTGTCAAAAAATTTTACTAATTGTAACTATGTATTGCAGAATGTAAATAAATAGTGGTAGTCAAGAAAAAAAAATTCTTTGTTCGTAACAACGAATACTTTTTATTTAATTAAATAGGTATGTAAATGATTTTTAATTAAACGACAAATAAACTTAATAACTATGATAAAAAATTAAAATTAAAGGTTTACCTTAAAACATATCAACAATAATTTGCAGAGTGACGTCAAGTAATATTATCTTTAGAATTAGGGTACTACTTAGGGTTATTTAATACTATTGTTACGGATTGTGGTCTATGAATAAGCCTCTGTACCTGTTATTTGGCCGAAGGCGACGACGCCGTCGAGTTGATCGTAAAGGGATGCATGATTTTTGCCGGCGGTATCAAAACGCACGATATTTATAGCCGCGGGCGTTAATTGGATGCCACGATATATCTAGAAATGTCGTTTGCAAAACGCGACAATTTCCAGAAATATTTGTTGGGTATATTTAGCAATCGCGGTGCCTTAAAGAGTTAAGGTTTTAGTGATATAGTTTTGAAAAGATTGTTGTAAAAAGTTTAAATTTTGTAAATATTTAATAGATTTATTTAACCCTTTCGGTTACTAGGGTGATTTAAACCAACATCACTTTAATTCACCGTGTTCGGTGTACAGAACATGTATTCTAGACGTATTTTGATTGGTGCTAGTGTTAATTTACCGTGCAACATTTACTTCCATGAGATTGAACACGTGCGTGCCATGAAAATCAGTTGGCACTTGATTTTGCACGATTACTTTTGTGTTGTTTCTTATATTACAAGGGTAAGTTGTTGTTTTTTAAATCTAAGTAATTGGAGTTTAGAAAAGATGTATCTTCATCATATCCAAACGTAATTTCAATAAAAAAATTAGGTAGTTTTTCCCAAAAATAATACCGCCGCTTCCGTGGCAGATTCCTAAACAGTCGAATATAGTTGAAGTACTGTCCCCCTTTAAGTATTTTTTTAAATATTTTACCCAAAATCTTTTAAACACAATGGCAGAAATGACGAACCTATTCGCGGTCAAAAATAATGTCCACAACTTTTCAGCAACAAATGCTTTGGAGATGAAAAGTTTGTCATGCTAGTAAAGACAGCAATAAAAAAAACAAAAACGCCCATCATCATCTTCTGGTTCATAGACGTCTCCATGGATAAAAAAATGGTTGAAAACCATTGATGGTATTTGTTAAGACCAAGTGGATCATCTACCAATCTTTGATTAAACCAAGGATAGAGCAAGATGCAAAAAACTTGCAGCAAATGTAATATTCACTCATGCATAAATCGTGAACGTAACTGTTTTGTTAGTTCTTATTGCTAATAAAAAATTTTTTTTATTGCTCAGAATATTTTTCACACAAGTTTTTTCACATGTCATCGTGTTCATTAAAACGAACATCGATTTTTTTAAAAAAAATACATATTTTTTAATTTCTAAATATTTTGTAAAATCTTTCAAAAAATCAAGTAAGTCAAAAATGTTAAATTAAAATTTTTATCGCACTTATACAAAACATACATTTATATATATACATACATTTAGTTACGCCTTTTTCCCGTGAGGGTTGACAAAGACCATTTTTTTCTATTTGCTACGGTTCTCACACGGTTGTTCAATTTTCATCAAAACCTTTATACATGCTCATCGGTTGCTGGTACTCTTGACCTGGACTTTTCTTATAACATTTTTAATCTCATCGACATAGGTTCTCCAAAGGCGACCTCTACCAGCTAACCTATTCATACTCGTCTTATAAATCTGTTATGTCAATCTTTATTCATCAATCTTCGCTACGTATCCGGATTACTAAGGCATTTCTTTATCTATATTTATTAATACATATTTTTCACAACACTTTAGCACACTATTCCTCTCTTTATTCATCCAGCTGTACTTCTTACCCTACTCATCTATGCAGCATTAATCTTACTTTCATGCTTGTTCTGCCAAACCAAATATTTACTATCATGCATAAGAGTAGAGACTAGCACTCTTTTATACACACTCAGTCGTGTCTTTTTTACGTTCTGGCTGCTTATAAATGTATGTGGGGCCCCATTTATTTGTTCTTAGCCAAAACTCTTCGCTTAATGTCACATTCTTACTTTCGTTTCTTTTAAACTTTAAACCCAAGTATACCAACTCATAAACTTGTTTTACTCTTTCTTAATCAACACCTGCAGTTTGTTTTGCTCTTTTCTCTTTAAAATACCATTACTTTTTTATTGCTTACATTTTTAGGACTATCGCCTGCAACTCCTTCTCAGATGACGCTAATATTACTTCATTATCGGCGTAAAGATGGTATTTGACGATCAAATCATTTATTTTCAAATTATACGCACTCTCTTTCAAATTTTTAAACAATCGTCTTTTTTTAAGTTATACAGCCATAACAAAACCATACAATCCTGTCTAATACCTTTTTTGATGTTACCACTTCCTTACAGGCCTTTTTGCAAGTATACAAAAGCGCAGTAGATCTTTTGATTTCCAGCCAATAATTTTTTGAATATACTTTATAAAGAAATGACCTGATCTATGCATTCCCTTCTTCTTCTAATTTCCGCTTGCACATCACATATCTTCTCATCGGTTTATGCGTCACTCTTTTAATCAATACCTTCGCATAAAGTTTGCTGACGATGCTGAGTAAACTAATGCGTCAGTAGTTTTTGCAGTCAAGCTGCGAACCTTACTATTTCAAATTTTTTGGTGGAATTTTGCCAGGTAATATACGATGCTTAGCAAGAGCTAAATACGTTGACCTTTGCTTTTCTATTTTTGTATAAATCAAGCAGGTGATTCCAAAGACAAACAAGTTCATTATAATGGTCTAAGATTTTATAACCAATCTTTAAGATCACTTGGTACTCAATTTTTATACTATTTAAATTTAAGACAAATACTAATTAACACACGTATCTGTTTGAAAAGGTCGTTAATAGTTAACTAAGTCTCTGATAACCATAAGGAAAGCTTAAGTGTTTTACTGCAGACACACTTTACTGGTTCCGAACCGGTTATGGAGAACGAACAGTAAAGTGCTTACCTAGGAGGGGTTGTCCACAACCCCAATAAATCTAGCAGAAGTCTAGCAGGGAAAATTTTTACAACTCAAAGAATCAAACGGGCTACCAAAAATGTTAAACCGCCAGAAAAGGACAGAATATTTTCCGCCTTACTGTAACATGGCCTTGAAATAAGAGAGCCTTTTTTGAAAAGGCTATTAAAGGCCAGCTTTATCTTCGGTTATATACCGCAAGTTTGGAGAAAAGCATTGGTGGCGTTTATAACAAAGACTGGGAGACGTCCACTGGACGAATCAAAGTCTTACCGGCCCATTTATCTCACCTCCATTCTTCTAAAAGCATTGGAGAAAATAATAGACTGTTGCATCAGAAGCGATTTTCTCAAGCTTAAACCACTCCACAAGAAACAGTTTGATTATCAAGCAGGGAAGTCCACGATAACACCTCCATAACTATATCACTCGAGGAATGAAATATAAACGCCTTACTGATTAGATGGATATTACCAATACTAAAAAGCAGAATCATTGTGGCGACACCCGACATTTACAAAAATGTTTTTAATCATAAAAACATTCGCAAATGTCTAATTTAAGTAAGAATTTATTTACCAACGTAATTAATTAATTTTTACATAAGTGACCATCTTCGTAGTTTAATATAATAGTAAATTTGTTATTATATTAGGAATTTAATTAATTTTTAAGCGCTCTACTCTTTTAAAAAAGTTTATTTTATACTTGGAATATATTTTGAAAAAAATATTAATTATTACTTCAAAATGAATTTAATAAAAGTTTATCTGACCTCTTCCGAAATAACATTATTTCTTATGGAAGTCCATTAGAATAGCCAGAGGTAAAAATACGACCTCGCAACTGGAAAAAATTATAAACCAAGATGGTAGTATGGTCAAAGGAGAAGAATACGTTCTGAAGAAATCAAAGAAATGCTTTGAAAGGTTATTTGAAAAAGGATACACAAGCGCAAGCCCAATTTGGGGACATAAGTAGAAGTTGCAATGAAAGTACAATTAGTATGAAAGATATTAGAAAAACCTGCAAGGGTATAATAGAATTAAAGTTAAAATATTAAAAGCTGAACAAGGCATGGTAGCTAGTCTGCTGTACCGCCTTTTAAACTTTGCTGAATGAGCGGCGGCGTACCAGAAGACTGGTGCAAGACAGTTATCGTTTCGGACTGCAAAAACTACCAAGGTATTAGTTTACTCAGTATCGTCAGCAAACTGTATGCACCAGCATTGATTAAAAGAGTGACGAATTTAACTGATGGGAAATATGGAATGTGTAAGCAGGATTTAAAAAAAGAAGAAAATGTATAGATTAGGTATAGTCAAAAAATTCTTGGCTAGACGTCAAAAGATCTAGTGCGCTTTCGTAGACTTGGAAAAGGCCTATAAAAGAGTGGTAAGGAATGAATTGTGGTCGACATTGTCTATATATGGGGTGAGCGGTAGTTTAATACAAGCACTGAACTCACTGTACAAAGATTTCACTGCTTGTGCCCGGGATAAACTGTGAGGGTGCTTACACGGGCTGGTTTAACATCGAAAAAGGTGTAACTGGGATGTGTGGCTTCGCCATGGCTGTGTAACTTTTACATTAACAGTTGTTTAAAAGATTTGAAAGAGAGTGCGCATGGAATAAAAATGGATTTTATTGTCAATTGCCGCCTTTACGGCGATAATCAGGTCATATTAGCATTATTTGAAAGAGTGTGATTAATATTATGCATAATGCGCTAAAAATCAAAGTGATGAAAGTAAATGTAAGCAAGACGAAAGTTATAGTTTTTGAAAGAGAAAAAACATGACAAACTGCGAGGTGGTCATTAAAAATGAAAAAGTGGTACAAGTAAATGAGTTTTTATGCTTGGGTTAAAAGTTTATGAGAGACGGAAAGTATGACTGTTTTATTAAATGATGGGTGTTGGCAGGAAAATGAATAAATGGGGCCCTACATAACTTTATGAGCAGTTTATGAACGTATTAAAAAAGGCACGACTGGCTGTGAATAAAGAAGTGCCGGTCCCCACACTTATTTATGGTATTGAATGTTTAGTTTGACAGACGCATTAACGTAAGTTTAATTAATCTTCGCATGAAGATAGTCTGAGATGTACAGCTGGAGCGGCTTTGATGGATAAAATAAGGAATAGTGTGATTAAGGAAACGTGTGATGTAAAAAAAGATGTAGCAACTCTTCTATTCTCTTCTTCAGTCTTTAAACTTTCACTGCTGAACATAGTCCTCCTCCATTTTTTCCAGGTCAATCTGTTTTGAGTGGTGTGCATCCAGTTCTTCCCAGCTAGCAGCTGTAGGTCATCCCGCCATATCGCCTGGGGTCTACCAACACTTCTTTTTGTCTCTCTCGGTCTCCACTGCATTATTTTCTTGGTCCATTTCACGTCATATCGGGCAACATGACCAGCCCATCGCTACCTTAATCTTGCAATTTGTTCTATGATGTAGCAACAAAGACTGATAAAGAAGTGCTTAGATGGTTTAGATATAAGAAGATTAACAAAACAGATTTATAAGGCAAGTGTGAATGGGCAAGTCGGTAAAAGTCGACCCAGCGAACATAATATCTCGATTAAAACGAAAGGCAAGGTCAAGAGTACCAGCAACTGACAAGCATGTATAAAAACGATAATAATAAAAGAAGCAAAAGGCATATAAAAGAACTGTTCCAAGTGGAAAGAAGTGGTCTATGCCTACCCTTATGCAAAAAAGGCATGACTATATGCATGTATGTATCAACCAAACGAATAAAATAAGAGAATTTTTAATAAATTAATATTAAACTAAGTTCTTTCTTTAACAAAATTAGTCATAAACTTGTTTGTATAGACAATTAAAATTAAAAATTAATTTATTACCGTTTCTTGACCACCAATTAATAAACGTGTTTTGTTAAGAAGAAAAACATTATATTTTTGTGTAATTTTTTTAAAAAATAAAGCTGTTAATATTTCTACAAGATGTATTAATTAAAGTAACCAAAATCTACTACATAAAAAATTAATTTTGAATAATTTTTAATTATAGTTTAAAAGTAACATCCTGCTAAAAAATAAAATAAAAAAAAAAACTTGAACACAAAAAAATTGGTAAAATATATAAAAGTAATTTGCTTACATAATTACAATATTATTTCAGATAAAAAAACCAGCAATATTTTTTGTTTATTAAATAAAAATTAAAAATAAACGCCCCAAAAATGCAGGTTTAAGTTATGTTAAACTATTTAAAAATTTGGTTATGAAATTCATTTATTATTTATATTATTTTTATACGTTACCCTTTAAAAATTATTTCAAAATTAATCAAATTTTAATCAATAAAACATAATTATTTAAAAAAAGACTTACCATTAAATAATATTAATAACTAATTTTTAAAAAATTGATTTATAAACTGTTACGCAAACAATGAAATCTACAATGTCGCTTTGCCTGGCTAATAATAACGTGAATTTTTTTCAGTTACAACACTTGGCATTGAAACTATTAAACTGTACACACTGTGCCAATTTTTATCCGGGGCGATGCAGGAAAATAACAAAATCGGTTAGAATTAAACAGTCGATATGATTTTGTGGTTTTTTCTAAACTAAAAATAAACATTTACTATAAATGCTATCCATTAACCTTTAAAATGCGAACTTTAAAATATTATGTTAGGACTGACTGCATAGCTTTATGAGCAGACAGAAAGGTCATATTTCAGATTAACATTGTTTTGAAGAAAGGCCTGGTCAAGAGTATCAACAACCGACGAGCATGTATGAGAGCCCTAATGAATGTGGAGGAAGCAAAAGATGTGTGTAAGAACCGTAGCAAGTGCCTAACCCTACGGGAAAAAGGCGTGACTATATGTATGTATGCAGGACTGACTGGGATCCAAAAGGACCCCATTTTAATTCTAATTTAGAAACCGGCTTTATTCTTTTGTTTCGTTTTTTTTTTGATAAATTTTTAATAAAAACTAGCCTTAACTTAAATTATTTGTTTATTTAGTAACGTATATCATAAAAATAAAATAAAGTTTAGCTAACACCGTCATTTTACTCGTCAGCGCAGAAATGGCTGCTTGGAATAAGGCATTTTTTACAGTTTCTGACGAATATTTCAAATACGACTTATATAGTCGCTAAATTGTTAACAGTTTTGCATGTTGCCCTTTTCTTAAAATTATTAAATTTTAAAAAACATGTTATTTCTTTGAAACGGTCCCTGGACATCGTGGCTGGGATAATAGGACGACAATACGCAACGTCTTCATATCATAGTAAATCTACAGACTCTTTAGAAGAGCGAAGGGCACCAAGCGTTATCAGAAGACCGATTTCTTTTTTTTATTTGGGTGTTCTTAATTCCATTTTTTAGAAATAGCTTGTCCTTTGCTGTTTGTCTCAGTAACTTTTATTAAAATTATTTCTGGACACAAAAAGAGCAAAAATACTTCTTTTTTTGTTGAAAAATTGAAACTGAAAAGGTAAGTCCTAATTTTTTGGTCTGCATATAAGCTTTCTGACGTTTCTTTGACCGTGTTTCTTTTAAAAGTATGGACAATTCTGTCCTTTGCTACGTACTTTGTGCATTCGTGGTCTTCAGCAGTCTCAGGTATGGAATCAGCAATCAGCTTCAGACAGAACCTCTTCGATAATATATTCATCTTCCTTATAGCTTGCTGCATCTTCGTTGACTTACTAATCAAATTTTGGATTATCGTTTTCAAGGATATGTAACAGCTCTTTGTCCGTCAATGGCCTGTGAGAAGGCAAATTCACACACATTTTTTATACGGATGCCTACTTTTAAAAAAACAGACAAAACTAAACTAAAATGTTTGAATACAAAATGATACTTGGGATTCCCCTTACTAAAAACAAGTGGGTTTTCCCGACACCATAGACTAAAAAATATATATAATTTACTAGCGGACACAGCAGACGTTGTCCTGCCTGAAAGTTGGCTTGCCTGCTTTGGGAATATCACTATCAAACTCAGCGAGGCCAAAAACTATAAATTCGACACTAATATCGGCGTTTTTAATAGTTTTCCATTTCATCCCCTACTAACAAAATTAGGAATGTTACTATAAAATTAAGCCATCCCAACACCTATAAATTCGACACTATCAGCCGTTTTTAATAGTTTTTAAATTCCATCCTCTCTCACCCCTATCGTAAGGGTGCTAACAAAATTGGAAATAATACCATCAAACATAACCATAACAAAAATAATGAATTGAATACTAATATAAGCCGTTTTTTATAGTTTTTTAATTCATCCCTCTTCCACCCCTTTCGTAGAGGTGCTAACAACATTAAAGATATCACAATTAAATTTAGCGACCTTGAAAACTATGAATTTGACACGGTGTTTTTAACAATTTTTATATTTTATCCCCTATCCACCCCTATCGTAGAGGTACTTACAAACCTGGGAATGTTACCATCAAACTCGGCCACCACAAAAACAATGAATTTGACACTAACATCGGCGTTTTTAATAGTTTTTATATTTCATCCCCCTTCCACCCCTATCTAACTTAAATTTTTTTTACTAAAACCACCCCTGGTATGTATAAAAACAACTACTGACAATTTTATTCTAATTGGTCCTAATCGACCCCAGTCAAAAAACTGAAAGACGAAATTTCAAATTGAATATAAAACCACAAAATATGAAAGTAAAATAAAGGAATTATTTACAAAAAACAGGACGTGGGGTCCGAAAGGACCCCAGTCCGCCTTTTAAAGGTTAAATAACAGACATACGTTAACTGCGCTAACGATACGCTTGAGTCACTTTAACCCTCCGAACTCCAAAACTATACAATGAGTCCATAAAGTAACGTATAAATTCAATATTAGCTAAATAAACAATAATATGAAAAAATCAATTCTTGATTTTAATTTACTATTTTTAAAAGAATAATCCATTATACAGGGTGAATAACCTTTAAGTAATGACGTCAGCACAAGTTTTTTTAAATAAATTTTTCAAGTTGCAGATTTTTCTTGCTGAGCTGATTCAAAAACGCAATAGTTGTGTTATTTTAACATTGTATCTATCCACTTCTATAAGTAATTCTAGCCGCTCGAATAAACAGAAAAAGTTTAAAAGTATTTCTTACCATTTGTTTTTTTTTAATTTGACGTTAAAAACTGTCATAAATATCCAAGTAAAATTCTGTATTATTAAATACATTTATCATATCGTATTTAACAAACTATTTTGTTAAAATGCTTTTAACTGAAGGTAAAAAAATTAAAATTTTAATGACGATTGGTGTTGGCGATAGGATGTGGACTCAACAAGAGGTATGCACATTATTTTATAAAGTCTTCAGTATCAAATATTTTTTAAAGACAAAATATCATCACTATAAAGTGCGTCTTATCCATGAGTTGGCTAAAGATGACTGATCACAGGAGTAAATTTTACGAGAACATAATGAATTGAAACGATAATAAATTAAATATCAATTTCATTGATAACGTTTTATTTTTGGATAAGGCAACGTTTTATTTAAACGGGCATCGTAACTGGCGTAACGGGGATTATTTAAAATCCAAAATCTACACTAACAGACCCGATAATATCCAGGACCTAACAGCCCGAATCAAGCAGAAAATGCAGAACGTAACACCCGCTATGCTATAAAATGTTAAAGACAAATTTGTTACCAGGTTAAGTCATTGTTTAGTGGTTAATGGAGAACAATATTAAAATTTATTGTAAATATTTCTTGGTTTGTTTTTGTTAAAGTGTACATTTAGTTTTCTTAATTATTTTGTGGATAATAAATTGTCATAAAAAACTTTTGCCACCTTGTGCCAAAATAAATCAACTTGGGATACATTTTGGAATCAGCTCAGCAAGGAAAATCCGCTCATTGAAAGAAGGTGTCTTTCTTTTTAAAAAGCTGTTGCTGGTGCTCAAAGGTTATTTTAGTAAATTAAAATTAAAAATCGACCATTTTCGGAATCTTTTCGTATTACTGTTTATTTAGCTACTAATGAATTTATCCTTATAAACGCACTGTTTTTAGATAAAGGGTGTCCAAATAGCGTAGTAAAGTTCTTGTATTCCGTTGTTAAATAGATAAGTAAAAATTGTTAAGCATCTTAAGATGCATAATCCAAAACTATTTATACAAATAAAGGGTAACTTTAAGTTACCATAATTTGTAAAATACTATACTCCATGCAAAAATTGTCTCAGGAGACAAGATGGAATATAAAGTAAAAAATAGTGAAACCATTAAAAAAATGGTTGTTTGGTTAGGTTTGGAGTGATAGAGTATTTATTTATATTTATACCCTGTGTATTTATTTAAATATAATTTTGGATTTTATCACTAATGAAAGTAAATGCACTTCCATCGATGCTATTAAATTTTTTAAACATCTAAGCGGAGTACAAAGTAAAAACAAGAGAGATCATACATACATACATAAATATAGTCACGCTTTTTTTCCGTAGTGGTAGGCAAAGACCACTTCCTTCCATTTGCTATGGTTTTTACACACATCTTTTGCTTTCTTAACTTTCATCAGTGCTCTCATACATGATCGTCAGTTTTTAGTACTCTTGACCTGGCCCTTCTTTAAAACAATGTTGATCCGATCAAGATATGTTCACCAAAGTTCACCTCTATCGACTTGTCTATTCACACTCGCCTTATGAATTTGTTTCGTCAATCTTTCTTAATCCATCCTTTCTACGTGTTCAAACCACCTAAGCTTTTCTTTATCTATCTTTGTAACCACATATTCTTTTATACCACATCGTTCTCTTATCTCACTATTCTTTACTTTATCCAACCGAGTCAATCCGGTTTTACTTCGCAGACTACTCATCCGCAGCATTAATCCTATTTTTATGCTTCTTCTGCCAAACCCAACATTTACTACTGCCACGTCTTTTTCGTTCTCTAAAGAGTACTCTGCTAGCGGTTTCTCTACTGGCAAATTATGCCCGAGCTCAGCCGTAGAGGGTAGAAGAAAAAAATATAAAAGTGAGCTGCGCCACCGACTTAGACGGTATAAGCCGGAAATCCCTAGATCTTATAGCCACTAGCAGAGCTACAAGATAAACAACTAAGATTATGGTGAACCAAATAAAATTATAGCAAAAATATGTTGGATACTTTACTCACACAATAGATAATTAAGGTACACAGTTCAATAGCAACATCATAACAAATATAGTCAAAATTAACAGCTATGGTTAAAATTTCCTTGCTAAAACAAACCAAAAATGTAAAATTTACAACTTTATAAAATAACCAGAACAGAAGTATGAGTAACAGACTTTACCAAGTTACAAAAAAAAGTAAAAAATAAATAGTTTCCAACAATGTACTATATTAATAAACTAAAACAGAACGTAATAGTGGTGTCAGAATGAGTCACTGCGTTATATATTTAAAAATAAATCACTGATAACCTTTGGGTATACGAATTCACATGTACTCCTGTGGCCTACTCCTAGGCCTACTCCTGGGGCTGGTTTGATTATGGGGCGGCACCGGCTAGTTAACAATGGCTTCTCTCAAATAAATTCCGACAACGGTTATTTAACTCGACACCAAAACTCCAAAAATATCCACAACAAAGGCAAGACAAAATGGTCAAGTTAAACTTGCACCGGTGCGGCACCGGTTAGTTAACAATGGCTTCCCTCAAATAAATCCCGATAACGGTTATTTTAACTTGACGCCAGAAATCCAAAAATTTCCACAACAAACGCAAGACAAAATGGTCAAGTTAAAAATCAAATGGTTTTTCTTCAAAATCCAATTAAGATGGCCCAAATACAGCCAGATATGAAAGAAATCCCATAGAGGTTCTGCACACGTGCTAATAACACACCGTCCCCAACAACTTTCACCGACACCTGACTTCCAAGACTCTCAAAACACGAATGCCGCTCCTATCCCGAAAATCAAGAAAAATGGCGCGGAATAAACGTCAACCCACAATCTTCTCAAATCTGTGCCTCGTCCGTGTGGATATCCAGTCCCATCCACACAGAAATTGCAAACCAAACGATAATCCTACCACTACAAGTTATGCAACATTATCTACAACGAATGATATATTTGGGTTACAGCACAGTGTACTATATGCAACAAGGAATACGAAACTAATCTGAGACAATTATAATGAACGGTAGAAGGGCAAAAATAGGCACGTGACACTACCATACATAAGTGTAGGAACCAACACACCTCTATGCACAGCCAGACGTGCCTTTTTTGACACTTTCTGGCTGTTTATAAAGCTATGCAGTGCCCCATTCATTTGTTTTTCTGACAACACTTTTCTCTCAATGTCACTGTCATACTTTCCATCTCTCGTAAACTTTGAACCTAAGTACACAAATTTGTTTACTTTTTTCACTCTTTCTCCCTTAATCAAAACTTTACAGTTTGTTATGCTTTCTTCTCTCTCAAAACCAATTAATTTTATTTTGTTTACATTTATTTTCATCTCTTTGATTTTCAGGGATTATGCATAACATTAACCATCGCTTGCAACTCCTCTTCAGATGACGCTAATATGACTTGATCATCGGCGTAAAGAAGGCATTTGACGATCAAATCATTCATTTTTAATCCATACGCACTTTTTTTCAAATCTTTTAAACAAGAGAGATCAAAAGTACAATACTCTTGTTTTAAAAATTTTAAAAAAGTTTGTTAAAATTACAGATTAATTTCAGCACTCTATTAATTTCTTTGGTTTTAATTAAATTAGTCTCGAGCCGTCCCTGAGCGCAAACGTTGAAAACCGTTAAACGCTCCATGCGAGTTCTTAAAACAACTCTTCCCCTTTTACCGCGCTGTATTCGAGTCGCTTTGGGCGAGTCAAGCAGTATCCTTTAAGACGCCGATCAGAGTTGAGGTCGGTAAATTCCCATTCATTCTATGATTAAAGCGATTGATTTTTCGCAACATTCATTTACCGATTAAGGCGATCTGGTTTTATATTTGTCTATGACATTCAAATTATTTCGGTGTTTGTATCTTCCAATTCATCGAGTTAAGAAGGGTGAATTTACGTAACAAGGGCAATTCATTAATGGTACAAGTGCATAGTGTATATTGAAAAGAGAAATATTTTAGTGTCAAATAAAATTTAAAAAATCAGCAATCTGTGATTTAACCAGTCCACTATTATCGAAGTAAAGTATAATTTCCCATGTACGGAAAAAGAAAGTATGACCCCTATCCGTATAAAGTTTATTTAGAAAAGTGGACTACAACCAACTATTAAAGAAGTTAAAAGGTGTGCGACAAGCACACAAAGCCAAACTTACACTGTTGGTCAACTGTAACCAATTTCAAAGACTGACACCTCTTAACCCCTAATACTGCAATTAAAGTAAAGCATAGTGCGTCACTGAATAGTGTACACTGAATTATAAGATTGGCTGATACTTATTTAGGTTAGGATTTTTTTGGATACACATTAATAATAAGTCTTCTACACTGGTTTTATTTCTGTAAGTATCAAAAGATGTCATAAAAAATAAAAAAGCACGAACACAAACCAAAAATAATACAAAGATGAACAATTTAAAAAAAAAGTTTTGAAGTATTTTTTTAAATATTGTAGATTTTGGTTAAAGTAAATTAATAAAAAAATTAAAACACAATGCATTATGTTTCTGATAATTATTAATTATTCTGGTAATAACTAGACCTTACAACTTTTGTATTACTTAAGTACTTTATACAACTTTAATGTTTGGGACTTATATATTTTTTTAATGTATTCACTGCCATGTTTATAATAATACCACTACTATATTACCATTTTACAACCTTTAAACATTTTTACTATATGTTTTTCCACCAGGAGGTGGGACTGTTATCGCTCGGCTTTGCAAAGAAAAACGTTCGCAGCAGGACTGCAAAAACGACTGAGGTTATAGCTTACTCAGCAACATCGGCAAAGGCATTAATTCGGCTAAACAGAGCCTACTCGGACTGGTATAACATCGAAAAATGTGCTAGACAGGGATGCGTGACTTTACCATGGCTGTTTAACTTAATCAGAGATAGTTGTTTAACTTATTTGAAAGAGTACGTATAGATTGACAATGAATAATTTAATAGTCAAAGGCCTTCTTTACGCCTATAATTAGGTCATAAAGCATAGTCTGAGAAGGAGTTTTAGGCGATGGTTAATTTTATGCATGATTTTCCAAAAATTAAATTGAATTAAAGTGAAATTAAACGTATACAAGACTACAATAATGGTCTTTAAAAAAAAGAAAGCGTGACAAACTACGAGGTGCTGTTTAAAGGATGCCACGTCTTTTTTCGTTCTCTATAGAGTACTCTGCCAGTGGTCTCTCTACTGGCAAATTATGCCCGAGCTCAGCCGTAGAGGGTAGAAGAAAAAAAGAAAATAAAAGTTAGCCGCGCCATCGACTTAGACGGTTCAAGCCAGAAACCCCTAGGTCTTATAGGCACTAGCAGAGCCACACGATAAACAACTAAGATTATGGTGAACCAAATAAATAAAATTATAGCAAAAATATATTGGATACTTTACTCACACAATAAATCAAAGTACACAGCTCAATAGCAACATTATAACAAATATAGTCAAAATCAACAGTCAACAATAAATCAAGGTACTCAGTTCAATAATAACATTATAACAAGTATAGTCAAAATCAACAGCCAACAATAAATCAAAGTACTCAGTTCAATAATAAACTTATAACAAATATAATCAAAATCAACAGCTAACAATAAATAAAAAATTCAAAGTTTACGATTCCATAAAATCACCAAAACAAAAGTAAGAGTAACAAACTTTACCAAGTTACCAAAAAAAACGTATACAAGTCAACTTTTTAATAATACTTAATCAAACGATCACATAAGGCTGCTAATTTACTCACGTTTTTTTACCAAATACATAAAGATTTACACTGTTAAAACAATCGAGATTATTTAAAAATATTTCTTTTTTACAATGGCTGTCCTTCAAAATATCAATATTGTAGGATATTTACAAATAAGTATGAAGAAAACATTTTTACTTGGACACAAAGAACTATTGAGAAGATTACTTTAATCAAAGTTTAGCCTTGGCATATTATCCAATGCAATAAATAGTTTTCAACAGTGTACCATATTAATAAATTAAAACAAAACTTAATCTTGGTGTCAAAAACAAACGTCGTTTAAATATTCTAAAATAAATCACTTGTAACCTTTGGGTATACGAATTCACTACTCCTGTGGCCGGTTTGATTATGGAACGGCACCTGCTAATTAACAATGGCTTCCCTCCATCAAATCCCGCATGCGGTTATTTTAACTCGACACCAAAATCCAAAATATTAACAACAAAGGTGAGATAGAATGGTCAAGTTAAAAATTAAATGGCTTTTCTTCAAAATCCAATTAAGATGGCCCAAATACAGCCAGATATGAAAGAAAAACCGTAAAGGTTTTGCACACGTGTTAATATCAAATCGTCCCAAAAATTCTCACCCCACCACTCCCAAGACTGCCACCAAAACGACTGACTACCTCCCAGGCCGGATATCAAGAAAAATGACACGGAGCCGACGTCAACCCACAATATTCACAAATCTATGTTCCACACTTAGAATCGCGCTTGGTTGTGTTGATAACCAGCCCCATCCACACAGAAAATGCAAACCAAACAATAATATTACACACAACAATCGAGGCCAAAAACCAAAGCAAAATCTAATAACAAAAACCCCCACTCAATCTCCATCGATTAACAAAAATGTCACAGCCATTAACAATCAAATCCTATCACTACAAGGTATGCAACAGTATTTACAACGAATAATATATTTAAATTACAACAAAATACGGTAAGCGAAACTATTTACGAGTACCTGAGGAATACAAAACTATCAGAGACCCAATTATAATGGAACTGTAGAAGGGAAAAAATAGGCACGTTACAAGGAGAAAGAGTGAAATATGCGAATAAGTTTGTATCAGAGGTAGATTTACCAGCAGGCTAAAAAGACTTTAGCATAAGGCAGCAGATTTAAAAGCGACAAATTTGGGAACCATATTTACCGAATGTACATTCATTACCCTGCGTTCTATTGACGATTCATGCTAATGAGTATGCCCTCTACCATTAACGATTATAATTAACGCATGGCCTATAGAATCGTATGTTTACATTGTTCGCCTTATGCTTACTGTTCAATTTGTTTAACATAGAAGTATTTAGTTGTTGCTTGGAAGTCAAATATCTTTATTAAAAATATAAATAATTATTGTTGTGAACCTCACTGCTCTTTTTGGGTGAAGAAAAATCCAGAAATCAGTTTTTATACCATCCCAAAAACAGGCAAATCCAGACAAACAGGCAAACATTTAACAGTCTATACTTAGAAATTGTGTAAATCCGTATTTAGTTTCTAAACTTTGATTGAAAGTACACGAGATAGGAAAGTATGACTGTGACATTAAGCGAAGGGTGTTGGTTGGGAAATAAATAAATTGGATCCTGCATCTCTATATAAGTAGCCAGAACGTATCAAAAAAGTAACGACTGGCTGTACATAGAGGAGTGCTAGTACCTATACTTATGTATGGTGGTGAATGTTTAGTGTGGCAGAAGAAGCAAAAAAGTAAGATTAATTCTGTGGAGATGAGTAGTCGAAAAAGTAAAGCTGGAGTTACTAATAAATAAAGTAAAAATAGTGTGATAAAGGAAAGTTGGGGTGTAAAAGAAGATGTATCATTAGAAGTCAAGCGAATCTTATTCAGATTGGAATTGTTTTAAAAAAAGGCTAGGTTAAAAGTACCAGCAACCGACGAGCATGTATAAAAGCACTAATGAAAATAAAAGAAAAAGATGTGTGCAAGAACCAAGTGAAAAGAAGTGGTCTCTGCTTTCTCCTACGGGAAAAGGCGTGACTATATGTACGTATGTTTTCCCATGAGATAAACAAAACATTTACGTCATTGTTAATGTTTTGTTAAAAATAATAATTGGCTATTCAATTTTATGCGCGCAAGTCAGTATAGTGCTCGTTGACTATACAACAAAGATATTCGACTGTAAAAAGAATTATTAGAACAGAGTACCTTTTGAAAGTGGCATAAGGCAAAATCAGGTTGCCGGTGAAATGGGTAATAGGTAACTACTACTACTTTATCCACGTTATTAAGAAGAGACAGATGTATCAGAAGGGCACAGTAATCATGTCGTTTTACAACCCCTGTGCACGACCTTTTTTTACAACTTAATATAAACTTGTAAATGCTTTACTTAAAGGTAAAAAACAGATACATACTATTGAAGTTTTGGCCAATTGTCTGTTATCGATTGCATAAAAATCACCTTCGCACCTGTCAACCTTTGAGGGCTCAACCGTTATCATGGGGTAATTAGGAAGTACGACTTTTGTAGACAGAAGAACATTCTTTATGGCCAAATAAAAATTGGACAACTGTTCTTGTCATTAATAAATCCAGATTTGTAGTTTGTCCTGACTCCAAAAGGATACGTGTGTGGAGAGAGCCTTGCAATGCATCGTTCAGAAAGTGAACTCTTTTTAAAGGTTAACAATTATGGTCTAAGGAGGAACAAGTATCGAGGAAAAAACCGACCTTATTCTGTTGGTAAAGTTTTAAAATGGTAGATCGTAGGTTTGTGGATCGGATACTGGCACTGTAGCGGCCATACGGACAGTTTATACACAGACGAAGAAATGGAAATTTCCCATTTTTAATTCCTCAAAACTCCCACGACTAATTTCACTAAAGACCTTTTTAATCCCAAGTCTTGTTCTTTTCAAGAAAGCACGTATACTGCCCTAATCTTTACAACCCTAAGTTTTGTCCCTTTTCAAAAAGCACGTATACAAGCCTTACCTTTATGATTAGAAGCTTCTTTTCTTTTCAGCTACTCACGTACACTCGCAGTAGCAATGTTAATCTCTATAACTCTAAAAATTCCTTTCTGCCAAATTAGGCATTCTCTAAAACCATCATAAAACCAACGACCTGGGGGATGATGATAAAAAGGACAGTCAGAGGTACACGAAGTCAGTCAGTTTCCGACAGCCAGTCTCTTAACGGCCTCCGTCACAGTCTCTCAACGAACTCCAAAAGTCTCTCGACGAACTTCAGCACGACGCACATCGCCTCTCTTGCCAAGTTTTGTTTTTGTTTTAATAAATACACTTAGTTAACAGTAATTCGAATTGTGCATCATTTTCCTAACACTTATCACACAAATATCCCAAAGCACCATTTGTTGTCCTTACTTTGCTTACATGTATGACAATGCCAGACTACACTCGTCAAAAGTTGCAATGGTATTTTCAAAAAACAACATTATTGATGTGTTACTATGGCCACCACAGTTCCTAGACTTAAGTCTCATTAAGATCATACGGGATATGCCTCAAAGAAAAGTTTTTTGTATAAAAAGGCCAAAAAAGCAATAAAAGAACATTTTTTGCTTGGAAACGCTTGAAATAAGATACCCCAACAAAACAGATTATTGAATTAAAGTGTAATTACTAGTTTTCTTACATTTTTAAAATTTTTATGTTTTTAGAAAAATTAATTTAGTCTTTTCCTGTTTTTCCTTTTTTTTATTGGGCACTTTACAAGTCAAATTTGTGTTTTGCTTTAAAAAAGTTAAGGAAGTTCATAAATTGAAAGATTGTGTTTTAACATACATATAGTCACGCCTTTTTCCCGTTGGGGTAGGCAGAGACCACTTCCTTCCACTTGCTACGGTTCTTACACACATCTTTTGCTTCCTCCACTTTCATTAGTGCTCTCATACATGCTGGTCGGTTGTTGTACTTTTGACTTTTAACAAATTAGAATTAAATGTTTTTTTATGTAAGTGTTTGTTTGCCCTTTTGCCTAATACTTTGCAGTCTTAAACATTAAAAACCACAATTTGAGGTTGTGTACCATTTTAATTTCATTAAAAATTAAAGTACATACGTTAATAACGATTATGCTTTCCTCTAATATCTATTACAGTTAAACAACGCCTCTGCATACTTTTAATAAGGTTATTGAAGTATCCTTAATTGATTTGTCTACAATTTGATTTGTCTAAGTTTTTGAAGAGTCTGTGGGGGTGGTTAATGGAAATTCAAGGGTCTTTATAGTTGGTCCCAAACATGCTCGTTGCGATTGAGGTCGGGCGAAAAAGAAAGCAATGCCAAATGCGGGATACCATGGAAGTTCAAAGCATCTTTGACTACTCTTGTACTAAAAATAGGGAAGTTGGTCCAATATTTGCATGAAACTAACGTATAACATTGGTAATAACTTGCACGTAAATCTGCCTAGTCATGTTCTCATCAAGCACTAACAATTTTGTACTCCCATTAAAAGAAATGCCTTCTCAAACAGCAACTTTACCACCCCTGAACGAATGATTTTCCTGCACTGCTCTTTAATTTCTAGACACTGGAGGAAGAGTCCATACACAAACACGCTAACTATTAAAAAACCGTCCATACCTCGACTCATCCTTAAACAATGCGAACCTCCATTCATAATTTCAATTCACATGTTCATTAGCTTATGCCAATTAAGCACACATATGAATTTGTGTTAATGGAACTCTTTTCAAAAGGCGTCTTGAATGTAATTTAACATCGTGTAATCTTCAATTGAAATCAAACACCAGAAACATCCAAAAGACGCTGTTGTATGATCCGACAAGTACTCAGAGGTTCTCTACGGGTATGCATGTCAGATACCGATCTTGTGCGGGGGTGGTAACCCCTGGTCGTCCACTTCTAGGTCTTTCTATCATGTTTTTAGTTGCTCGATTTCTACGGAGAAGCTGCGAAATGACACTTTCACTGACTTAGAAAATGTCCGCCACTTCTATCTGAAGACGACCCACCTTAATTATTATTATTATTAATATTATTATTATTATTATTATTATTATTATTATTATTATTATTATTATTATTATTATTATTATTATTATTATTATTATTATTATTATTATTATTATTATTATTATTATTATTATTATTATTATTATTATTATTATTATTATTATTATTATTATTATTACATGATAATGGCAGAGGATCAAGTCCTGTTTTGCCCATAATAAGTTACAAAATATAAATAAAACAATAACTGACACTAAACCTAATAAACTTAAAATTAAAAATATAGGTGTCTATTTGATTTTTAAAAGTATTAACATTTTCTGAATTAATTATTTGCTGAGGTAGACCATTCCAAATATCAACATTTCTGCTACTTATAAAGTTTTGCCTGTAACGAGTTTTAAAAGGCTCTTTCTTCAGCTTTAAGGAGTGCCCACGGAGATGGTCGTCTAAATGGAGGGGGAAAGCTGCTTAAAGGTCACTGAAGATAAATTTTAAAATTCGAAAGGAAATTATAAAGTCACCTCGGAGACGTCTTTTTTTGAATGTTGTGAGGTTTCCCATGAATAATCTCTCTTCGTACGTAGGTCTAACACGGCCAAAACACAATCTGGTTGCGCGTCTTTGTACTTTTTCCAGCATTTCACGATCTCGAACTAAATTTGTATACCACGAAGTGTATGGGTCGAACATAGCACTTGTAAAGTTTGCAGTATGTTTTGAAAGAAGCTTTAGAGAAAGTTTTTTGTATTAGGAATAATTTAAAATTTTCGCGTTTACATATTTGAGAAATATGATCACGCCACGTAAGTTTCGAGTATACTAATAAACCAAGGTCGTTATGTGATGAGACCGTACTTAATGTCTGTCCACTGATGGAATACGGATTTTGCGTGTTATTTTTTCCGACGTGTAACACGATACACTTATCAATGTTCAGAGGCATCAACCAATTGGAACACCATTCTTGTATTTTATCGAGATCATTCCGCAAACTTAGATAACTGATGTTGGGATTTCCGTAGAGATTTGTGTCGTCAGCGTAAGCCGAAATTGAGCTTGACAGACAGTATCAAAGATCACTGGAATTTACGATGAAAAGTAAGGGTCCAAGAACGAAACCTTGTGGAATACCGCTAGTTAGGGGTCTTTCCTCGGAGAATTCTTGTCCAACTCTGACTTTGAATAACCGGTTTGTTAGGAAGGCTGAAAACCATTTGTTAAGAGTACCTCTTATGCCAAGATGATCGAGCTTTAGTAGAAGTCTACGTTTTGGCACCCTGTCAAAGGATTAAGAAAAGTCAAGGTAATATTATGTGTAAAGGATGTCTGTCATCGAGTTCTTTAGACCAATCGTTGGTACAGTGTAGTAAATTGGTTAAGGTTGATCGACCCTTCATGAAACCATGTTGAAAGTTTGGGATTACATTTTCCCGCAACAAAAAGTCGACTATTTGGTCGGCAACAATGAATTCCATTACTTTGGAGACAATGGGTAAGAGGCTTATGGGACGGTAATTGTTAGGATCCAATTTATTGCCTTTTTTAAATATTGGAGTGACTGATGCTAATTTCCAGGTTGGCGAAATACAACCTTCCGAAAATAAGGAGTTCATGATTTTGGACAGCGGATATGATAACGTGTGAGCACATTTTTTAAGATATAATGCAGTCAATCCATCTAGACCTGGGAAGGAATCGGTTTTAAGATGTAGCATGCGATCTAGAATTTGGTTTTGAGGAAAGGTGATATTGTAAAGTGATGCTTCGATACGAGGTCCTAACAAGGCTGGTAGTGCATCAACGGGTGGTTCGTTTGTAAAAACGTTAGCGAAAGACAAAGCAAGAATTTTAGATGTTTCGTAATCAGAGCAAAGGTTTCCATCTTCTTGTTGTAAAGATGGGGTGGTAACTTTTAAAGAAAGCGATGTGCAAATGTATTTATAAAACTTTTTGCTGCTACCACTGTTGACAATGTTTTTTCTAGAGCTAGATGGTTGCTCTTTCAGTCGGTTAGAAAAACTTCTATGTGTTAGGAAGTCAGAGAGATTAAAAGACTGTTTATATTTTTTCCATAAGTTTCACTTGTGTTTCAGCATCTGTAGAAGTTCCCAGTTAATCCTTGCTTTTAGTTTGTTATGGTGTGATTTTCGTTCGGTAGTATTCTCCTCGAGACAATGAGTTGTGATAGAGTGAAATCTGTTCCATAATGATGTACAATTGTTTGAGTCACATAATACTTCATCCCACTCGATTTGAGACAGATAATGATTGACTTTTGCATAATCTGTTACCTTGAGTATTGGATAGTTACGTTCTTTTCCGGAAAGAGGTATGTTCAGTTGAATTTTTGTAGTTAAGCATATCATGATCGGATTTTCCTACCGGAGAACATACTTCCAAAGATGATATTAACTGGTTATCATTTGTAAATATGGGGTCGAGAGTCTATGGAACGTTATTGATTCGAAAGCGGGTGCGTTCGTGTATGAGTTGGGTTAAATTTCTGCTTAGAACAAAATTCATAAAAGCGTTTCTCGAGTTTATACCTTTAGGAACATTTACTACTGGCCAAACAATATCTGGAAAATTAATATCTCCAATAATTATGACGTTCTGCAGAATAGAAAATTCCTCGAAATTTTCTAAACAGGTAATATCATCGACAAGCTGTGTGTCGCCTGGACGGTAAACGCAAATAAAATTAAATCAGTTAGAGCGTTTGGAAATTTTTACAAGAAGAATATCAATATGCGACCCTGCTATAGTTCGACAAGTTACTGAAAAATTGTGCGTTATATTTTGCGATAAATATATGCAAACACCACCGCCGGCACGGTTTTTCCTATCAGATCTGTAAATAGTATAGCCAGAAATATTAATAAGAGAGTCTGGAATTGAAGGTTTTAATCAAGTTTCACCTATAAGGATTATATCAGGTTTTAGTAATTGGAATCAGCATATGAATTCGCTATATTTAGCCATAAGCGAGCAAAGATTTGTGTAAAAAGAGACCATTCGACAAAGGATGTAGGAGAAGTGCTATTGGCGAAATAAAACGATTTTAGAAATGCTGTTGACGTATTTGATTGTTACATTGTCTTCACCATTTTGCGTGCGGGAATTTAGTTGTGTACGGAGATCCTTCAAGTATTGTTGCTGTACTGGTATCTTGTCATCAATTATCGTCAAGCCTCTATTGCCTGTATGTTCCAAAAGTTTCTTCTTGTTATTTAATACGTACTTAGCATCAGATTTATTATTATTATGAACTTTAATAATCTGGGATACTGCTCATTTGGCTTGCCTGTTCGATAAAAAGCTGTTGGTTTTGCCTGTGAATTAACCGCATTTAGTACCTCATCAATTTTGTTTCCGTCGTAATCTTTTTTTGCCTGGATATCACCATTAAGTTCGGATACATCCTTAAGGGCCCTGATATGTGTATCAAATTTATCTTGCATTTCTGCTTTTAAGTCCAATAAGATTTTCTTAAGATCTAAGCTATTGGTTAAATTTGAGGAGCAGATATTATATAAAATGGTTATCCGCGAACTTTTTGTCTGGTAATGCAATCGTTTGTAGACATTCCGGTGCATTCAATGTGTATAGGTTGCTTACAGCCATCACACTAAAGCGCGCTGTTTCATCGACCACCGGCTTAGCAGGCATGTTTAACTTTTTGTAGAATTAGCTGATAAGAAAAAGGTACAATAATAAAAATCACGTGCTCACAATTTCTCCAAACTGCACTTTCCAGCAAATATTTACTAAAGTTTTTATCATAAACTATTACTAATCAGTAACAGAACTGGTTGACGAAATAACGTTGTTTTTTATTGATTAGTACTACAGAAATACTTAATAATTTTGGAGCACGAGAAAATAAATGTTGTTTCACTTACACGTTGTGGTGTATGTCCAATAGTTTTATCCGCACAAAGTTTACGTACCTCTAGGCATTATTCAAAACAAAATTTTTAATTACAGTTGACTAAATAAAGTGGGAGACAATAAATTTTTGAAAATACAGAAGTAAACAACTTGCGTTAAACTTAAAACCTTATCAACTTGGAAACAGAATAACTAGTCAGATAAGCAAGTAAACATTTAATATATTGTAGTCAAAACCTTGGTGAATAAAACAGTTAAGAATTTTCGACATAAATCCAATATTTGTAAAATTTCCTTACTTTTGTGAAGCAGTTTATTTAAAAAAATCAAAGTCTTAAAAAAATTACATTATCTCTGGACATTGCGGTTCTAAGTACAATATTTCATTATTTTTTCATATAAATTTTTATGAGCAGCCAGCAGTATCAAAAAAAGGAAGTCTGGCTGTGCATAGAGGTGTGTTGGTTCCTACACTTATGTATGGTAGTGAATGTTGGGTTTAGCAGAAGAAGCATGAAATAGGATTAATGCTGCGGAGATGAGTAGTTTGAGAACTATAGCGGGAGTGCCTCGGTTGGATAAAGTAAAAAATGGTGAGATAAGAGAACGCTGTGGTGTAAAAAAAGATGTGGTTACAAAATTAGATAAAGGAATGCTTAGATGGTTTGAACACGTAGAAAGGATGGATGAAGGAATATTGGAGAAACAAATTTATAAGGCGCCTACCCCTACGAGAAAAAGGCATGACTATATGTATGTATGTATGTAATTTTTAATGTAAAAAGCAAAAATCTTAAATTTTTGTAAATGAGGTAACTTTTTTTCGGTATTCTACTGATGTCACATTATATTACTTGATTAGCAATAAACGAAAAGACCTTAATAAACGTCAACTTATCAGTTTCAGTTCCATGCAAAAATAATTTACTTAACAAAATGAATGTAATCGACACATAATCGGATTTTTGTAATTATTTAAAAAAATAGTTTTATTGGTCGAATTGTTGAATCTTTATTAAGAATAAAAATGTATGATAAACTTACATAGTTAGGACAGCTACACGATTTACAATCATCAGGACATGCCATTATGAATTTGACAGTTATTTATAACCAAATTTATAAACGGAAACAACAATGATAGCTGACACATAGTAAATAATTATAAATATTAATTGTAAAGAGAATCTTAAAAAGACTTTTAAAAGATCACTTGTAAGATTTTTTATCCAAATATGACCAATGGTTTTTAATGGACAAGAAGTAATGAGAATGATTAAAAAAATTACATCCAAGATTTTTTATTCGTCCAAATTTATTGCGTTTCCTCAGAATTAATATTCTTTCCCTAGAATACAATTATTTTAAGGTATTTTTTAGTATTATAAAGACTTATACTTAGTTTCCGGTATAGCCTTCAATATGGTAGCGTATTCTCTTGTATTGCTTCTATTGGCTTAAAACAGTGTCAACGAGCACGCTGACTATCAGAAAATCGTCCATACCTTGGCTTATCTATAAACAATGCGGACCTTCATACAGCATTTCATTTACATGTTTATTAGCCCACGCCAATCAAGCACGCATATGAATTTGTGTTAATTGAACTCATTTCAAAAGTCGTCGTGAGCGTAAGTTAACCTCGAGTTATCTTCGACGTACTGTTTTAATTAAAACCGAAACACCAAAAGCATGCAAAAGACGCTGTTGTATGATCCGACAAGTACTTAGAGGTTCTCTACGGGTATACACTGTCAGATAACGATCTTGTGCGGGGTTGGTAACCCTTGGTCGTCCACTTCTAGGTCTTTCTATCACTTTTCAGTTGCTCTATAACTAAGGAGAAGCCACGAAATGACACTTTCACTGACTTGGAAAACGTTCGCAACTTCTCTCTGAAGACAACCCGCCTCAATCATACCAATAGCCCTATTAGCTTTATCCCTACTAGGTTAACGTCTAGGCATTATTCAAAAAAAAAAAAAAATTAAATCACAGTTGACTTTATGAAGTGGAAACATTATCTGATGTAAAATTCTTAACAATACAAAAAAAGGACTTGCCTTAAACTTAAAAACGTATGAAAAAAAAACTAGTCAGATACGCAAGTAAACATTCAATATATTACAGACCAAACCTTGGTGAATAAAACATTTAAAATTTCTTTAACATATATCCAATATTTGTGAACTTTCTCAACTTTTATGGAACAATTCATGCAGGAAACCCCCAGAGTTGACAAAAGGACCAAGCCTGGGCCCGTACTGGTAAACCTAGCTTTGGGGTACCTGTATTGACCCATGCGTGGGCCAGGCTGCTTAACCCAGCTTCAGCCATGCCAATGAATATCCGAGCTTGGGCCAAGACTATCTGACCCAGCCTTGGCTATGCCAATAATTAGCCAAACTTGGGCCAGGCCTGGGTAACCCAACTTTGTTTGGACCAAGACTGGATAACCCAGCCTTGGTCATGCCAATGATTACCCAAGCTCGGGCCAGGCCTGGGTAACCTTGCCGTTTAATGGGGACCCAAGTTGAAGCCGTTCGGTTACATACGGCGTGATTCAAGTATTTTCGTTTAACGCCCCATAGCCAGCCATACTTGTTTTCATTACGTGTCAGGTCAATCCGAGCTTCAGCTGTTCCGTCAGTTTTTTTTATGATAAGTTTTCAAGTTATATTTCTTATTATTTATTACTACTAAAAGTAATCATGTCTGCTGCGTACCTTAGAGATAAAATAAGCAAGTTATAGTCAACTTCTGGTATAACCGAAAGTAGTTGAGGTTCTAAATATTTTAGATCAATTTGGCATGTCCGAAAACCTTACACCTCAAATTTTCAGATTTTAATTATGTCAAGTTTCTCTAAAACGTCTAATTGGAACTCCAAAAGAATCAGCCTGTAGTATTTAACTTTGCAGTTTTCTTTCTTTTTATATTATCTATTGGAGTTTCGCGACAAGTTGACTAACAATAATTTGCAAGCATTGCTTCTGATTATTTCCCGTTGTGACGCTGCCCTATGAGCAATATATCGTAATAAAACCTTTATCTGATACTGCTTCAAGATTTTCGGAAACAATATAATGTATGTAAAAGTCTAAAAAATGAATTTAAAAGGATCTAGATGATTTCCCGGTAGTTTTAATTTTTATGTTTCCAGTAAAATTATGACACACAAGCGGTGTTTGCTGTTTTTTTTAGCTTTATATAGAGTGGTGATATAAATATTTTTCACTTTGAACTTTGCAAATCATTGGTATTTTGTAATTATTGCAAAATAAAATTTGCTGCACAATCAAAACAATATTCTAATCCACATACATTTTTGTTTCATGCATCAATATAATTTAAAATTTACCAAAATATCCGGTGTAAATCAAAGAAGTCTGTTCCCTCCACTTATGCTTAGTATTAAATGTTGGGTTTGACAGAAGAAACATAAAAGTAAAATTGATGCTGCGGAGATAAATAGTCTAAGAAGTATAGCCAGTGTGATTATGGTGAATAAAGTGAAAACAAGTAAGATAAGGGAACGCTGTGGTATAAAAGAAGATGTGATAACAAAGATATGTGTAAAAACCGTATCAAGTGAAAGGAAGTGGTCTCTGCCTATCGCTTGTAAATTCGGAAAAAAAAAATCGGACATTGGCAGTTTTTGCTAAAAATTTAAAATAAAGTGTGCTATAACCTTGACACACATTTTATTTAAATTCAAAAATACATTCAAACTTCATTTTATATTAATCAAAACCGTAACTGTAAATATTCTCGTCAATATTGATAGTAGTCGCAGACTGGTTACATTAAGTTTGTTATAAAAATGGACACTAGCTTGGTTGGTCAAAAAAGCTGAAAGAGCTATTACACCTTTTATTTTGACATTTTTTATTGGTAATGGCTCTTTATACAATGATTTTAGATTAACATGTTCGGGTAAAACTTTTTTATTTTAAACAGCACATTGTATCCATGATCCTGAATAAGTATTTTTAGTTTTAACGTATTCAGAATCGGCAAATATTTCTATCATGCTTTTTGAATGCCTAACGTTGGTCGCAATTATTTAGTTATTAGTAAAATATTACATTGTTTACAGGGTAAGAAAAGCCTAACATTCCTGAACGACTGTGAAGATTGCTAAGTCGTGGCGCAAGCCGCGTCATTATGTTCTTTTATTTAAGTTATTTAACTGCAGTTTTTAAAACAGTTTCAATGTAAACCGATAAATATTAAGTTTAATTCAAGTCAAAAACCAGTGACAACTTTCTAACGATACAAGAGGCATGAAATTGTAAAAATTATGTTCTCGGTGTAAAACAAATTGCTCCATGTATTAATTTTCATATAATATTGATGACAATTGTGTTGTTTTATTTAATTAATACAAAATCACGGCGATAAATCCCAAAAAGAACCCTTGGCAAACTTACAGCAGGTAGGAGCATCGAATCAGCCACGACCCGAGCCATTGAAGAGAATTTAACATTACATCGTAGCGGAAGGCAACATCATCAGCGAGACTCAATTCCCTTTCATTCTTTTCAGCGAGAGCACGACATCATGTCCACGAGGTTAAGACAGCAGGTCGATTCCCCCTCATCCTTCTCAGCGATAGCACGTCGACATCTACAAGAGGTTCAGGTCAAAAAGCCACCCACAGTCCACCCCCTTCTATTTGCAGCCCGCCGACACCTTTCTTCTATTACTTACACCACACACTTTAATAGCAACATCTACAAATTATTCCTTAAATGGGCTCCACAAGTCTTTAACCTCACATGCTTCATGTAGGTACACTGTCAAATTTCTTGATCAATTTATTTACGAACTCCTCGTCTATACCTTCTTTTTGCAAATTCTTGCTACGACGCTACGACCTGCACATATTACGACCTAATGACTTGATAAATCGCTACTAAATATCGCTTTAATCGCAAATTTAAAAGGATATTTTTTAAATAAAAAAATCAAAATGTGTACACCCGTTAAATTTTTTTTTCCAATATTGTTATTATTTATTATAAGAGTCGAGTACAGAAAATTTCATTGCAATTGGCCGACTCTTTTTAGAAGAATAGATTGTAGATTGTAGGGTGGGTCGTGAAGGCCATGCTGCCTCTCAAACACTTCGACATATCAGATCTTTTGTTCATAACCCTTAATCTATTCGAGGCGCGGGATTCCGAGACTTATAGTAAAGTTTATCAGTTTCCTGAGGGCTAAGTTTCTGATTCCAGAAACTTAAGCCTCTTGCAAAAAAGCGCTGGGCATTCGCAAAGCAAATGTTCTGCAGTTTCAGCGAAGTTCTCGCAGTAGCGGCAACTATCACTCTCTGTTTTGCCCATCTTTTTCAGGTGGTACCTTAGAGGGCAATGTCCAGTGAGGACTCCCGTCACCAGTTTCAAGTCTTTCTTGTCCAACTCGAGAAGTTGTTTATCTTTCCTTGGCGAAAGACTGTCATGGCACTTTATGACAGTGAGATTTCATTTCATCTGTTTTCCAAAGTCGAACGTTTTCTTTCAAGTGGGCTTTGGAAAGTCTACAGAAGGGTTCTGGGCCGGAAAATTTTGTAATTGCCCCTTCTTTGGCAGGGCAATCTGCTTTTTAGTTGCCTTTAACTCCCTTGTGACCTGGAACCCACATCAGAGTAACCTGATTGTTTGCTGCCAGTTGTCTCAGGGACTGTTTACAGTCTCAAGTCAGATAAGACTCATAAGTGTATGACTTCAGAGCTTGGATGCTTGGCTATCTGATAAAATATAGATTTCTGCCATTCGGGTGTTTCTTTCAATGCACTCCTAGGCACATGTCTTTATGGCATGTAATTCTGCTTGAAAGATGGTTGGGGTGTTACCAAGGGGTTTTGAGAGCCTAAAATTTGGCACTATAACGCCCACTTCAACCCTTTCATCCATCTTGGAGCCATCAGTGTACCACACTAAAGCATCCCTTCCTAGTTGAGGTCCGTTCTCTATGCAAACTTGGTGGTTGTTTACAACCACTTCAAACTGCATTTCGAAGTCGTACCTAAAAGGCATAATATTTGTCGGCTTAGACATGGATTTTAGGGAAATATTTTACAAAATCTTCAAATGTCCATTCCGATTTCCTGCTCTAAGATTTGTTGTCTGGCTTAGTCTGAAGTCACTGATTGCTGCTTTTTTTATTACACATAAGTGCAATGGTGGAAGGTTCAGCATTACTTTACGGCTGCAGTAGGGCACGTGAATGTTGCCACTGTGATTCCCAGACAAGCTAGCCGCTGCACTTTCTGCAGCTCGACTTGTGCCGAAATTTGTTGTATTTTTGGCTACCATATCAATGAAGGATAGGTGACCATTGGTTTAATGATCGTTTGGTATGACCAGTAGATCATTTTTGGTTTCAGACCCCATGTCTTGCCAAAGACTCTGCGGCATGTCCAGCTTGCCACTATAGCTCTGAAAAGAATGTTGTTGAGTTGGCTGTTTCATGTCAGTTTTTGGTCGATTATTACGACCAAATATTTAACTTCTTTGGAAAAAGTGAGCTGAGTTCCATTCAAAGTTGGGGCTTTAAGTTCGTACTTTCGCCTCCTGGTAAATGGAACCAACACTGTTTTGCAAGGATTGACGTTAAGTCCTTCCTTTGCGCACCAGCTTCTGATTGTGTCTAAGGCTACTTGCATGCGATTTGAAATTACTTCATCATGTTTGCCCCTAATGTTGACGACTAGGTCATCGGCGTAACCTTGAGTCGTAAAACCAGAGTCGTGTAGCTTAACTATCAGGTTGTCTACAACCAGTGACCACAGCAAAAGCGATGGAACTCCCAATTGGGGACAACCTTTTTCTACTGTAATCTTGACTGTCTTTCCCCCAAGAGTAGCCACAATAATTCTGCTTCCCAGCATAGATTGTATTCATCTGATCAGTGAGGCGTTTGTATTTCTTTCCTCGAGTGGTCTAGTTTTGGAGGCATGCGAGATGTTGTCAAAAGCTCCCTCTATGTAGATGAAGGCACAAAGAGCCATTTTTTTTCCGCGTATGTCTTTTCAATGCTTTTAACTAGGCACTGTAGAGCATTTATCTTGGATTTACCTGCTTCATAAGCAAACTGTTTCTTGTAAAGCGGTCTCATTTCAAGAAGTTCACTTCTGATGTAACAGTCTATTATCCTTTCCATTGCTTCTAGAAAAAAGGAGGTGAGACTGATGGGGCGGTAAGACTTTGGTTCGTCCATTGGACGTCTCTCAGTCTTTGGTATAAATGCCACCACAGCTTCTCTCCAAGCTTGCGGTATATAACCGAAAATAAAGCTGGCCTTGAATAACATTTTCAAAGAAGGCTCTAGTATTTCAAGGCCATGTTGCAGTAAGGCGGAAAATATTCTGTCCTTTCCTGGCGACTTAAATGGTTTTAAGTTTTTGATAGCCCATTTGATTCTTTGTGTTATGAAGATTTTTCCAGCCAGGCTTCTGCTGGATCTGTTGGGGTTGTAAACAACAGATGAGCTTATTGCTGTTCGTTCTCCACAACCTGTTAAGCTTTTCTTAGGGTTATCAGTTTATCCCCCGTTCGGCTTTTTAATCAGACCGATGCCGTTGAAGTGTTCTTTTGAGAGAACTTTTTAAAGACGTTGTGCTGGGGCCAGTTCGGTGATCCCCTCGCACATTTGCCTCCATGTTCTTCTTTTTGATTTTCTGAGTTCTATATTGTACTCAGAAAGAGCTGTTTTGTAGTCTTCCCAGTGTCCCAGACTCCTAGCTTCTTTTTTTTCTTCCTTTCTCCGGAGTTTTTCTATTTCCTTTTTCCACCAAGGCACATTTCTAGTAGTAGCCTTTTGTTTTTCAGGACAGCTGAGTTCATATGCTTTTATTATAGTATTATGAAGTTGTCTGGAGGCTGTGTCGAGTTCCTTTATTGATTCGATGGGTATGTGCTGGTCCTCCGTCTGCCTTCTAAGATGCTTTTTGTAAGCCTCCTAGTTGGTTAACTTTGGTACCCTGTATCCCTCGAAATGTGTTCCCGACATCTTCAAGTCGAACCTTATGTGTTGATGATCCGACATTGAAGAATTATCAGAGACATGCCAGTTATGGATGTGGTTTGTTATAAATGAATCCGCGAGAGTCAAATCAAAAACCTCTTTCCTGATTGCATTTATAAAGGAAGAATAATGGGCCATCTTTTTTTTTTCTTAAATAAAACGAACAAACTGTATTTCTCGCTGGAACGTCGGCTGGAATCAATTTGATCTGGTGTAAAATAATATGGATGGAATTTTTTCTTACGTAACAATCTATGAATTAAAGTTTTACTTAATCTGGTAGCAGCAGCTAGGCTTCTTAAACTTACTTCTTCATTTTTGGTTACGCAAAGCAATACTTCATCTTCTTGGTCAACCGTTATATTTTTTGGACGGCCTACATCTCGTTTCGGACGAAATGATCCAGTTTCACCCAATCGATCATACAGGTTTTTAATTAATTTGTGTTTAGGACGTCTTATGTTTAAATACTTCTCAACATACCTTCGAAAAGCACTACGGCTTTTAAAGTTTCCTTGTGTATAAAAACATGCCATGTCGCGCATTTTTTTATTTGAAAAAAAAAATTTATACCATTACATTTTCACAGTTTCACAGTAAAAAATTAATTTCATTAAATGATTTCTTTGAATATTTTAATCTAATCTAAAACAGTAAATTTTTGCGAAATAAAACAACCTTTTCTACATAGACATACAAACATATAGTAACGACTTTTTCGCGTAGGGGTAGGCAGAGACCAGTTTCATCCACTTGCTACGGTTCTACACATATCTTTTGCTTTTTCTACTTTCATCAGTGCTCTCATACATGCTCGTCGGTTGTTGGTACTCTTGACTTGGCCTTATTTCAAAACAATGTTGATCTGATCAAGATATGTTCGCTGAGGTCGACCTCTACCGACTTGCCCATTCACACTAGCCTTATAAATTTTTTTGTCAATCTTCCTTCATCCATTCTTTCTACGTGTCCAAACCATCTAAGCATTCCTTTATCTAACTTTGTACCCACATCTTCTTTTACACCACAGCATTCTCTTATCTCACTACTTATTACCCTACCCAACCGAGTTACCTCGGCTATACTTCTCAGACTACTCATCTCTGCAGCATTAATCATATTTTCATGCTTCTTCTGCCAAACCCAACATAAACTACCATACATAAGTGTAGGAACCAATACACTTCTATGCACATGCAGACATGCTTTTTTTGACTTTCTGGCTGCTCATAAAGCTATGCAGTGCCCCATTCATTTGTTTTTATGCCAACACCCTTCGCTCAATGTCAATGTCATACTTTCCATTCCTGGTAAACTTTGAACCCAAGTACACAAATTCATTTATTTGTTTCACTTTTTCTTCCTTAATCAGAACTTATTTGTTTTTTTCTTTTTCAAAACCATTACTTTCGTTTTGTCATACCTTTAATTTTTAGGACATCATGCATAACATTAACCATCGCCTGCAACTCCTCTTCGGATGACGCTAATATGACTTGATCAACGGCGTAAAAAAGTCATTTGACGAACAAATCATTCATTTTCAATCCATACGCACTCTCTTCCAAATTTTTTAAACAATCATCTATGTATATGCTAAACAGCCATGGCGAAGCCACACATCCCTGTCTTACACTCTTTTCGATGTTAAACCATTCCTTGCAAGCTCCGTTTATCCTGACACAAGCAGTGGAATCCTCGTAAGGTGATTTCAGTGCCCGTATTAAACTACCACTCACCCCATACATTGACAATGTCGACCACAATTTACTCCTCACCACTCTGTCATAGGCCTTTTCCAAGTCTATAAAGCGCAATAGACCTTCTGACTTCTAGCGAAGCCACACATCCCTGTCTTACACCCTTTTCGATGTTAAACCATTCCGTGCAAGCTCCGTTTATCCTGACGCAAGCAGTGGAATCCTCGTAAAGTGATTTCAGAGCTCGTATTAAACTACCGTTCACCCCACACAAAGAAAATGTCGACCACAATTCATTCTTTACCACTTTGTCATAGGCCTTTTTCAAGTCTATAAAAGCACAATAGACCTTCTGACTTCTAGCCAAGAATTTTTCGGGTATACCTCGTAATGAAAAGACCTGATCCATACATCTTCTTTCTCTATTAAATCCTGCTTGCACATCCCATATCATCTTCTCAGTTTCATTTGTTACTCTTTTAATCAATATCTTTGCATACAATTTGCCGACTATGCTAAGTAAACTAATACATCGGTAGTTCTTACAGTCCTGCTGCGAACCTTTTCGCTTGTAAAGCGGCACGATAGCGGCCTTGCACCAGTCGTCTGGTACGCTACCACTCCTCCAGCAAAGGTTAAAAAGGCGGTACAGCAGACTAGTTACCACGGTTCGTCCAGCCTTCAGAATTTTAACTGTTATCCTGTCGTAACCAGCAGCTTTACCCAATTTCATACTGTTCAACGCTTTCACAATTTCTGTCGTACTAATTTTACTTTCATTGCAAGACTCATGTCTTAGAATGGGGGTACTTGTGTATCCTTTTTCTTAAATAAACTTTTGAAGTATTCCTTTCATGCCTTTAATACGCATTCCTTTCCTTTTACCATACTACCATCTTGGTTTCTGATTTTTTTCAGTAACGAGGTAGTATTTTACGTCTGGCTGTTCTTATGAACTTTAATATTGTTTTGGAAATCGTCAAATAAACTATCAAATTAATTTTTATCACTCTCCTTTTTTCTTGCCAACCTCTTTTGCCATACCTTTTAATTTTTTATACTTATTCTTGGCCTTGTTTACATTCTCAATCGTTGCCTTTTGTGTTCTTTGATTGAATTTTGTAGCTAGACAATCCAGCCAGGCTTTCTTCTTTTCTGAGTCTGCTTTTTGAACCTCTAATCAAATTTTTGTAAATTCCTTTCTTATTATAGTTACACCACACACTTTAATAGCATCTACGATTCATTTCTTAAATGGTCACCACAACTCTTTAACCTCACATGCTTCATGTACGCTGTCAAATTTTTTAATTAATTTACTTACGAACTCCTCTTTCATACCTTCTTCTAGTTAACTCGCAACTCTTATACGCTCTAGTACATAGAAGTAAGATAGAAGTTAACCCGCTCAAAGGCGTTTCTATAAAAACCCTCGAGAAACACATCTAAGCAGAATCTAGAATGAAGCAGAAATGACCTGCTTATTCTGACGGTACTGCTTAAAGGACACTGTCGTCTAAGATACCACCTCCAAAAGATAGGTCTGAACCAACAAACGGACTATCGGTTTTGCTGCGTGAAAGACGAAACTACTAAACATATACTATACTTATGCCCCGGCCTGGGAAGAATAAGGTTTAACATATATGGTTACACCATACACCAACCTAGAACCTACCGATTTCAAAAAAATCTCACCCTATACAACCATGAACTTCGTGAGAAGGGCTGGATTGTGCGGTGAACTGTAACTTCTAGGGGTGAGCCACAATAGACCGACTAAGGGTCGCGGTGAAGTGGCGACCACGCCCCACTCACATGATACCTAACCTAACCTAACATTAAAGATATTAAAAATTCATTTTTGATGTTTTAGTTTTCCAAAAAATAAATTTGGCATAAAAAAAATGGGTACATTTTAAGTTACTCAGTATAGCGTACGTACCGCCATTTGTAGACTTAAACTGATAAAGATTATGATTTCTCACTTATAATTGCACGAAGTGTTTGTATTTTATCGGGTCAATTTGGGTTGTTTAATGAGAAACTGTTGCCTGGCAATTGGACGAAAAAACTGTCAACTATTAAAAACGCGACACCCAAGGTGAAAGTTTTTCGAGTCAAATTGCTAAAGGAAACATTTTAGAATTTGAACAACACAAAATAACCTGATATCAATACAAACATCAAGGGTAATTCTGCAGGACAATTTAATGAATAAGAAATTTAAAAACATATCAATGCAAATTTCATTTATGAAACATTAAAAACAAACACATTTTTATTTGAATGTACAATTATTAAAAACGCAGTTATTAAAATTTATACTAGGAACAGTGATGTCTCTGCGGGTGCCACAGCTAATTGTTTCTGTAGTAGATGTTGAACTTTTGTCTTTTTCCAAACGAATTCATTAAATAATGCTTGTAAAATACTCTTTGTCAACTTGTAGTATGGTTTTATCGATAATGAATTGCTGTGTCCTGTTATTTTTATTAGAGCTTGTTATTCAATTCCGCGTTTACTTAATTCGCTAACTGCTGCCGCTCGATTTGAGTGATTTGTTATTTTAACACGTTTGACACCTATACCAATGCGTTGTGTTAAGCATTTAGTCCATTTGGAAATTTCATTAATTCCAATCGGCACATTCTTATACCAACCTTTAGAATGTTTCTTCTTCCAAAGGGATTTGGTGTAAGAAACACTCTGTCCAATCTTATAAAAGTGTCTCGTTTTCCCTTAACTTTTTAAATAAACGTATTTGTCAAATATCTTTTTTTAAAATATTAGGCATAATCCATTTGCTGTTTGATAATTTGATAATTTATTGTAACTGCCTTGTTTTGTTTTTGAAAAAAGAGGATTATACTAGATACGTCCAGTTTCTTTTCCGTTATTTTCAATTTCAGATACGAAATAAGTGGTTTTGCAGTAAGCTGCTTCTTCTCCGCGCCAAGTTAATTCAAACGCCAAAATGAAATATAATTTCTTTAAAAGTCCTTCCTGTTTATTTTCATCATATAATCTGGCCATTGCAAATACTTCAATTTATTAAGAGCTGATGCACTAGATTATCTCTTTTCGAGTTGTGCTTGCAAAATTTTACGTGCAGCTCGTGATGGATTTAACTGAATTTCTGTGAAAGGGGTTAAATACAATATTAAATTCGATGTAATATTTACTTTGTAGTATTTTAGTGGTGATGTTCCAAATTGTTTTAACTACCGCTTCTTTGTAGTCTTCTCCGTTACCTTTTCTTATATTAAATTCCCAATTTTGCAATATTAAATTCAATTTCTCGCTGGAAGTATATGGCTCAAATTTATTTTTTTTTGCATCGAAAAACTTTGAAAATTGTCAGATTAATGATTGCTTCGCAACTGTATTAGTAGGCACACAGGTATTAACAATTTGACTAATTTCGGCGTTTGTAGACTCACCGAATCCAATCATTGTTAGTGCTTAGAAATTCAATAAGTTGTTGACAAACATGTCAAACTATTTATTTTGGCAACCAATACCGCGATAATTAATAAACAAATGAAAAAGTCGCTGTAAAAGTTGCAGCTAACATTTGCCGCTGTCAAAGTGACAATTGCAGTGTGGCATATGCGATTTTTTATACATGAGTTAAATTTTCATCAGAAAAAAGCTCTGTTCACCAACTTTTGTAAAAATATGTTGAATGCTGTTAATATTATAAAAGTATTTTAATAAATAAATATTCATTTAACGCCCTGTATTCTCTTTAATATCAATATGGATCAAGGTAAATTGCATTATATCGGAATTAGTTTTATACAAAGAATTCGTAATTGCTCTGTCTCATTATTAACGGACCACCCTGTATATAACTCGCTAATATAATTTTAACAATATTTCATTGTCAACTATCGTGATGTATAAAAAGTTTTGAAAGCACCTGACGTGCAATATTTTTGGTACTTTTTTTCTTTTAATAGAATTTGGCGTTCCAAGAAAGGGAAGAGTTGATTACGTGTGTAAATGTACCAGCTGTTATGATACCAGCATCCAATAAACTTCTACTTTGTACTTTTGGCAGACAATCCATATAGCAAGGTATATAATTAAAAAAAATAGGCATGCGATCAAATTTATAGTATTAAGTTTAAAGACTGAAAAGTATTCTGCATCATAGAATTCAAAATATTTTAATTATCGAAATAAAGTATGTAGGTACCACTGCCAATGCTAATTTTACCTGTCAAATCGTCAAATAACAGTTATTGAAACCTAATACTTTGTTTAATGTTAAAATATTTTAATATCTAATATTAAGTATTTTTAACATTGATAAATAACTAGTGTCACCAAAATAAACCTAAAAAATTTTGAATAAAATTGGATTTTTTAATTAAAATTTTATTAATCGTTTATTAACCTTAAAATAAATTATAAAAAAAATGTTATAAATAAGAATGTTTTTTGGTATAAATTAAAATTATTTCTGACCGATATAAGCTTTAACATAAATATATTTGAAAAATGTTTAAAATTTAAAAAGGATTGTAGGTACTTTACCATTTTATTTGTTTGTTTTAACAAACTAACTTTACTTCTTTAAAATTCCTACCTTAAGAAAAGTTGTAACCAAGTAGGTTATACTGAAATACACACTATAATCTTGAATGAAAAACATTAAAACGCGAAATCACTTGTGACGAAGTTAAATGAAATCTAAAAATATTTATAACCACATACCAAATTTGTGGGAGTTGTCTAGCATAAAAGTATACACACTTAAAATAATAAAAATATATATTTATATAAACTTACATGAAAATAATCTAAGAAAAATAATTTATATTTAAATATTTAGTTGGTTTAGTTAACGGTATTACTCTTGGATTTGTTAATTTACCATACTCAATAAAGAACCATACAATTTATTCTAATTTTTCTACATGTGATACAATAAATACTTATTTAAAAATGTCACTCAGATATTAACTTTTTAAATTTCAAAACTATACTTCAACTTAAACTTCTTAAAACAATCTTCTCAAAAACTATATCTGTCGCGACACAGTGTTTCTTTAAATAATACAACCAAACGTTCCTGAAAGAACGATTTCTTTCGGGAATTACTCTAGTGACATCGCAGGTCTCCAATTGCCACTCGCGGCTTTAAATCATCGGCTAAAATTTTGGGCGTTAGATGCTACCAAAAAAATTATACATCTTTTTATCAACAACTCGCAGTCACTTTAGGCCAAATAATAACTACAGGGGCGTTTCCACTGACCACATTCGTAACAATTAATTGTATTTTTAACCCACGTTGTATTATCTAATGTTTTTATTTTAACAAAAAAACATTTAGGAAAATATGTTTTTATTATTGTTTTATATTTTATCGGTTTCAAATACTGAAGAAAATTATCTAGTTTAAATTTGAGTTAAAATTAACATGTAAAGACATCATTTATACCGCAAACTAATGCCATTGACAAACTTAAAAACAGCGCTCGACAAACAGATATAGCGCTATAATTTGGCACATTTTAAAGCTTTATTTCCCGCTTGAATGTTCGTTATGTAAAAATTAAGAAAGTACCTGAAAGACGCAGAGGACGCACAAGTTCTATAACCCATAATAAAGTTTTTTTATAATTACCTGCAAAAAGAGAAAACCCATGGTAACAGCATTTAAGTTACAAATGTCGTTGTTGCAAGTTCAAGAGTACCAACAACCGACGAGCATGCATGAGAACACTGATGAATGTAGATAAAGCAAAAGATGTGTGTAAGAACCGTAGCAAGTGAAAGAAAGTGGTCTCTGCCTACCCCTACGGGAATTGGGCGTGACTATATGTATGTATGTATGATGCCCTGAAAATCAAAGGGATACAAATAAATGTAAGCAAAACAAAAATGATTTTTGAAAGAGAAAAAGCATGACAAACTGTGAAGTTCTGATTAAAGGAAAAAGAGTGGAACAAGTAAATGAGTTTGTATACTTGGGTTCAAAGTTTACGAGAGATGGTAATAATATTGGTAAATAATATTATTTATTTAAATAATATTATTTATATTATTATATAACAATGACATTGAGTGAAGGGTGTTGCAGGAAAACAAATGTTGGTTCCTACACTTATGTATGGTAGTGAATGTTGGGTTTGGCAGAAGAAGCATGAAAATAGAATGAATGCTGCGGAGATGAGTAGTCTGAGATGCTTAGATGGTTTGGACACGTGGAAAGGATGGGTAAAGGAAGATTGATAAAACAAGTTTATAAGGTGAGTGTGAATGGACAAGTCTGTAAAGGTCGACCTCAGCGAAGATATCTCGATCAGATCAACATTGTTTGGAAGAAAGGACATGTTAAAAGTACTAACAACCGACGAGCATGTATGAGAGCACTAATGAAAGTAGAGGAAGCAAAAGATATGTGTAAGAATCATAGTAAGTGGAATGAAGTGGTCTCTACCTACCCCCACGGGAAAAAGGCGTGACCATATGTATGCATGTACTATAATAATAATAATGGTTCCATAATTAATTATACTGATAGATAAAAAATTTATATCAATCTTCAGAGAAAGAGGTTAAGTTCGCTTTGTTTCGCCGCGTTCACAATTTTTGTTGGTGTATTATCAACAATCTTCTCATCGGACGTCTTTTTAAACGATTTTTAAACTATTTTGCAACATTGCAACAACACTACGGGGGAAAATCACGTAATGCGAAATGGCGCTGTCAATGACAAAATGTTGTATCAAGGTGTGAACAACAAATATTCTGCCATTTGATTACTTGTAAAACCAAAGTTTTTATTAAAGGGAATTTTAGTTATCTCAGAAATTTAAGTTGATTTTTTATATTAAAATATTGGATTGAAGCTGGATTTAAGGTTTGTTTTTGACATTTCAGTTTTATTGTCGCTGGATTCTTGTTAAATGCCAGTAAAGACCAGGTGTGTCCCGGTATCAATTTTGGTTTGTTTTCGAAGTTTTTTAGTTCTGTTGTCCCTGAAATTTTTGTTTGCCTATGAAAGTCAAAATATTATTTCGGACATATTGTATTATGTGGGTAAACGTGTTTGACCAATTTAGAATTATATATTGTAATCCAATTAACTTTGGTCACTTCTATCTTTCTTAATTATAAAATGTTGATACTTCAACACTGAAAGGTTCTGGCTAGGAACAGATTAATCGATTAAACGCTTTATTATGTTGTTAAAGTCACTATGAATAATTACAAATAAAATGATAAATCAATGGACAACAATATTAAACTTACCACTGAAAAAATCATCTTTTACAAAGTGCTTGCTACAAACCAACATAAACTTTAAGATTGGTTTTCCTATATTTAAAATCATCTTTTATTTCTGAGCTGCCTTGGGATTTGCAGGACATTTATGCAAAGATATAATCAAATTGCCATAATGTAGTGCATTGTGGAACAGAGAATAACTTTATTTACAAAATATTGTTTAAATATAACACTCTTTATGCTTAAATTGCTCAAAATATTATATAAAGTTCACTTTTTACAAATGGAGGGTAGTTTGTTGTTCACACTTTGAGTTCATACGATCAATAGATGTCGCCCACTCCGTGATTTTTTCCTACTAAAAATCACTAAAACTCAATAAAAAAATGCATAAATGTCGTAAAACAAAGTTTCTTTCGTAGAATATTATTATTAATAAACGTATTAAATTATTTTCTCTCACGCTTATTTTTGCATTTTTTTTTATGTTTTCTTTTAGTCAATTTTAGGTTAAAAATAAATTATTTACATATTGTTGCACTATAACTCTGACACTTACCTAGCGTCATTGTTATTATCTTCTAAGCCATGTCACTATGCATTATTGATGTATATTAACCAATAGCAAAAGTTATTATCAAGCAACAAAAGTGTTTACAAACAATTAGAAAAGAGGTTACGCAGTACGTGTTTTGTTAAAAATAAACAGTATAAGTAAACAAGTACAAGAGTGTAGACTATTATCCATAGCGCGTATGCTATTGGCTGTGCCCAGTCATCGGTGCGCGCTTATTGGTCCAAGGCAGTCAATAAGTTCGCACCGGCTGCGCAGATATAGTTGGTACACGGCATACGCGTTAGCTGTTTCGTGTTTCGTGACGGAAAAATCTTACACTATCTTTTGTCTAGCCCCCATCCGCCAAGCCCGTACCGTGCGATAAGAGAAGTTTTGACAATTGGAGTCAGATTGTTGTCAGACAAGTCCATATCTAAAAGGGGAGACCGGATAACAGAGACGTGTTGAGAAAGTGGAAATTCCGGCATGTCATTGGTCAAGAAGGCAACAGGTTGAAAAAAGTCGAATTTTCTCAATCGACAACTATTGGAAAAATGTCAGTTAATTTTATATGATGGCGAAATAAATTTTAAATTCAGTTTTTCACAATTTTTAAACCTTTTTTTAAAAACTTTGTTTATACAATAAAATAAATGCAAGTAAATGATTTTACGGTACAATACACTTAATTTATAGTTTAAACTTACAACTAATAACTAAGATTCTAGGTTTGATACGATTAACATTCAATGTTTTTAATACTAATTAAACAAATAATTTATTTAATTTTTCACAGGTATTTTAGAAATTTTTCAAATTCGAATCAACATAGAATATGTAAGGTAATTAAACGCCAAAGAAAAATGAAATAAATTATTTATTAAGTAGGTTCGGGGGTCAAAAAAAAATGCAACCAAGTTTTTAAAAAACATATATAAGACTTTAAAGTTGGTTGTTATAGTTCTTTATATTAAATTATAATTTTTCAGTGATATAAGTTATTAGAAAAATAAAAAAATTTGTTCGCTTCTTTAACATGGGTTCTTATGAAAAATGATGAGTTATTATTGATATTAAAATAAACAAAAACATTGTAAAAAATGCAAAATTCAATGAAAAAATATTACGTGTGTCTAGGAAATTTAATAACGAAGAGTTTGAGTGCTTAAAAAGTATTATCGAGTGTCTAGTTTTTATAATATTCTATTTCTAATGATGAAAAAATGTGATTACGGCGTAAGCGAACATGAGCGTCAAAGAAGAATGCAACGGCTCATTCGTGCAGACGACTCAAGTCTCAAGTCACCCAATGTAAATACTGTTACTATTACAATAAAAAAAATGAAATTGACACTGCTGTCAAACTTGTTAAAATAATGTAATGTCAGATATGATATGAAAAGTATAAAAAATGCAAATTTTGGAAAAATTATTTTTATTAGTAAAAAGATTTTCCTCTGTTTGATTAGTTGTGTTCTAGTTTGTATTTTAATATCTGGGACTTGATATTAATGAGTTTTTGCCACTGCGACCAATTCAAAATTCTAACAAATACACATAACCGGTGTGTTGTGCAATTAACAAGAAATAATGATTAGTGAAAGTAAAAAGTTAATAAATAAAGTATATTGTAAGTAATAATATATAATGTTATATATAAAGTTAATGTAAGTGTAAAGTTTTCTGTACTTTAAAAAAATAAAATAAGCTATAATATTTTTGTTTCTATTTATAATTATAATTCTTCAACACTTTTGCTATCATACAAAAATGATAAATGTTGTAAAACTTTTTCTATAAAAATATTTTTCTTAATTAATGTTGCCTTACAATCTACATCATTTTTTAATAATAAAATAGCTTTTTAAATGTTTGTGGTTATGTTATGATCTGGCAGCTGCTGCTAATAAATGTAACTATTGTGCTGTTGCTACGTTTTTTAACAACTACACACATAAATTCGGACTCAATTTTTATGATATATGAATAAAAACCATATATTTTATTAAATCATGATTAAATAATGATTTGTTGATTAATTTTATAATGATTTAATGTAAAAGTTTTAATTTCAATTAGAAAAATCAGTGTATATTTTATTTGAAGTTTGTAGCGCTGATTATTTAACATATTCAGTATAGGACCCCCTTGCGTCCCGCTTCATCACCCGTCTCTGACCAACGAACCTCCTTAAAATAGTATTTAAAACATTGAATGTTAATTGTATCAAACATAGAATACTGGTCATTAATTGTAAGTTTATACTAAGTGCTTTCATTTCTTAACCAGCCAGTCCAAATTACTTTTGATTTTGCGTAACCGAAAGAAAAACAAAAAACACGTCGAGTTTAAAATCAAGGAAAAGGTTTAAAAATGTCTTCTTTAAAATGTCAAATAGCAACCCCTACTTTGTAATGCATCAAATGAAAACCCAAGAAAAATGCACAAAATAGGTACCTAGTTATTTTTAAAATAGAATAATCATAATTTAACCTAAATTATTTGCATTAAATGCATTTTTTATAAAACGTAAGTATAAGACAATAAACTTATTATTAGCTTTGGCGAAGTAACATGTTTTTGTTATTAAACTTTTGTTAGAACTTAAAGAAAGAATTCCTAAATTCTCTGTCTATAGTCACTAATCTCTTTGTAGGTAGAAGAGATAACAGTAAGTGCATTAAATAGGAATATTATGTTATCGGTGTTTTTATTTAATAAACCTCAGGGAATCATTTACATATTAAGAAAATATAACACAACTATAATGATACTTACACTCTCTTTATCACAAAACATTATTCGACACACTTACTAAACCCTCCCTCTTAACTGAAAATCAATATTACAGTCAGTAGCGCGTGGGAAATGCTTACAATTTTCAGTACTGCGCACTTAAGCTTTTTTTTAAACATGGGATAAAAATTTAAGATAACAATGATTAAACAAATGTAATGATTTGTTAAATCCAAATAATGCAGGATCTAAAGTAAAGGTTTTTTTAACATTTTTTTTCAGATTTACAGTGTCTATTCAGAAATTTTTCGTTAAATAAGAACTATGCAGATAAGATTCGTCGGTATGCATGATATCTCTTTCTTTCTCATGATATTGTTTTATATTTTTAAAAATTCCATACGCTTTAATCTTTCATCACACCTTTTTATTAATATATCTCTATTGTGCTTTTGGATATTTGTGTGTGATAAGTTTTAGGGAAATGATTAACATTTTAAATTAATGTTAACTACGTGTATTTATTGAAACGAAAAAAAACGTGGCAAGAGAGGCGATGCGTGCCCGGGTCGAAATTCGTCGAGAGACTGTGTCGAAGGTCGTTAGAGACTGTATCCTGGTGTACCTCTGCCTGTTCTTTTTATCTTCGTTTTCCAGGTCGTTAGTTTTATGACGGTTCGTAGATAATGCATAACTTGGTGAAAAGAAATTTAGAGTCCTAAAGATTTACCTCGGTGCGCGGCGAGTGTACGTGAGTAGATAAAAAGGGAAAGAGCTTCTGGTCATAAAGGTTAGGCTCGTATACGTGCGTTATTAACCTTCCGTAGCTAACACGGCGTCTGTGAGACCGACACCTAAATTTTCGATTATTCCCGAAGAAATCGTTAACGCGCTTGGCCATCCTCAATAGCTGATTTTCTAGGGCTAGTGGGCTCAGTATCAAAATTACAGCGGAGGTGAATTGTTGTAGCGTGTGTTATTAAGTATTCGGTCTCTGAGACGGATGTTAGTTGTGGTGTAACTTTTGTGGACGGATGTTAGTTGTGGTGTAACTTTTGTGGTAAGTTACATTTTGTTTTATTTTGTAAGAATTGTACTAATTATTATTTGTTTTTAGAGATTTACGTAAATATGGCTTCTTCAACTTATGAGGAAGAACAAAGAAGACTACAACGTATGTTTGATGAAGTTGAAACGGACGTAGACGTAGCAGAAGATAGCGATTCAAGTTTGGGGGAAGACAATATTGAGATTTAAGAAGAAAATTCCGACAGTGAACAAGACATAACAGATAACGAACTAAATGAAAGTGGAAGCTGTGAACAGAGAGGAGAAACTCGCATACCTTGCATGATGGGAAAAGATGGAACCAAGTAGAGAAAACATTGTCACCGATATCCCAATTTAAGAACTCGACGCCATAATATCGTAACCCAGTTACCGGGAGTAAAGGGTGAAGCAAAGATTAAAAAAACACCAATCGAAATCTGGAGTTTATTTATTACAGATGCAATGTTACAAAATATTGTTTTTACACCAATAAAAATATCGTGTCAAAAAATTATTCGGAAACATATAGAACAGCAAGAACGACAGATATCGATGAACTGAAAGCATTTCTGGGGCTATTATATCTTGGTGGTGTGATGAAAAGCAATTTTCAAAATGCTGCTGATATATTCAGATCAGACGGTATGGGTTTAGAAATGTTTAGGTTGACCATGTCCTTAGAGAGGTTTAAATTTTTGCTTCGAAACATTCGTCTGGACGATAAAGAAACAAGACCTGCAAGAGAAGAATACGATAAATTAGCAGCTATTAGAGAATTCTTTAAAGATTTCAACAATAGCCTACCAAAATTCTTCTCCTTTTCGAAGTATACAACAATCGATGAAATGTTATGGGCATTCAGAGGAAGATGTGGGTTTCGAGTATATATACCATCGAAACCCAACAAATATGGCCTAAAAGTGTATGCATTAGTAGATGCAAAAATGTTTTATACTGCGAAAATGGAAATATATGTTGGTAAACAACCAAAGGGGCCATTTCATGTAAACACATCAAATATGTTTCTGGTGCCAAGATTATGCCAACCAATTTCTGGATCTAGTCGAAATCTCACAACAGACAACTTCTTTTCAAGTATTCCATTAGCATATACTCTTCTCCAAGAGCATAAACTCACATTTATAGGTACTTTGAGAAAGAATAAACCGCAAATACCACCAGATTTAATGATAAAGAGGCCCGAAAAGACGACTATGTTCGCATTTGAAGAAAAAAGTACCTTAGTATCGTATATCCCTAAACCAAAAAAAAAACGTATTTCTTCTTTCAACTATGCATCTTGACGACTCCATTGATGGGAAAATAGGAAAACCATCGATTATAATCGACTATAACAAGACCAAAGGCGGAGTGGATACGGTTGACAAGTTATGCGCAGCTTATAACTGCGCTAGGATTACCCGCCGCTGGCCTCTTGTTCTTTTCTATGGCCTTTTGAATATAGCAGGTATTAATTCTTACATTATATATAAATATATCGGTTTTATCCCTAAAACCAATAATGTAATTGCCTATTCACCAAATTTCTATTGCCTGTCAATTTAAATATTTTTGACATTTAATTTAAATCTGGCTTGGTTAAATCTACCATACATTTACTTTTATTTTAAATTTGTTTGCTGGAGTGCGATTAATATATTTCCTAAAAGATTTAAAATTTTATTTGTTCTGTCAGATTAAGATTTTCTTTGACATTTATTTGACTTTAATTTTAATTTGTTATGC